>JAJMCN010000006.1:0-430455 GCA_030573035.1 Pichia nanzhaoensis
ATTATTATTATTATTATTATTATTATTATTATTATTATTATTATTATTATTATTGATTGTAGTAGTGAAATTTGCGGTTTTACCGAGTAGTTTTGCATTCACCTCTATGCTTGCCAGCAAATCATCCGGATAGATCATATGATACTGTGATTGTGAATTCTCTTGCTCCTTACTCCCTGATCGTTTCCCACACTGAGACCCCAGTGTCATTGTATCCTGCCCTGAAGGTAACTGTTCCGTATTTGAACCCATATTTTTGAAACTCTAGCAAATAAAGCAAAGAAAAGTGCTTAATGTACAAGCAGGTTCTACGGCTTAAAATCTTCTCTATATAAAAACACTATCAAAATGGTATTATGCATGATACACTCCAAATGACCCAAACATGTTCCCCAAGTGCGCTCATTACCGGAAACGGCAAGTGGGCCGAACACCAGGCCCATTATGAAATGCTTTTGCAATCTTGTCCCAACTGAACGTCTACAGTAAGTGTTTCTTTGCAAACACAACAGGATGATTCAGCTAAAAGCAGGACTGGCTATAAGGCTTTTTGGACGGAGAAGCTTAAGTACAGAGGTGAGTTTCACATCTGGGCTATCAAAAAAAAGGATCTATTTTTATGCATTGCCATTGACCACAAAGAAGACATTTCTTCATTGCAAGTATAATGACAGTATATTCCCCAATGGTAAGAAAACACTTGAGACCAAGTTAATTGATAAATTTACTAGCATGTGGAAAAAGTTTGTTGATTCGGACGCAAAACTCAATAAAAAAGTTGCTGGACTGATTAATAAACTATTATCAGGAATTCCATGGTTGGAAACATGTTTACTGTCAATTCCATCACATAAATTCATTACACGTAAGCTAAAAACCGATATAGAGAAGGTGGAAGAGTCAAATATTGAAAAAGAGGTTGCAAGTGTTTCCAAATTTTTAACACCTGGTGAAATCTTGGAGAATAATGTGAAAACTGAAGATTTAGAAAAGTTTGATTTCTATTATCCTGATAAACTTACCAGCATGGATATTATTTTGAAAAATTTTAAACCAGAATTCAAATCCCAACATGATATTCATAAAAGCGGTATTATGAAAGATTTGTTGCTTATGCCTTTAACTATACCATTTGCAATTGTGCCATTATTACCTAATATTCCAGGATTTTATCTATTATATAGAATTTATTGTCATATTAAGGTGATTGCATCTTTGAAGTATCTGATAATATTATTGAAAGATGGACACTTGAACTATGGTAAAGTGGATGAGATTGCCGAAATATATCTAAGCACTAAGGATAGCCAGGTAAGAGTGAATGTTATGGAAGAATTGACGTATGTGGATAAAAAAGAGTATGTGATTGATGGGGAGGATACGAGGGAGGAAAAATTGCTGCTTTCAGAGGACGTTGCACATGAGGTCTGTAGGGTGTTTGATGATGAAAATGGCGCAGATAAGTTGATTTTTGCCATCCAACAGGAACGCAAACACTTGCAAAAAAAGAAAGAAGAAAGGGAGCAGGAAGAAGCGCAAAATAAAGACAATAGCAACGACAAAGAAGTGTAGCAATGCATGAATACAGAAATCCAGGTATAGATTAGATATAGATAGATAACTGCCTTAAGAAGTTTATTAAACCCCGCATCAGGCTTATCGCAAATCATGTAATCACGTGAGCGTCCCAAAGGCACGCGAACCCTCAAAACATATCACGTGCAAAGAAAAAGGGCCAACAGTAACAAAGACACCTCACACCTCGGCTTCTTTTCTTTCGCTCTTAGAAACCCTTAACTCTCCTGCTAGCTAATCTCGCCCGCTGTACCCCTCTCTGCGGCAGTGCCTGTCCTCGTATCGTTGACACACTCTCTCGTGCCTGCCAGTGGAACTTTCCATTTATAACACTGTGTTTCCTCTTGTGAGTGTACCTCCAACTGGTCTGTAGTAGTCTTTTTTAATCCTTTCTCTCCTTACCAAACACAAAACTCAATATGAGAGCTAAGTGGAGAAAGAAGAGAGTCAGAAGACTTAAGAGAAAGAGACGGAAGGTTAGAGCAAGATCCAAATAAGCTCTTGGACCAGTAGTTTTCGCCTCAGCCTGATTTATGAAAATTAAATTACGTTTGATGACAATTATTACATATTATATTATAGTTAAAACTTGATGGTGGTGTGGTTCTTTTCTCAAGGTCTGCGTTACCCTTTCAAGTGTTTTTTTGATTGATATTTGGTTGGGTTTGGTACAAGTTTTTCATTGTATATTTAGGTAATTAATTTAAATAGTATTGTGTGTACTAATATCAAATTCATCACTTGTTTGTTGAAACATTGTATGCTTGATGATTACTATTGTCTATGCTCGATACTATATTCTGACGGAATGGTATTGCTCACTGTAACATGACTGGTTCAACGAAAAAAAAAGAGAGGACCACCTACGCGTCGACCGACGCGTCGCAGCTTTACGTCGAATTTTTCCTGTTGCAGCGCAACCGATCGACTGCGAAACGCAATTTTCTTTTGCTGTAACCGGCCTCGCAAAGTCCTAGCGGGCGAACAAGGTGTTTTCAAAGTCGCTATAATATCTTGCCAGATATATACTTACCGGTAGGACATACAGGGTCTCAGCGTTATCACAAACTCCTGATTTCAGCATTTTCTTTTCAAATAAAATAGAATAATAGACTACATATACAAAAATGGATTTAGACTCCGATGTTCAAATGGAAGACGCAATTGATCAACATCAACAGCAAAGTCAACATGAACTAATAAATAGCAAGACTGATTCTCCAATCAATACCACCATTCCAATAACAACAGCGGATCCCAAAACTCAAATAAATACATTAGATGGTTGGATTGATCAATTAAGCAAATGTCAACCATTAAGTGAAGATAGCGTTAAAGAATTGTGCAATATGGCAATCGAAGTTTTGAAGAATGAACAAAATGTTCAACCAGTTGAAGTTCCAGTTACAATATGTGGTGATATTCATGGTCAATTTCATGATTTAATGGAATTGTTTAAGATTGGTGGTCCATGTCCTGATACAAATTATCTATTTATGGGTGATTACGTTGATAGAGGTTACTATTCTGTCGAAACTGTTAGTTATCTAGTTGCAATGAAGGTTAGATATCCAAAAAGAATTACAATTTTGAGAGGTAATCATGAATCAAGACAAATAACTCAGGTCTATGGATTTTACGATGAATGCTTTAGGAAATATGGTTCCTCAAATGTTTGGAAAACTTTCACTGATTTGTTCGACTACTTCCCAATTACCGCGTTGGTTGATAACTCGATTTTTTGTCTTCATGGTGGTTTATCTCCAATGATCGAAACAATAGATCAAGTACGTGAACTAAATAGATTTCAAGAAGTACCGCACGAAGGTCCAATGTGCGATTTGCTTTGGTCAGATCCTGATGATAGAGGGGGATGGGGTATCTCACCAAGAGGTGCAGGTTTCACTTTTGGTCAAGATATAAGTGAACAATTTAATCATACAAATAATTTATCTTTAACCGCAAGAGCTCATCAATTAGTTATGGAAGGTTATAGTTGGTCACATCAAGATTTAGTAGTTACAATTTTTTCAGCTCCAAACTATTGTTACAGATGTGGTAATCAAGCAGCAATCATGGAAGTAGATGAGAATCATAATAGGGACTTCTTACAGTATGATCCTTCCGTCAGACCAGGCGAACCAACAGTTAGTAGAAAAACTCCGGATTACTTCTTATGATTAATTTAACGTAAAAGTTGTTCTTTTTACTAAATTTTTTATTCAGATTATCAACACCATTATTATAATTATCATTATTAGGTTATTCTAATTAACAACGTCAACTCATTATCTTTTATCTTCTCTTTCTTTCTCTATACTATGTTTCCTTTTTTTCTTTCTATCATTTGTCTTTTTCATTGTTTCGTTCATCTTTCATGATACGTTTGTTAGGTTGTGGATTTTACTATACTTGTTTTTTTATCAATTTGGCCTTGTTTTTGCAGATTAGTGTAATCTAATTTTCTTTATATTAATTTAACTTAATTCAATTTAATCTACTGTAATTTAGTTCACTTCAATTTAATTTAATTGAATGCCATTTACACAAATTTCGATGGCGTGCAATTCATTTGTATAAAGCATAAACCTTGGACTATATAAATTATTTAATTATGTTGAATGACCAAGGTAAGATCAAGTGCTCGGTTTTATCATCGTCAATAAACTTAGAAACCGCACTATATGAGCCTCTTACCAAAAATCCACCGGGTGCCTCAACTTCTTCAAATTCTTTCTCATAGAATGGTTTATCAACAGTATTTGGAGCAAAACTACCCATTGGTTCCTCGATCTTATCAACTGTTATACCGGCCTTTTTAACCCCCTGTAAATATTTCAAACCAGTTATAATTTCACCTTGAACTTTGAACTTAATGATCAACTTATAGGCACTTTTTTCCTTAATTTTAAAACTGATCTTTTTATCCTTGAGGGAAGCATAATCCTTTTCGTTTTCTAAATTGACAACAACCGGCGTTTCCCCCTGAATTTTTAGTGTCATTGAAATGATAACCACTTTTCTTTTATCCCCAGGCTCAACAGGGAGCAGTTCACCGGTATTCAATCCCAAACTTTGTTTCCACTTGTTCAATGACTCGTCATTTGCATCGAGTTTCGTGTACTCTTGAATGGTTCTCTTTTCACCGATCTTGAATCCAGGAACGGCCTCCGGTTGCAAATCCTTGAACTCGTCACTCATAGTGTGTTCAACTGTGTCAAAGGCAAAGCTTCTGAGACTTCTACAAACTCAAAACTTCACTGCATATAAAGAAGTATCAGTGCGGTGCCTGAATCTCTCGCGTGGATCCCGAAGGTTTGCATAATAAAACTGCTGCACACATTCACTTGGCGTCTATCGGCCCAATACTCGGATCAGGCTTTGCCCAGGGAGAAGGAGGAGGGGGGAGGGGGAGAGAAGAAAGGGAAGTCGGGTCTGAAACTGCCCAATCCAAATTATGCAAGAGTAAAGCAGCATTGTTACGAATACGTGGTTAGAAAACTCTTTTGCAGAAAGAGGTCAAAGAAACACAAGCACAGGAATTGTCCCCATGACGTCGGAAAATCACTTCCTGTGTGTTTTATGACCCTCGGTGATATCCGACAATCTCCAATATAGAGTGTATCGGCACTCTCAAGAACCGATTTCAAAGGGTTTGTTTTCCGCTAGTTCAACCTAGGCTCTTTCGGTCAGACAAGATGAACTTGCCAGATCCAGGAGAGTTACACAAACTCAGCGATGCTCAAGCCACAGAAGTGCTTGACCACCTTTTCGAACCTTGTTCGACACTAGCCTCGTATCTGATACCATCTGTTAAGACGCACACTTTCAACACTTACGCCGAACTTATAGAAAACTGCAGGCGGTTGCTGCTGCAATTGCTTGAACAATACATTGCTAATAGAAGTGATGAAACACTAAAGACCAAGATTTGTAAAATTGTCTTAGCTCATCCACGGTTAGGTGTACCTAAGAAGTCCGCTTTATCGGTTCATTCACAAAACGAACAAAAATCGCTGGCTTCAAATAGCGGCGATGACAGTAAGCTTGCTGATGCACTAAAGGAACTTAACCAAAAATATGAAGAGACATTTCCTGGTTTGATATTTGTTGTTTTCGTTAACGGTAGATCAAGAAATGAGATTATGCAGATAATGAACTATAGAATCGACAACAGCAATTGGACGGATGAGGTGGCAATCGCGTTCAACGAGATGTGTGACATTGCATTGGATAGAGCTCATAAACTTAATGCAAAACTTTAGTTTACATAGACAAAACTGTTATGTATTACATTCTACATTTATACATAGGTAAATAACTTGGTAATATTACACAGGATCGATCAATTATTCAACAGATGCACCTTCTATTTCACTCTTGGAACCGTTTGCAGCTGGATTTGCACATTTCTTTCCACCTCCACTTCCACTTCCATTTCCATTTCCATTTCCGTTCCCATTTCCATTTCCGTTCCCATTTCCATTGCCTGAAACAGCATGTTGATAACTATCGCCGCTATTTTTATTATAGTTATTGTAGTAATAGTTATTGTTGTTATAACCACTATTCCACTCTTTTTTACGTCCAAAAGACTTTTTCATTGGATTGTAGTTGTAATTGTAATTATAATTGTTATTGCGATGAGTATGGTTCTTATTATAACTGTGCCTAATATTCTTATAACCATAACCCATGTTATCATTATAGTACATCGTTGGCATATATCTTCCATCAGTTACAGGTACGGACAACGTTGGATCTCCGTTCGGGTAGTAATATGGATATATCGAATTACTTGCATTCGAACACTGTTCTGGTTGCATAAGAGGCATACCCATTGACATTGGTAAATAATTTCTTACTGATGATTGCAATGATGCAGCTCCAAATTTGAGTTGCTCTTCTGTAGAATGTGATGTAGGTAGTGGCGATTTGCGAGGTGTTTTTATTGGAGATTTACCATTTTCAGTATAATTATTCTCTGTATTATTATTAGCGTCGTTTTTGATAGCATTACTATCGGCCTGTTCAGTTTCGACAGGTGGTACCATTGGAATATAATAGCACGAAGATGATGGTAAAGTTGCAAAAGCAGAACTTGGTGATTCAGTTGGTGTACCTAAGTCCATGCCCATACTCATTTCAACATTTGGTAGTGTGTTTGGTGCCACTAAGTATCCATATGGTTGTCCATGTGACGTATTACGCGCATGTGGTACTTGTATTGGTATATACATGCCATATTGATTCATATATTGATGATTCATCTGTTTGTTATTATTGTACTTGTAGCCTTTACCATTTTGAAATCGTGTCTTCCCATATCTGTTGCTTTGATTTCTTGGACTTGCTCTGTTGTGTATATAGTTAAATGCCAAGTTTCCAGATGGTTGAAATCCGTAATTAACATATTCGTTGTTTCCATGCAAAGTTATATTTGCCTCATCATCACTATCGGCTAAAGAATTGGTTTCTCTGCTGTCTTTCTCACCGTTCCCTTCATCATCACCCTCCACGTGCTCTCTCTCAATTCTTTGCTTTACAAGTTCATATCTTTCTTCCTTCGATAAAAAGTTATCATGATTATTGTATCCATCATTTTCTTCAATTACATATGATTGCGGTTTATGACTAGCAATCAAACCTTCATTCTTCCTTTGCATAATACGAACATTTTGGGGAATATTAGAGGTATATTGAATTGAAGGTTCTAACTGAATTGCATTATTGAATTGTAAGTTCTGGAAATCATTTATCAAGTTAAATTCGTTAAACTCGAATTTTCTATTTTCAAAGAAATCTTTATAAGTATTGTATAAATCTTTCAGTTTAATTCTATCCAGTTTCTCTTTTGGATCAAATTTCAAGTTTCTAAAATCTAATGGTTTGATATTGCCAGATCGATCGAATTTGGCATTTTTCTTTGTCTCATCATCTGCATTTATCAAAGAAGTATTGATTTTGAATAAAACCATCGATAGTCCGTCATTCGATAAAATATGACCTAAACGATAATAATCTGCCAGTTGGTGTGATAATAATCTGTAATAAGAATTTAATGGTTGCATTTTCCATGAGTCAAGACTCCCTTTGACAATAAATTCAATAATTTCATTTTCAAGCCCCAAAATAAAGTTACATACATCATCATCTACCATGCTATTATCATTTATATCACTACTCTTTTTCCTATTGTTTAATTCAAACAAAGACTTGATTAAAATATTTGGGACATGATAATGTTTCGATAAAATGTTTACGTTTTCAAAGGTATTTAATGTGTCATCCAATTCGATTTTCAGGAATGAAGGATCAACAAATTTAACACCATTACTTAGCTCTTCAAACTTTTTATTCATTAACTTTTCTTTTTCGCCCATTTCATCATCGCTTGCCTTTTCGATATCGTCAATATTGTGATTTTCAGTTTTCTTGCCCGTCTCAGCTCTGAGTTTACCATTTGTTATAGTTGCGTCATTAATTTTGTTAATGGGCTTCATTCCATGCAGACTGCCAACAATCTCTGTCATGTGTGTAGCCTGCTGTAGCGTCTCCTGAGACTATCAGAGGGGCACTAGCAAACAGGGGAAAAAGAAACAAAGGACCCAGGCAACGAAAGAAGTGACGTAAAAAACAATTCCAGGGCATCAACATAATATGATGGAGCCCGACGCGCTTCGCCATACAGTAATAATAGTATAAGCCTCAACGACGTTTCTTGTCCTTATTTATTTACTGCTACTGCGGTTGATACTAGCTAGAATCTGCAATATATACTTTTAACCTACTTCATCTGTATATCACCCTCAACATCAGCGTTGGAAGCTGTACTAAGGAGTTTTTCCTGGCGTTTCTGCTGGATCCAATCGTCTATTTTACCCCTTAATTCAACATCATCGCTAATATCTTCCATTTTTAACGGCATACGATTGAACGGATCCGTTGGATCGTTCATCAAATGCGCTTTTAAAACGCTTCTGTCAATTGATACCTTAGAAGTTGGTAATTTCACCGGATCTTTCATCAATGTGTACATCAATGGATCCAAAAATTCGTCTGGTACTTCACCTAACTCTAATTCTTCCTCTTCATCGGCAACCTTGATAGATTTGGCAGTTTCAACAAATTTGCTTAGCTCTTTCTCGAAGTTTTCATCTAATATCTTGTAACTCTTTCTTAGAATATTGACAGCCTTGTAAAAATTTGCAGGTTCAAAAGATCTCGAATCTCTAGCAACTGCTCTTACAAATGCATCACATTTAGATAAATTAATAAAAATGGAACATAATTGAAATAATAACTCTTTTGGGTCAAATTGATACTTTTCTGGATTTTGAACCTTTAATTCATTATAACCTGGGCCAACTAAAACAACCAAATTGTAGTTTAACATACTTGCAAGCCTATCCACAATTTCAACAATTGTAAAGGACTTAGGTGCTTCACAAGTAAACAAATTAAACAAAGTAATGGTCTTATTACTTAATTGAACAAAGGATTTTGCCATTCTTTCACTCTCCTGTAATTTTTTATTCAAATCTTCATCACTTTCTTGATTTTCTTCATTTTTGATCCCTTTTGACCTATTATTTAATTCTTTTTGACAATTATGAATAGTGTGTAAATGATTTAGTGACTCATCTAATAAATATGTGGTGTCATTCAACATTCTAGCAACAAACCTAATAAAAAATCTCTGATAATTAGTTGAAATCAGCTTCAAATCGTTCTTAAACTTATCGAATTTCCACAACTTTTCGATAATAAATGAAATATGATATCTTGAATTAAACTTGTCATAAAATTGTGACGATGCACCAGTCTTTTCAACCATTACATAAAAATCCAATAAAGAAATTAACAAATTTTCTTGAACCACTTCGTCATCATTAAAAATTTGAATCATAAAACCATCAATTTCTCCATTGTTGGTTTGGATTGGCAATGAGCCGAAAAATAATACTTCTGTTAATCTAGCCTTAAGATGTGGATTACTGACCAATTCCGGGCACCTAAGTATAATAACTGCAAATTCAACCAACTTAACTAGTTTATTATTGTTGTCAATCATAGGATTGTTAGTAAATTTAGAAATAAAGTGACAATAATCAACCAATCCTTCTATATAGATTTCCGGAAAATATTTGAACGGAGAAGGTGCCAAAGCTCTTAGAAATTCGACGTCGTCTAATTTTTCAATATCTTTGTCTAAATTATTTAATGGTATCTTCAAATAAGGGAAAAAATTACCGAGTTTTGGATGATAGTTATGATTATTCTTGTTGTCAATTAATCTAACGAAAAACTCACAAATTCCAATAACTATGTCAAAAATTTCCAAATGGAATTCTCTTCCATAGAAAAACATTTCAATTGAATAAATGTCGTTTTGCAAAGAGTTGATTTTCTTTTCCAAAGGTTCAATTCTTAACTTGATCAACCTTTCGGTTAAAAGATTCGAAGTAGGCATATTTGTTTTATTCATTGCTTCTTTAAATTGTCTTATTTGCAGTTTATACTGCTTTAAAAGTTTGTTCTTTTTGTTGTAACTTACAATTAACCCTCCTAACCCATACTGTAAATAAGTTAACATAAGATAAAAACATTGTGAAATAAAATTCATACTTTTATCATCATCATACATTTTATCATTGAAATAATCATTACATTCTTGAATTGTTGAATTAATTCTAGTTTCTTCATTAATATCAATCAATCTATTAGAATAGTTTAGATAATCAGTTGAAATTTTTTCAATTTTAGATAATTGACCATCCCTTAAAAATGGTTCCGAAAGTTTAAATAAAAGCAGCGAAACGTTTAACATCAATGAATTACTTGATAGATCTTTTGTGTTTGCATGTTCACTCATTCTTAAATGATTTTTATTGACTAGGTTAGCGAAGAATTGCAAAACTTGAATTTTTGATTCATTATTAACCCTAATAAGTGAATTGATAATACTAAACAATTTATTAATTAATAGTGAATATAGCGTTTCTAAGGATTGATTAATTGTTTTCACTTCGTTTTTGTTCAAGACGCCAACATAATTATGAGACGAAAGTTTAGACAACAATGGGGATATTCTTAAAATTCTACCAAGGAAAGAATTCATTTCTATTTGTAAGCCATTTGAACAAGCAGGGTTGAAAATGTCAATCTGATAAATAAAATTACAAATTTTTTTGTTTAAGGTTAACATTTCAATAATGGATAGAATATTATAGTAGTAAGATGTATGCGCTGATAGTGTAGTTGAATCTAATGAGCTGTCAATCATTAGGGTCAATGGAGGTAAAATCGAGTTTAGAAATTCTAATTGGGTCTGATTGTCAATAATTGAGTTCAGGACAGATAGCCAAAAATCAGAATATCTGCTGAAATTATTAATCAATTCAGTCAAAATATCATTCAAATTTGGGTTATCGATGAATGTATCAGGCTCATAGAAAAGAATTGATGCATAACCTGACGCTAAACGCAAAATTTCGTTATAAAAATCAATCTTTTCATTGTAATCAAGACTTGTCTTTTTTAATGATTTTTTAAAATTGTTAGCCTGCGACCAAGTTTGAAACAAATAGTGTAAAGGTGATTTAAAGTTACTGCCAATTCCATCTTCAAAAATCAATGTCATGAAGATTGTATCCGGTCCATCGACGGATATCAGATCAGTGGAATTTAACTCTTCACTTAGGGACTGTAAAAAAATCAATGATTTAGATTGATCATCGGGAGACAACGTCACTGACATTGTACGCTTGAGCTCACTAGCCTTCCAACTGCTAATATCAACAGTTGAAGCCTTTAACTTTTCATTTTGTTTTTGTATCTGTGTTTCTTCTTTATTAGGCTCCGCCTTTATTGGTTCTTCCTTGGTAGTAGTGGTAATAGTGGCAGTTTTAGTATTAGCGGTATTCAGTTTTTTCTTTTTAACAACATTTTCCAATTTTGCCAACCTCATGGCACGTATTTCATCATGGGGATCCATACTGTCTGATGATTTGGCCAATGGAAAAGCTGATCAAGAAAAGATTTGCCGCCCAATATTAATGAATTTACCTAATCTTGTCAATTAAATGTAGCGAGAGCGATGGATGCGATCTCGATAATACTAGTGTTATTATTATTTGAATTTTTTACACAATGTGTATATTTTTGTTTGTTATTATTATACTATAAAAGAATTACGACAAATAGTTAAATTATAAATGATAGATTATATTATACCAAATATCGAATTAATCAAGCTTTAAGAGCAAAGTTTTTAACTGGGTAAGCAATAGCGTTCTTTCTTGCTCTTTCAGTCTTTAAAGATTTTTGTTCCTTGGTTAAAGCTCTTCTTAAAGCTCTAGTCTTCTTTGCTCTTAAGTCCTTTGGAATGTATTTCTTACCTTCATAGAAAGCTCTGACTGAAGCTCTTTGTTGTGCATTGATGACGGTCAAAACTCTTGCAATATCTTTTCTAACAGTCTTGATTTTTGGTACAAATTGTTTGGTTAATTTTTGAACCTTCAAATCTGCTAATTCTTTCTTTAAATCAACAAGTTGTTCATCTAATTGGTCCTTGGACTTTGTTCTTAATTCGAATGCTTTTAATCCAGCCTGTTCAAGAGAATAAGAAAGTTAGTATTAGCTCATATGATAAAGGAATGCGATACGACAAATAGCCCAAAATCATTCTTTTCATTTGACGTGGAAGAAGGGGAACCTGGATAAAATCCAATCCAACACTGTTGGCACTGTTGCATTGGAGCAATTGGGATTTTTTCACATTTAATTTTTCACTTGGTGTTTACTTCTTTAAATCAAGCTTCAACCAAAACACAAGGCATAAGCAATAAATGTAATGGTGCCAATCGTATCATACATATCATTTGTCTAATCGATACATACCATCTTGTCTGTTGATCTAGTATAGGATGTCTTTCAGATATGGTACAGTTCAACACAGTAATATACACCGATATCCAGGAAAATCTCTTCACCGTCTCGCTTCCCTCGCTACCTCCATCGAGCTCGCACGTTCCGCCTTTCGGTCGATTGTGACTGCGTTTGTAGTCCGGCGCCAAAGCACGAGGCCCTACAGACGCGCTTTTTGCCATGGCAGTGCGGTGCGAGGGGTACTCTTGGTTATGTAATTATGCCAACGTAATACTGCTGACGTAATAGATGCGTATGTTCTTTATTTTTTTTTTATTTTCATTATCGCTTCCATTTTTAGTTATATTATTGAATTGTTTTTGTTTTTATTCCGATATTGTCTAAACAATGGATATTAGTATAAGATAAATTAACTCTATTTACTTCACTAAAAGTACTGGACAGTAATAGCTATATAAATAAACAAATAAATTACTTTTGTTACAACTTGATCAAGCACTATTCTTCAAAGTGTTAGATAACCATTCCAAACCTTCGTATAAACCATCACCAGATGTTGCACATGTTGCTTGAATAAACCATGGTCTTGGTCTAATTGATTGGAGACCTAATTTTTCAGTAATTTCAGCTGCTGTCATTGCATTTGGTAAATCTTGTTTATTAGCAAAGACTAAAAGAACTGCATCTTTCAATTCATCTTCATTAAGCATTCTTTGTAATTCTTCCCTTGCTTCAGAAATTCTATCTCTATCATTGGAATCAACGACGAAAATGATACCTTGAGTATTTTGGAAATAGTGTCTCCATAATGGTCTAATTTTATCTTGTCCACCAACATCCCAGACTGTGAATGAAATATTCTTATATTCAACAGTTTCGACATTGAATCCAATGGTTGGAATGGTTGTAACAATTTCACCTAATTTTAATTTATATAAAATAGTGGTTTTACCAGCTGCATCTAAACCAACCATTAAAATTCTCATTTCTTTACGACCAAAAAGGCCTTGTAATAACTTGGAAATTGATAAACCCATTTTATCTGTATTAAGAGATTAGGATGTTAGTATTGGTTTAAATTAAGGTAATTTCTTCTGCTTCTTTTATGTATTTGTTGTTTGAAAGCTGGACTTATTATCGTAGTACAAAATTGCAAGCGCATGCGCACGCGCTCGCGCACGCGCGCGCAGTTGACAGTAAGGTTTGTTTCCATCAAGTTTGTTCTTTCAATTTTCCTTCGTTGAGTTACAATGTGATAAGCTCGTAGGGTCTGTCGATCGATTAGGGAAAGTGATTGATATGTAGATCATCAATTAGTCAACATTAATAAAAACAAAAATAATCCAAGTATAGTATTTTTATTTCAGTCCCTTAATATTCGATTTAGCTGTAAATGCATCACCTGTAATCAAAAAATGTGGCTGGTTATGGTGCAAGAAAAAAAGTTGATTAAAACCAAGGGATCATTCAATCAATGCATGAAAAATAAACAATCAAGTTATCAACAGCCACAAAGTAATAAAAAAAACGAAGAAAGAATCAGTTGAATTGTTTTTCATTGTAATCATCACAAAATTGGAGACGTTAACTGAAAGCCCGATTTTGATCAAAATCTATCCATGTAGTCAAAAAAAAGACTTGAGAATCTGAAAATCGAAATACAAATACTTCAAACTAAACAAACCTGACAATGTAAATAAAATCAAACAAAACTGAACAAAATTGAGCAAATCAAATGATAATCAACCATATCTTGAAACAAGAATATCAAATCAAACTAACATAAACAAGAAACAAAGAGGAAGTCAAGATGAAAACATGGCAGGTGAGCACACATCATATCAGATGAGACTATATGGAAAACGAGAAGTGGATGGTATGGATTACCAGCAATGCCCAATATGTAGGTGGTGCATTATACGAATCTGCACCAATTCCACTTGCACCACTTCCTTCTCCGTCCATACCGCTCAACTCAGATGCACTGTACCCAGAGTTGCTCATGCAGCAGGTACATACCTATGAATGCGAATCAGTTGCCACCAAGGTGTCTGACGAGAACAGCAGCAACGGCAGCAGCAGCAGCAGCAGCAACATCAACAGCAACAACAACTGGCCAGCAAACCATCTCGCGAGAGCCAGAGCGAGACGTTCGCCAAATGCACGGTGGCGAGGGCAAATCGCTCCGCGACATTGCTGGTGTCGCAGCTGCGCCATGGAGCCGCCACCGCCACTCGTCTCCCACGTCTATCGCCGGGGCGCCTGCTCTCTATTACATGGATTTTACAGCTATACATCAGTTAATTAGTTATTCTATTATGTTCAGACAGGCAGTTGGCCAGTCCATCCAGGTTGTCTAGCAAATGGCTGGAGTGCAACCGCCTACTTCCCGATGTTTACCTTGCACGTCGAGTATTTCTGAAGAGCACGGAGGAACACCACGTAGGTGACGCTGTCATTGTCTGGCTCCCAGTACATTTCAGACAATCTGATATGCCAAGGCGGATATCCCTGTAAATCTAAGTAGGGTTGGAATAGGATAATCAAATCCGGCTCGTCTCCTATCAACTGTTTTAACTCGTGATCTAAAAACTTGACGCTGACATCGCTTTTTTTCATTTCTCCGTTCTTGGCCAACTGTGCCATTACCTTGGTCAATTCAATAATTGTTGAACGACCATCAACCTTGCTTAATAACGAAACCTCGATATCATATTCTTCACTTGGTTCTTTAGAATTGTCACTTAATACACCGTCAATACCCGAATATGATAAATTGAGATGGGGAATCTTAATAAGAAAATTAGGAATATTATCAGTACCAAAATATGCTTCAAACTTATTGAAAATGGCTTTACTAAATTCAGGTATTGATTTTTTCAGAACTCCGCTTTTTTCATAAATTGAAATTGTTGGTATACCGCTTGAAATACACCATGCGACAACTGATGCACCATCATTACATAACCCTTCAATTCCACCGCCTTCTTCTTGTTCACTTTTATAATTTAAGATAGTTGACAACCTCTGAGGAATTTTGGGCAATTTATTGACATCATTGTTAATAAGGCTTGGATCATCATTTGATTTGTATGCAATATTCAAGAACTTTATCTTAATTTTATTGATTATATATTCCACCAGCGCAAAAATAGAATATATCAAATAAAATAGAGTCAAAATACATCTGTAAAAGTAAAATGAAATCAAATTAAACGGTAAAACCTTGTCATTTTTTTTTGTAAACCACCTCTTTCTAATTTCCTCATCTAGCGGCAGCACTAATGCCCTCAAAATATTGTTAAAGGATTCTAAAAGTGTATTGTTGCTATAAACGGCTATTTTTTTATCTTGCTCTTCAATAACACCCTTAAGTGTTTCACTTTCTTTAATATGAGCTTGCGTTTGTTCAGTCACATGTATGCTATTATCTGTGGAATAATCATCTAGTTCTTTACCCATATCGGTAACCTTCTCCACTTTCGCCGCCATTTTGGTCACACTGTTTTTTCACAAAACCCCAACACCAAAGGCTCAATCAATAACAAGAATGCTTAAAAAAAGGATTCATGTTACACGGAATCGCATTCAATTTGAATGAGCATTATTTTCATACCAGCAAAAAAAAAAATTATTAGCTATACAGTCTGACTACATTAATTACGTTATCTACCTAGTGTACATTACAATTGTTCAACTGCTATTAGTTCGAGGACGAAGATCGATTCCCGACCGTTCACTAACTTCATTTACCACCTGTTCCAAATTATGACTATACTTTTCTTCCTGTTCGGAATCCCTCTCTAGTGATGCCCGCAAATTGAAAGCACGGTTTGGATTATCTCCGTATAATCCAAATCCAACACTAAAATCAAATCCCTCTTCTTCATCCATTGTTCCACCCGCTTCATTTTCGTCTTCACTATTACTGTCAAAATGCAATGTTGACGGTAAAACATCGCTGCGTCCAGCCAAAATGTTGTCCGATAAAACATTGGTTCGTTGGTGTTTTTGTTCCCATTCCTTTAAATAATCCATTGGAGTCAGCAGATGCGAGTTTGTAGTGTTTGTGGAGCATTCTGTTAAACTATTTCCCTCTTCATGATTATTTGACTGATCAAAGTTATGTAGCTCCATCTCTTCATGTTCATTATTTTGATCCATTTCACGAATCTTTTTATTAAATTCATAAGATTTTAGGGCGTTTGGACAAATTCTGTAAAGTTCATCAACCTCTTCTAACATTAATCCCTTAGTTTCATATACTAGAAATATCATACATAACAACCCAAGTATATTTAACGATCCCCACATGAAAAATATTTTTGTTCCCAGTGCAGCGGTATGAGTACCTTGGTCAATTAAATAAGGGGTCAAATATCCGAAAACAAAATTCACTATCCAATTTGTACTTGCCGACAAAGAAACTGCCTTTTGTCTAATCGACAAACTAAACAATTCACCAGTAACAACCCAAACAACGGGACCCCAAGTTGATGCAAAAAATGCAATAAATGAACAAACAAATGCAATCATGATCTTATTTATTATTACCGTATTTGTAAACAATCCAACAATTGCAATCACAAAGTTAGAAACAATCATGCCCAAAGCACCAATAATCAACAATTTTCGCCTACCTATTTTATCAACCAATAAGATGCCAGGGATTGTAAATACGACATTAACAGCATATGTGACAAAGGATATCAGGTATGAATTATCAACTCCTGTAGCAACAAAAAAATTCACACCTGAATAAAAAATAAAATTTATACCCGAACACTGCTGAAATGCTTGTAAAGATATACCGGCTAACATTCTTTTGAGTTGGTGATTTCTACTTGGGGAATCTCTAAAACAATCTAAATAACTGGTTTTTCCATCACTTGTCTCATAATCGTGTGAAGCTTTAATCTCAATTAATTCCTCAATTAATTCTCGATCGTCTATATTAAGCCTTCGAAACCTTGATAAGGAAATGATTGCATTATCAATATCATCAGCCATTACATAAAATCTAGGTGATTCAGGTATTGATAACAATCCAGCCAATAGAATCGAGCCCCATAAAAACTGTAATCCTACAGGAATCCTGAAAGATCTTGCATCATCAAAATTTTTGGTACCTTGACATACGGCACTTGAGATCATTAACCCCCAAGTAATAGCCCATTGGTAAAACGAAATAACAGAACCTCGAATCCAACTTGGGGAGATTTCTGCCTGGAAAAGCGGTATAATAGATGATATAATACCAATACCAATACCGTTAATCAATCTACCAGCTATCATTGTACCAAAAGATGCTTTACAAATTTGAAGCACGATTCCAATATTGAAAAAAATAAGCAATGCCCAAATCATACTAGTTTTCCGTCCATATTTATCTGAAAAATACGGCGAGCCTAATGATCCAACTAAAGTTCCTAGTGATAGTACACCAATTAAGATTGCCCGTTCATTCGATTCAAATTTAGAGTTGTTCTTACTAAAGTGCGCCTGCACGTATTTCATCTCTAGCAAACTATTAATGAGACCGGTGTCGTAACCGTATAAAAAACCACCGATAGCAGTGAGTAAACCTGTGTATAACCCCATGAACAGAGAATCTTTCCTATGGTTCGAATTAGTTTTATACCTTTTGATTTTGACTTTGTTCTTATCTCGATTACTAGTCATGTATCTTAAACTTTGAAAAATGGATTTCAACGATCTATTCTTCCTCTCCGTATCTGTAGTAGAATTTGTGGCTGTACGAGTTGTCTCACATGGCGGTCGTCTTTGTGAACTTTTTTCGTTCGTTGGCGAATACGCCGTTATCGAGTTAGATAAGAATCCCGTCCCTAGATCAAATGAGTCCTGCATCGTGTTAACCGACTGTAACGATTGTTCCATACTTTTTTGCTTATACAGATATATACCGGGAAAGTATGAAGGCTGAAAAGGTTTGTAGTGAATGTCTTTTGGGGATATGTGACATCTCAGTAATATTTCAAAAATTAAAAATCCATAAAAAAGAAAGATAAAAAAAAATACAGAAAGAAAATGAAGAGTGCGGAACAGAAATGTGGGGCATCGATTTAGCCAATAACCAATGATGTTGATATTAGATTTTATATATGGAACCGGGGTATTTAAATACATATAAATCATTATTTAGGTAAAGGTACTAATTGAGCAAGAAAACTAAACAAAATAATGAGAGAAAACAAATATTTATAATCATGATTGTAAAATAGTTTTATAGAATATAAGAATACTGTCAACGTCTAAAATTGAATAGAGAAAATCTCCTTTGACCATGCTTATTTTTTTCTTTCTCTTTCTCTTTCTCATTATGCTTATCTGATTCTATATCTCTATCTTTAGTTTTACTGTATTTATTTTTATTTGAATCGCTCTCTTCATTTTTATTTTTACTATCTTTTTGTTTATTTACATCGTCATCGTTGTCTTTGCTCTTATTGTCTTTGTTTTTAGTTTTCTCTTTATTAGAGTCCAATTCATTAAGTCCAAAAGATTTACGATTTTCGCTAACTTCAATATGTGGCGTATTTTTATTGGAAGTTTGTTGTATTTTTTCATTAGATTCATTATGTTTCTGTAAAGCAGAAACCAAAGTAGGATTCTCAGAAGGCAAAGCAGATTTTTTGAGGTCGTTAAAAGGTTCAATAAGATTTGAATTGTGGGCCGATTGTTGCAGTGGATTACCTGTAATAGATGATTTCTCTCTTTTGAAGAATCCAAAAATACTTTTTCTTTTATAATTCACATTATTTCGTTTATTATCATATGCACAATGATACTCATTTCTATTAATTACGACATCGTTATCACTACAATCATCCTCCAGATTATCAATATTATGGAAAGTTGAAATTGAGCAAAGCGGTAGAGCCAATGAGTTTGATGAAGTTGACGGTATAGTATCAGTTTCTTGACATGACGCAAGCAAATGTTCTTTTTGGTCTGAAAAATTATTTTGTGTACAATCCAATGAGTCGTTATGAGAGCTTAGTGAATTTATATTGGATGTTGGGATAGTTACTGATGTGCTCCTCTTCTTAATCGACAGATCTTTTATTGTTTTTTTCTGGATCGGAGTACAATTAGATTTCAATACATGATCCATTTGCGATTTATGATCAATGATAAAGGATGATAAATCTTTAATTATAATATTTGAATCATTGATTAAACTGGTTAATAATTCTTCGTTGATAAAGTAGGAATTTTTCAAATCTTCGGTACTGAAACTTTTGGTACCAGTTGTTAAATCGACACTCTTGAAAAAATTCAATTGAAAAACTTTAGCTAAATTTGAAGAATGCATTTTTGTTATACTAGAAATTTCGGGTTTAGCCAAAAAATTGAGAAAGTCAAACAAATAAAGAATCAAATGTAGATTTTCCATTGGCAACTTAGTTAAACTACTGGAGTAACATGATTTATAAACAATCGGTATTGCATCCATTTTGTCGTTTGATATAATTGAAGAGCCGTTTAAATCAATTGAATGGTTCATATTAATCAAGCAGTCATCTATATTATTCAACTGATCAGGATTATCATCCGATTCATTCTCTAATTCGCTCGGATAATCAGATAAAACCAAATCTTTTTGAATTTGGGTTAAGTTATTACAAACATTAGCAGTAATTAAACCATCGTCTAATTTTGAAATCCACCTTTTCAAAACAACCGCCACGTCATGCACTGTTGTTGAATGGTCATCAGTTGAAAACCGAAATTCATCTATATTTTTAGAGATTTCGGACTCAATCAAATTGACCTGTTTAATTGAACCATTCATTCTAAAAATGCCCTCAATTGGAATTGAATTTTTAATAAAATCACAACATTTATAAACAATTGTTGGAATAACAAAAGTAGTATCCTCAATATTCACAGATTTATGCGATAATCTTAGTTCGGAATCTAAATATTTGGTGATTTTTGGTGACAAATTTGGAGTTGATGAAGAAAATTGTGGAGATGAAAAAAATCTTGAATTTGGCCTTAATTTTTTTTCATTTTCTTTAATAGCTGTATCAGGGGTATTGAAGTTTGTCGATATCGAACGTCTGTTATTTGAGAATGATCTTCTTTTAGGATGATCAAAAGAACTATTTGAGTGCAAAGTAAACGTGGATATGGAACGACGACGGTTTTCCTTGTCTTTTTTAGGTATTGACATGCTGGTATGTTTGGCAATTGAACTGGTATTGTTTATGCTGCTGATATTGTTGACGTTGTTAATGTTTTCCTTTGGTTTCAAAGGCTGGCCTTGCATCTTGGAAATGAAAGTTGTTGAAGACATGGCTGCCTACAAACACGATGAGGAAAGAAAAACAAAATAAAAATATGTCCGGAAGCAAGAGCTCTAGATCGAAAGAAGGGCAGACCAAGTAGTGGAAGCAATGTGGAAGGCCATAATATCATGCATTCCCGATCCATGAACCGGATTCAATGCGCAGACCATGTAAACATTGAAACACGGGCTGTGCGTGTTCAAAAGGGGCAGCTAAATGCTGGTGCACCGATGTTATGCAAACGCGTTTTGTGGGGAACGCGCTTTTTGTTTGTTTGTTTTTGGGCATTTTACGCGACACGCGTTTTTATGTTTGCGTCGATAGACTGTTTCCGGAACTTGAAAGAATGGTTGAAACAAAAAAACGCCGATCGACTTGCAGCTGAATTCTTTGTCTATTGTCGCATTTTTTTATCTTATAATTAGTGAACTAACTATTTAAATAATTTATTAATTAATTTTTGTTTATTAGGAAAGAGCTTGTTTACGTTAATACGACCTGCTTCATCTGTTTGTTTGATGTTTGGTTTTGGTCTGTTCTTTTGCACCAACCTTATTTTCTCATCTGATTCTCGATTCATTACGTGTTCTATGCTTCTCAATTCTACCACAGCATGATTCACGATAATTTATACTCTGCAACCTATTCAGGTGTTGCCGTTTATGAATTTATCCATCCTAAATCTTCTGTCATGAGACGTAAAAAAGATGGTTGGGTTAATGCAACTCATATTTTAAAAGTTGCCAATTTTCCCAAAGCAAAAAGAACTAGAATTTTAGAAAAAGACGTTCAGACAGGGGTTCATGAAAAAGTTCAAGGTGGTTATGGTAAATATCAAGGTACGTGGGTCCCTTTGAAAAGAGCAATTGAAATAGCGCAACAGTTTAATGTTTTAGATGATTTGAACCCAATATTTGATTATATATCAAATGGTTCAATAACGCCACCTCCAGCCCCTAAACATCATCATTCAACTAGTAATCAGAATAATAAAAAGCAGAAATCTACTTCGAAAAGAGTTTTAAATGCAACCCCACCAGTTTCAACTTCTACTTCGACTTTTGCGTCATCTAAACCAAAAAGGCAAAAAGCTTCCACTACAAATGCCTCTAATAAGAGGAAACAAACAGGAACAGCGGAAAAATCAGTTCCAACGCAAAAATTACATTCTCAACCTCCGGCCTCTCCATTGGGTCTACATAGTTTAAACTTGACGCCAACTTCAGCATCAAGGAACTCTATATTAGTTTCGACAAATAATCGTAATGATATGGAAGTCTCAAAACGAACACTAAAAGCTCCAAAAAACTTCAATCAATCAATTATAAATTCAAATGCAACATCTTCTCAGAATATGAATAACAATAACATAGATGATAATTTAGATGACCTGGACGATGATATAGATGGTGATCAAATTGAAGATGACAATGGTTTAAATAACAATCACGGTAGGAATATTAATCAGCCTAAAAACGATTCTATATATCGTCAACTGCATGAACCTTCAACAGTCGAATTCATGTCAGAAAATGATTTGGACAAAGCATTAGCAGAATCGGAAACGTATGGTGATTCACATATAAATAAATCAACTATACCCTCATTTTATTCAATTGAAAAGAATCAGTTGTTAACACAGCCACAAAGCCAAAACTTAGATAAAAGCTATGTGAAAGCATTATATAATTACTTCATCGAGATGGATTCGAATCCAAATTGCAAAATGCCGTATTTTATCACTCATCCCTATGAAAATTTTAATATCAATCAACCAATTGACAATCAGGGTAATACTTCATTGCATTGGGCATGTTCAATGGGTGATGTTAAAATGTGTGAGATATTAATAAATAGAAATTGCGATATTCATACCCTAAATATTAAAGGTGAAGAACCAATTGTGAGATCTGTTATTTATGCAAATTGCTATACAAGAAGAACGTTCAGTAAACTGTTAGATTTATTATTTGATTCTTTATTAGATATAGATCTGAATGGAAGAACTTTATTACATCATATTGCATTGGCAACATCAGACAAAAACAATTTACCGTCTTCAAGGTATTATACTGAAATTTTGCTAAGAAAAATTGCCGAAGTAATTCAGTCAAATACTAAGTTTAAAGAATTTATAGATAAGCAAGATATTGACGGTAATACTGCTTTACATATATTAAGTTTCAATAACTCCAAAAAGTGTATCAGAATTCTCCTTGGTTATAATGCCAGAGTGGATATTAGAAATAAACGAAATGAGCAAGTGGCAGATTATCTAACTGATAACTTTAAATCAAATTCAAGTCACCCTGGAATGATTGAGAGCCTGCTAATGCCAAATACTTCCAATGTTTATGATTCATTTAGTTTAAGACCTTTTAATCCAAATTTCAATAATCCTAGCATAAATATGAATATGATCAACATGAGTAGATCGAATCCTTATATAGAACCATTTCAGTCACAGTCACAGTCTAACTTTTTGAATTTTAATCAACCATCATATTTATCAGCAACTAATCATGCAAGCACTACATCAATTAAAATGAACCATTATGGCTTTGAGGTTTTTGATAAACTAAATGAAGTATCGATAGCATTTGATAATGAAATATCACAGAAAAATGATGATATTAAAGAACTGAGCTCAATTGTCCAGCAAATGGATAATGATATAAATATAACTACGAATGATACAATTGATCTAGTTAAAAGCATCATTGGTAGTGATCACGATCTTACTAATTCTTCGGATGCAATTAAAAATATTGAAATTCAATCAACCAATTTAGCCAACAAGTTTGAAGAAAAGGGTAATATCCTACGAAGATTAATTGATAGATCTCAAGCAATGAATTTGGCCAAAATTGTTCAAAAATATGAAGCTGCCAGTTTATTAAACATTGATGAGTCACAATCACAAACATTAGAAACTGATTTATCAACTAGTACTATACTGAAGTTAATTGAATTAGCTAAATTGCAAATAGTGAGAAAAAAAATAGTTAGTATTTCTGTCAATGTTCAAGCCAGATCGGAGGCGAATATGGATACAATCAATTGTTATCGCAGATTGGTTTCCAAACTTTCAAATATGCCAATCAATGATGTTGATTCTAGTTTGAATAGCATTGAGGAGTGTCTTCGAAGGGATATCGAAAGAGTTCCCCCTAAGGAATAATGTGTACGTTTTTCCTCGAAAGTAATTTGTATCTTTACTGTATATTGTATATGTATAATGTGTGTATAATGGAAAAAATTGAATAAAACAAGATTTTCACAATTGCTTATCCCAAAAAAACGTTTTCATCTTACTGATCGTTGAATACAAAGATATTTTGCACATTGGAATCCGCCTACACCTCAAACTGCGCTAGAAAACATGTAACTGTCATCTATTGAAGTCCACATAAGCAGTGAAGGAAGCATCTTAAACTGTGGCAGCGAAGAGCCCAAATTAGTGCTCTTTCAACTACATTCCAAAAATTGCTCATGGATAACTCATCTGGGTAAACTCTCTAGCAAGTGTAACCCAACCGTGATGTCCAAATACAAGTTACAGGAAAACGAAGTTCTTTTCACATTACCTTCTCCAAGTTCGGATTCGGACACATTTATTTCATGCATTCTCAGCAAACCAATTGAAGATGTGCATCCGGCAACTAAAAGAGCAGCTATCACAATGCATGGTATCGGTGATCACAAAAACGGCTGCTACCACTCCAAACTTGCCCGGAAGTTGTCCAAAGAACAGGGAATATACGTAGTTAGATTTGATTTCAGGAATTGTGGCGATTCTTCTAAAACTGGCAAGGCCGGACGTACATTGCAGGACGATCTTCAGGACATAAGTGTCGTGTATAATTGGCTCGAGAAAGATCAAAAACTGTTTGTAGATACCCTTATTGGACATTCAAGAGGTGTTGTGGATCTCTTTAACTGGACATTGAATAATAAGGATAAGTTTGTTATTAATTTAGTTGCTTGTGCAGGGAGGTTTCTGGGATCAGGATTGGCTAGCAGCATCAAAGCAAAATTTCCAAACTATGAAGAAGAAGGTGGTCATTTTGTCTATGGATTTCAGAATGGTGCTAGGAAAGATGTATTTGTACCTGTAAAAGAGACTCAAAGTTTGAGCGTACTAAATATGGAGACCGTTAAGGATATTACACATGATGCTGACACACTGTGTATTTACGGGAGTCGTGAGGAGGTTATACCAATTACAGATGCAGCTTTGTATGTGAATGCACTAAAAGAGAGGAACACTTTTGTTATTATTCCTGGTGCAGATCATTGTTATAGGGGTGTTGAAAAGATTCCGGAATGTGAAAGGAAAAGCTGTGGCATGCCTATCGTTGAAGATACCGGTTTTATCAACTATACTTATCAAGTGGCTGATACAATTGCAGATTGGATATCGCTGGAAAAGATGAATTTGAGGTTTTACGAGAAAACTTTGAATATTCATAAATTTTTAAAGAGGTGGAAGTATATTGATGGAGTTTTGAATTTCAGAGACATTGGCGGTTATAATTCTGCTGGTGGCAAAAATGTTAAATTTAATTATGTTTTCAGGTCCGCCAACCTGTCAGAAATTAGCGGAAAAGGTGTTAAACAACTCAAAGAACTGGGAATCAAGAAGATTTTTGATTTGAGATTACCAAAAGAGCAAAAATTAATGAGTAATGAGGAGATCGGTATTGAAATATGCTCAGTCATTAAAGATGATGATTTGAATGACGAAAACCTATTATCTTTACTCAGCTTATCTTTAGACCCTGCTCATATTCATCAAATTTACGACTCGATATTGGAAAATTTCGTTCCTTTATGCAAACCAATATTCCAGCATATCATGGAAAAACCACAAACTCCATTTTTAATCAACTGTACTTTGGGTAAGGATAGAACTGGGATTCTGGTGATGCTGTTACTTTTGGTTGCAGGTGTTGATCCGTTGATCGTCGCTCAAGAGTACGCACTTACTGAACAGGGATTACAGAGTGAAACGTTCCGTGGTAAATTACATGGTTTTCTTGATGTAGTAACAGCCAGTGGTATCAAGGTTTCAGAATCTTTAAACAAACAAAAGCCATCACCTGAGTGGAGTTTTGGCAAAGAAGGTGTATCCAACCTTTTGAATGTCCAGAGCAGTGTTATTTTGGATACAATCGCCACAATTAACGAAAGACATGGAAGTGTCCAAATGTATTTGAAAAAGACACTTGGTCTCGATTCTGCAGAACTTGACCTTGTCCACCGTCATTTGAATCTCTCAACCAAAT
Source organism: Pichia nanzhaoensis (assembly GCA_030573035.1). Classification (NCBI taxonomy): domain Eukaryota; kingdom Fungi; phylum Ascomycota; class Pichiomycetes; order Pichiales; family Pichiaceae; genus Pichia; species Pichia nanzhaoensis. The sequence goes on from JAJMCN010000006.1 coordinate 26,069, forward strand.
AAATAGAATGTGTATTTAGACAATATAGAAACAATAGAAAAAAGCAGGGGATAGTCCAAAGATTACTCATCGCCGGCTCAGGGTAGGCTGTCATTACGCGAGCAGCCGGTACAGGCGTTTAAGGTGGAGAAGTAAAACTTTTCACACTAGTTATTCTTCTTTTCTTTTCTTTGAAACTACAGAACAAGGAAACAACTACAGCAACCATGTTTAAACAGACCGTGGTGATGCTCAAGGAAGCTTCCCAGCTTAGTTACAAAAACATGTTGAGGGATCCTTCAACCAAGTATTCTAGAGCGCAATGTATTAAGTTAAAAGACAGAACGTGGCCAGACAAGGTTATTGAAAAAGCACCAAGATGGCTGTCTACCGATTTGAGAGACGGTAATCAATCATTACCGGATCCGATGTCTGTTGAACAAAAAAAAACATATTTCCATAAGTTATTGGATATTGGATTTAAGGAAATTGAAGTGTCTTTTCCTTCAGCATCTCAGACTGATTTTGATTTCACCAGATATGCAGTTGAAAATTGTCCTAAAGATGTTACCCTACAGTGTCTTGTTCAATCAAGAGAACACTTGATCAGAAGAACCATTGAATCTTTGAAGGGTGCTCCAACTGCTATTGTTCATACATATTTAGCAACCTCCGATTTATTTAGAGATGTTGTGTTCAAGATGTCGCAAAAAGAAGCTATTGAAAAGGCGGTTGAAACTGCTAAGCTTGTCAGATCATTGACAAAAGATGACCCAGCATCAAAGGACACTAAATGGGTATATCAATTTTCTCCAGAATGTTTTTCTGATACACCATCCGAATTTGCGCTTGAAATTTGTGAAGCTGTTAAGGCTGCTTGGGAACCAACCGTTGAAAACCCAATTATTTTCAACTTGCCTGCCACTGTTGAAATTGCATCTCCAAATGTTTACGCCGACCAAGTCGAATATTTTTGTAGAAATATTAGTGAGAGAGAAAAGGTTGTTGTTTCGTTGCATTGCCATAATGATAGAGGTACTGGTGTTGCTGCTATTGAACTTGGTTTATTAGCTGGTGCTGATAGAGTTGAAGGTTGTTTATTTGGTAACGGTGAAAGAACTGGTAACGTTGACTTAGTTACACTTGCCTTAAATATGTATACTGATGGTGTTTCACCAAACTTGGACTTCTCTGACATTCAAAGTGTAATTGATGTTGTTGAAAAGGGTAACAAGATTCCAATTCCTGAAAGAGCTCCATATGGTGGCTCATTGGTTGTTTGTGCATTTTCAGGCTCTCACCAAGATGCAATTAAGAAAGGTTTTGTTGCGCATGAAAAGAGACAAGCAAAGGGTGATCCAAGATGGTTGATGCCATATTTACCATTAGATCCAAAAGATATTGGTAGAAGTTATGAAGCAGTTATCAGAGTCAATTCGCAATCTGGTAAAGGTGGTGCAGCATGGATTGTTCAAAGATACCTAGGTTTAGAATTACCAAGAAAATTACAAATTTCATTCTCAACAGTTGTTCAAAATCAAGCTGATTCATTAGGACGTGAGCTAAAATCTGAAGAAATAGTTGCTTTATTAAATGAAACTTACAATATTGATTCAAAATCAATTGACAATGCCACCATGATTGATTATAAGTATGATAAGAAATCAGATGAAGTAACAAATATTTTTGCAATAATTGAAGTTAATGGTAGTCAGTTTAATATCTCAGGTACAGGAAATGGCCCAGTTTCCTCATTATTAAATGCGTTAGGTAAATTTTTCAAGACCGAATTAGAAGTTGAAGAATATTCAGAACATTCTGTTGGTCAAGGATCTAATTCCAAGGCTGCTTCATACATCAAAATTGATTGTAACGGTAAATCCCAATGGGGTATTGGTACCCATGCATCTATTACTAAATCAACTGTTAATTCTATCTTTTCAGTCATCAATAATTTGTTAAAGAAAGGAGTAATTAAGAACTAAACTCATTATAGTTAGTAGAAACAACCAATAAGATCTATCGTTCGGTGTAAAATTTTTTATAAAATCGTAAAACTAGTTGTATAAAAGTTAAAGAATTAAAAAATTCATAAAAAAAAAGTTAGCTAGAATATTTCAATCCATTTACACATGGCTCAGGAGCAGAGGCCTGGTATTTTTCAACTTCGATATCTAAGTATCCAACTTGCCAATAATAGGGATTATTCACATAAAATTCAACCCACTGCTGGACTGTTTTGTTGACAATTTCATCGTTTAGACCTGTATTCCTTAAATCCCAAGTACATTGGCTGACGTTGTGGAAACATCCATTTACAAACATCCTCGTGCAATCCTTTCCCGTAAATATGGAATATCTCGATCCGTATACTGGGTCGTACATTTCAGGGTTACTACTAACATCAAAAACTTTTCTGTCTAGAGACAATAAAAGATGACCGGTATTTAATTCTGCACTCAAGCTTTGTAACGTGAATCGTTTCTGAGGTGCACCTTGCATCAGATGGTATATGTATGCAGTATTTGTATACTTACCACTATATCCCCACATTGTAGAAGATGTGAAGAAATAGGATAGCAAGGCATTTAAAATTAGCAAACCTGAGATTACTCTCAATACATCCAAAACGGTCATCCCAGTATGTACATCATTGTCTGGCATTGGCAAATGGGCGAGTTAGACAGAGAGCAACGAATACAATAATGAAACTTGTTCAGAAGCCCTGAATTGTAATGAAAGTTGAAAAATCAAGACAATGCGACTATAAAAGGAAAGACGATTTTCCTCTTCCTTTTTTTTTTCATTTAGACTACTTTGCCTTTTCTTTTGATGTTCTTTCTTTTTTTGTACCAAAACCTTCCTATAGACAGTACGCTAAACCTGTCCTTTCTGTTAACGCAGTTGGGAGATGATGTGCAGGCAATAATTGTTTCCATTTGGTTTTATTTTGATTTTCATTGGCTTTGGATCTACAATATGCTTTGTTCTAGTCTTTAAAGCTATGTATTGATAATAGTGGATAGTTTTTATTCACATTGCGTTATCTTTGCATTTGCATTTTAGGCGTATCTTTAATTAGAGTGGATAATTTGTATTTGGTTTTGAATGCTATGATATGATGAATAGCTAATTGGCTTTTATTGGTTTGTCTTCATTTGCTTTTTTTATAAAGCCTTAGATTTAGATCGTGATAATGGAAGGAGAGATGAACGATTATGTTAATAAGAACTCGCCTGGATCTTTAATTAGAAAGGAACGATGGGTGTCAGATAACATATACATTTACAATAAACTTACAACAAAAGTAAAACAACGTAAAATTAAATATAAAGTAATTAATTGTTCTAGATATTATTATACAGATAAGCCTAACGTTCTTTCAACAACTTGTTTCTCTTTTCTCTTCTCTTGAGTCTTTCAACTCTTTTAGCATGCATAACCGTTGCAAGTCTTTCATATCTTTCCGCTTCAGCTTTCTTTTCACGTCTTTCCTTGATCTTTGCGACTTTAGCCTTCTTGTCAGCGATTTTTTCATCTTGTAATTCTTTGAGCTTAGCATTCATTTGCTTGTCTTTTAATCTTTGCTCTTGTTTCTTGGTCCATGATGAACTGGCACCTAATGATTTAATTCTGAATGCTTTTTTTTCAACTTTCCAATTTTTACCACTAACTCTGTTACCCTTACCAGGGTCAACCGGGATCACTTCTCTTAATGTTTCTTCGGAAAGTACAGGCCTCCCTGTCTCCGGTACTTTAGAATTGCTCATATGTACAACTGTTTCTAGATTTCTGGTGTCTACAAAAGAAAGAATGTAAAAAAATTGACGGCAAGAAGAAGTGAAAAAAAAAAAAAAAATTATTTTGTTTGTGCGTACAAAGATTACTTTTGAGCCCATTTGAAGTAATTGCATGAATAGTCTTCTGGGCCCTGACTTTGACGTTGATTCTGGTTACTTTGCTCCATATCCCATGTTTCGGTAGCAGAGGGCTTGGCACAACACCAGAACTTGCGACCGCTGTTGGCCCCTCTTTTCGTAGTACGTAGCACGCATGGTTGGTTGTGCTGACATTGTGGAGTGCTATTGAAGGATTTCATTGTCAGAATCTTATTAAACAAGCTCGAAGACATTGCTTCTTTTTTTTCTTCGTCGGCTTCATCATTCTCATCACTTTCGGTGACAAACAAACTTTGGGAAACAGGTTCAGATTTAGCCTTTTCTTTTTGATTTACTAATCCAAGCAATGTTGATTGGCTCTTTTGCTTCTTACGACTGGTGTATGATGGAGAAGTAATTGAGCTTTTAAATTCTAACTTGCTAATTGCTGGTTTTGCATTTGAACTGGGTGTTGGTTTCGATTTCGGTTTGAAAAAAGAGTCAATGCTTTTGGTGGTACCTAGCCCATAGTACGACACTGCTTCAAACTGTTTGATATTGTGTTTAATGGGAGTTGATTTGAACTCCTTTATGTTTATATCACAAAATATTGGACAATGGTCTGACCCGTAGAGAAAATTCCAGATATCGCAACTCTCGGTACAATCTTGCACCGATTTTGTAGCCAAGAAAAGATCTATCCTAGAGCCTATATTCATGGGTCTGTTATTCTTCAATGTATTCCAACAAGTGTACATTTTCAGCCTGTTTGTATTTTTAAACCGTCCTAAATCAAATAAAACTCTGGATTGATTTTTTATTGTATCAAATTCATTATAGTCATATAAATAATCGTTAAGTATTCTTCGTGGTAACGTATCTGATCTGAATTTTAATGACATCACTTTATTGGTCTTTTCAAAGTTTTTTTCTGACATAGTCAATGTACCCTCTCGTAATCCAATACTAATCATATCATCACGATCAATCAAACTAGGTGCAACATTTATGTCGCCCATAATAACCACACTTTTACCCATTTTCTCCAAATTTTCGGCCCGTTTGAACAATGTTTCCAAAAACAAACATCTTTTCTCCTCTTCTGCATCTGTACCCATTGAGTTTGCTGGACAGTAGACAGATATTATAACCAAATTAATGTCTAGTTCAACGATTATACATCTCCCGTCTGAATCCAGACTGTATCCTTCTTTCCAGTCAACTATATTATCAGTATATCCGCCTATAGTTGCACTTGGATCAATTTCCCACTGCTTCCTGTAAGTTGTGGTTGATTGCATAGGCAAAGGAAGATATCCCGTTATGCCCTCTTCACATTTGACTACTTTGAAGTTTTTATTTGTTGATCGAACGAATACCCCAACACCACTATATCCACGTTTAGTTTTCGGCACTGATATAAAAGAGTGATATCCTTTGACAATTGCAATCCTACGATCAATATCCTGTTGCTGTAGCTTCAATTCTTGAAATGTAATTATGTCTGATTTGAGATATGTAAAGATTTGTGCTAATGTTGTTAAATCGTTCCATGGGTGATAATGCAGCAGAGTTTTGTATCCATTGATATTGAACGAAACAAGCCGGATGGAGGTCTCAGTTGCAAGTGGTGGAATACTGGTTTCAACGTTCATAGCATGAGGTTGATAGTTGGGAAGTCATAATTTCGTAGAGGATCAAAATTTCATAGCTTTTCTGTAAAACGAACAAGTCGAGTTTGTGCAATAGCTAAGTGTGTTATGTAATAAATGTTTAGCTGTAGCTTAAATAGTTGCAGTCATTTACGGTTGGCGGTCAACTCCTGCAACGTCACCACGTAGAAGTGTAGATACGACACTAGCGCAGGTGCCGCCATAGCTTGTTCATAGACCATGTAATGGGCCTTTATGCATGGTTGTTGAGTAAGAAAATTATTGGTTGTTCGTTGGAACCCAACTTGCAAATGCAGATTTGCAAGTTGGGTTCCAACATGACTTTCCGTGGCATAGACCTGGTACTATGGGGCATTTACAAGGATTCTGTAAGAGTTCAATTAGGAATGAGCTGACGATCTACTGTACAAGTTTCGCTAGAGCTCTAGTGATGTTGTGACAGAAGCATTAAAGGGTTCGATTAAACACTTGTTATTAAACCTCTGCACCGGCCCTACAAGCCATGCTCCACGATGTATGTACAGAATTTTTCAACGAATACATGCTAAATTTGCACAACCCTTGGTTTATTGGGAAGGAACACATTGGTCACACATTCACTTGTTGCATTAAGTTATTTTATAATTTGATATCGATCTATGTTCTATGTCAAAAACTGCTGTTTGTGCATCGACTACACTACTTCCCCAGACAGTTTATACGCATGGTCTTTGCTTTTATTTCCCTGGACACATTCAGGGAAACCCCATTGAGCAAAGATTGGTTGGTTTGATCATTCTATTTCCATTGGGAGATTTTTTTTTTTTTCTGTCTGCGTTTAAAAGGGCTTCGTCAACGTTTATTGCGAAAACACTAACTTCTGAGTCCATGCAGCGTAGAAACCATTTTTCCTCGGTGATAATCTTTTCCATAAAACTACATATACCTGTTACCTCTGACCAGCAATTACTAATTGATGGATATTCAAAACTTCTTAGACAACATTGACCATTGCAGTCACAAGTCATTATGGTTAGTACTTGGACAATTTTTTGTACTGTTGTTTTGCACCATTCCAAGTATAAATGCAGAGGCCGGGACTCACATTCTAGTAAAAGAATTTTTGGAAAAGGTGGGTTTGGTTATCCGTTTCAAAACCTCAATGGTTGCGTACAAATGGATCCGCTTTGAGGAAGTAATAACTAGTAGTTTTACTGTTCTCTGTAAATTACACAACGATCCAACACCAACAAAAATATGCGTTGGAAGGGCATGCTTGAGACAGGCGTTGGTATTGAGATAATCAAAAAAACAAAAAAAACATCAACAAACATCAACAAACCCGATAGAGTTCGGCATGACGTTTTTTTTTCTTTGTTTTTTCACAGCAGGCCTTATCTCTTCGATAACGTTTACACACGCCGAGACACAGCATCCTCTTGATACACTTCGCTGTAGCATCAATTAACTGTTTACGAACCAGCCCCAATCTCCGAACACATGAATCAGGCCACTGCTGCGAAAATGCGAGCAATGCGTGGTTCTGCCAGATAGCGAAATTGCTGTTGCAAGCGACGTTTGCCATTTTTGGTCTCTTCCGTAGACTGCTGCCCTCCCATCAGCACACACAAGAGCCAACGGATATCAAGATGTCACAGACCTCCGAGAAGAACCAGCAGCTGATTGAATTTGCATATCAGGAGCTGGACTGCAAAATCCCAAGAGGCCACGACGAGTACGAGAGAATGATCTCCGGGATTGGCTACAACGCCGGGGACCCGGAGCTTTGTCTCGCCAGACAGCGTGCGCATCAGCTTTCCCGGGAGTACGAGAGGATTGATTTCCGGGACGACGACATGGCAGCCTACAAACGTGACAGAGAGGAGCACTTGAGGAAGCTCCTGGGAAGAGTTGGCAAAGCAACAATTGAAGCCCCCTTCCACGCAGATTACGGATTCAATACTTATGTTGGAGACAACTTCTACGCCAACTTCAATCTGACTGTTCTGGACTCCTCGATCGTCAAAATTGGCAACGATGTTGAATTTGGGCCCAACGTTGTTCTATGCTGTGCCACCCACCCCATAGATCCAACGGAGAGAATGGGGCAAACCGGTGAGTGGGCAAGAGAAATCAACATTGGTGACCGGGTTTGGCTAGGCGCAAACGTCACCGTGCTCCCCGGAGTCACTGTTGGTGATGGCTGTGTTGTTGGCGCCAACTCTGTTGTCAACAGGTCTTTGCCGCCGTACACCGTTGCCGTTGGTGCACCAGCAAGAGTCATCAAGAAAATCCCAGGTTACGATTAGAGTCTAGTGGCGGGGATAGCCGCGTGTGTTGATTGTATAAACCGGTACGTAGAAAATACACCGAGAAAATCCCAAGCAAGCTGTTACTGTCTAGCTGAGTCAGCATGTCGGCCTATTCATCGAAAAGACTCTCAGTTTTGCAGGTGGCGGTGGAGCTAAAGCTAGCGCTTGAGCTAGCGCTTGAGCTAGAAGCAATAGCACGTATGTGCCGGAACTTTGTAGGACGGAAGTCTACGCTGCACAACACGCTACATGATTGGCAGGGGTCTCTGCCTGAATATGATCCTGTTGCTGACAACGTCCACCACTTGGCAGCTGCCACCATTGTCGTGTTCCACCCTGAGCACCCCCAAAGGCGGATCGATTTTTTCAACGCTTCCAAGCAGTCTCTGGGTAGTGCTTATGAAAAGCGTTGCCTTCTTCAAAGACTCGTCCACCTCGAGCTTCCCAAACCTGACCACATCCACCACGGCGGCTGCCGAGCCTTGCAAAATGGACGGAACCTCCGCCTGTCTGAACAGCTGCTGCTCCGCTTCGTCCAGCCCGGCTGGTTTCCGCTTAGGAATGCTCAGCTCTCCCTGGATCTCTACCAGCGTGAGCCCCAGTGGCGTGGCGACGATGGTGGAGTAGTCCTCGAGGGAGGACGGTGGTCGCTGGGCGTGTAGGGAACGTAGTGCCGACTGGAATGAGACATCTCGGGACGGCATGCTGTGGTACTCCGGCTGCTCTTGTGCAGACCCACCTGCAGCTGTTCAGCTGTCAAGGGCTGCCCTGCTGCCCGATAAGCCTGCAACAACAGTGTGCAGCTGTTGGGGCTGCCAACAACACGCACGGGTCTCGGCCCTGCTCGGCGCTGCGATAACCTCAGCATCGCACAACAAACACACCACGCACACGCCACATGCCACACGCCACGCGCTGGCATTATCGAACCATTTTGTTGTCATATCAGAACCCCTGCTCAGCACAGGGTATATATATACGATGCCAACCTCCCTACTGCTGCTGCTGCTGCTGTTGTTGTTGATTCGGATCTTGCTCTTGTGCATCTCCCGTTCCCCAACAGTCTCTCCCACACTCAGCCACCATCAAATTATGAACGCACGTATCCTAAGCTCAAGAAGAGTTGCATTCACTTATTTGTCAATCGCAATGACCATACCTTTCATGCTGCCAATCAAACAGACAATGAACCAGAAAAACGAAAATGACGTCGAGCTCATTGGTTGTTTTGGTGTAGGCAACGCCTTCAGAATATAAGCGTGTGTTGCGCTGTCGCTCATTAATCTGGTATTACTTGCCATCGTGCCATGTTGTATTTTATACCTGCTGGTGATTTCTAAGTCTCAGGTCATTTTGTTTCATTTCTTCATTTCAATCTTTAATTCGATTTTCAATTTCTTCTGGATGGTTTCTTTTTTTATCTGATTTTTTTCTATTTTATTCTATTTTATTTTATTATCTCTCTCTCTCCCGTATCACACAACCGGTTCGAACTTCGCTGTGGTACTCTCTTTTCTCAATCTGTATGTATACAGACGGATTTATAATTGGTCAATTATCTCTCTAAACAACCCAAATACACTCTAATACATACCATATAAACTACTCACTCACTCATGATACCGTAAATGCAGGGCATTCTTGAAATGGACGTGCTTTATGCCGGGCGCCTTGCTTCTTTCGAAAGAATGGATTGCATCGTTAACACTCCAACCCAATTTCTCAACCAAGTAACAGCAAATCAAGAATCCCGTCCTATTCTGTCCATAATGACAATGGACAACAACATATTGCTCAGAACTATCCCTTCTCTCCATTAATTTACTCACAATCTCAAGAAACTTGACAATCGTAACGTTATCCGGCGTGACTTTGGATTCCGTCTTGTACTTCACATATTTTATCCGTCGAAAATCCTTTGGATCATACGACGGGGTGTCCGATCCTATATCCACAATGCTGTATATTTCCGGATGCATTTCCTCAAATTTAACTGGATTGTGTTCAGCATCTGTTTGTCTTAACGTCTTCATACCTAACAGGTAACTGTTGTGACCATCCGACTCCCTTATTATAGGTTTGGAAAGTGTAATTACCTTGTTCCATTTGGCTTCATTTTTCAGCCCCCATTTATCGCCCGATATGAGAGCCTTTACTTTCAAAACCCATGTGCAACTAATATTAATATTCAAATCCTCTACAAATTTGTATACCAAACCTGCAGTCAAATTAGGCTTGTCTAAAAACAATGAATGATTGGCATTCGGTATCTTCTCAAATTCCACATCTATCTTCTCACCAGTTAAGATTTTTTGTATATTGATAGATTCGTTAATCGACGTAATTTTGTCAAACTCTCCACAACACAAAAACAACTTCCCTGCATTTAATTTTTTACATGCATCTGTCAACTCAGCTTTGTTGATACACTTAAATCCAATCAAGTATTTCAGGAAAAATACAGAGTCCGTATCCAAGTTCCAACGAAATTGCGTCAACCTTTTCAAAATATCATCTTCTTCAGGATATATAAAACTCTCAACACTTTTAGAATATAATCCACCATACCTATCGAAAAATCTGAAATAATCAAATAACCTGGGAAAATACGTACATGATTTTAAGAAAAGTCGCTTGGTCATTGTAAAACTATTGATGACATCCGTATCTTCAGATTCATTTATTTTAGGTGGTGACATCATGACTAATGATTCAACCCTACCCTCTTCCAGCTTGTTAATCAATTTCAAAGAAATATGAGTGCCCATGGAATGTGAAATAAAGATAAAGTTCCTCTTAGGAAACCTAAATTCAAGTATTTGGCTCAAAATATCAGCTATATTATCAGTTTTGAAGTCATCATCGGTCATTGTATCCAAAGATTTCTCAAGTATCTCCAAGTCTGAATCTGCAAATTTCGATAAGCTTGCAAAGTATAAGTTCTTAGATGCATCATTCCTACTGGGCCTTTTCGAATTACCAAATCCTGGTAAATCTATTCCAAATATATCCGAACAGTTTCGAAATTCTTGAAGGATTGGTTCAAATTGTGAAATCTGACCCCCAAGTCCATGAATAAACACTAGGACAGGCAATGTATCTATTTTTTCAAGCTGATCATGTGCTTTCTTCAACCCAACTAAATCGGATTCTTCCAACCCTTTCACTGACCGTTTGTGGAATTCACGTAACGGATGGTCACTATATATCGTAGACAATGTAAGCTCATTCAAATGATCATTATCTACTATAGGGAATGTTTCAATCTGAGAATATTTTTGAATAAAGGAACAGTCGTTTGGTTTAAGCTCAAGTACGTCCTTTTCGAAATCAGTGTATAAATCATTATAGTAGTACTTCCACAAGCTTCTGCTTAGTGAAATTCTGTTCTTGTTATCTTTCGCCTGCAGTTCATTCAAATTGGAAATAGTCAATATTTTGTTTGACTTACCGTTATTTTTCGTTTCGATCTGCTGCAATTTTGGGTCCATTATTTCTGGTCGTCCAGCAACTGCACAAAAGAAACCCTTGCGGCTGCCTCAGCTCAGCAATGATTCATGCAAGGTAATTGTGCTCGGCGTGCTCTCACTAGCCACACAGCTCGCCGCCTCTCCAGCCACTTGAGGCTCCCAAAGGGGAAACGGGGAAGATTGCAGTTGTTAGCGATGAGGCTCAACAAACAGGGAGAGCAACAGCTGGGAAAGCAAAACGGGAGAAGCTAAACAGACTTTGGATAGGAACTCATGGCCCTCTTCAAACAACTCAAAATTATGGACACACATATGCAGGCATCTCATACATTTGTTCAAGCTCAGAAAATTCAAGAAATTCCTGTTAAGTCCTTACATTCCAGGTATCATTTAATTTCAAATTTAGGCTCAGGCAGCTTTGGTACGGTTTCATTGTACAAGGTCAAAAATGGTGTTATGGATAAGCTTGTTGAGGAAATGGAACAATTACCAGGGACTTTGTTGAATCCACTATCAATTCACTACAAGTATTCCAACGATTTAGTTGCTATCAAAACAATGAACAAGAAACTAAGAAAATTATCTGATTATTCGAAAGTTAAAGAGATTCAATTTATTTTCTCTGTGGAATCACATTTCAACCTTGTTCAAATTATTGACGTCTTTATTGATGCTGCTCATTTGAAACTAAATATTGTCATGGAGAATATGGATCAAAATTTGTATCAATTGATGAAAATGAGAAAAGGTAACATTTTTTCACCTAAAACTTTGAAAAGTATCCTATCACAGTTATTAAGTGCAATATTACATATTCATAAACACTTATATTTTCATAGAGATGTCAAACCTGAAAATATTCTTGTTATGCAAAATTTAAACTTTTTTGGTTCAAGACAGACTATACCACCAAATCAACGTCAAAATTCCTATATTATTAAGTTAGCTGACTATGGCCTTGCAAGACATGTTGAAAATACTAAGCCTTACACAGCATATGTTTCAACAAGATGGTATAGATCTCCAGAGATTTTACTTAGACAGGGTTACTATTCTTACCCAGTCGATATTTGGGCTTTCGGTTGTGTTGCTATTGAATGTGCAACCTTCTGTCCTATTTTTCCAGGTGCTAATGAATTGGATCAATGTTGTAAAGTTATGGATTTTTTGGGTAACCCTGATAAATCTTTCCAGCTGGCTGCTATTCAAAATTACAATTTGAATTTAAATTTTAACATGAATTATAATACAAATCATCAGTATAATTATAATTATAATCAAAATTATATTGATTTTACTTCAATGATACCATATGGTGGCTTTTGGGATAATGCAAAGGAGTTAGCATTAAAATTAGGATTGAAATTCCCAAAATCTTTTGGTTATAGAATTGAAAATGTCATTAGCAGAAAGGATTTTCACCCAGAGGAACGGTTACAATTTTTCCAAATGATTACATCATGCTTAACTTGGGATCCGAATAAAAGAGCAACTGCTTATTCGTTGGCCAATTGTCCTTATTTCGAAAATTCGGCACCACTACTAGAAAATCAAAAGGAAAATCAACTTACTATTGATCCTATCACAGTTCAAAATAATACTTTAAATAATAAAGCAGCCAATCAAATAAATATGAAAAGATCAATGTGCTTTGCAGGTATTAATCCTAATATGGTTAATATAAATTATAACTATACTAAAAAAGACCAACCATTAATGAGAAAAAAGGGTATTGCTAATTTGAAAAACGAAGCGATCAACTCCGAAAGTTCGCAATCTTTAATTCTAACACAAGCAGGATTAGGACTTAAAAATAAGTTTGATATTATGAATGCATCAAATTTTGGCAAATGTTTCAACAGTACTAACATTATTGGTACCAATCATAATTGCAACAATAGAAAATTTTACCATGATCAAGATGTAAACATAGATTACAACAAGAGTATAATGCAATTGACATCAGATCCAATTGATGATTATGTTAATATTTTTCCGGATGAAACAAGATATGACATTGATTGTTTAGAGACAACAAACTTGAGTAAAAGCAATTCAATGAATAAAAGTTCTGAAAAAACACCATTGCACAAAGAAATTATTAATCAGCTTGACGAGGAATTAATCCTTCACCAGCAAAAGAATAGTTCGCTGTCTGAAGAAGGTAACGGCAAAAGCAAAAAAGAGAAAGACAATAAAGAACCCGAAAAGGACAAAGATAATGATGAGGATAATGATGAAGACGAAGAAACTGATGAAAATTATGACACTGATGAAAATGAATTTCTGTCTATGGAGCTTGGAAAAATATCACTGTATTTGCAGGATCCGAAAACTCATATAAAAATACCCGATAATGAAGTGTCAATTAAATCCAAAAATTCTGGAAACTATGATTTGATCGATGCAATTAATTACGCTTTGGACGATGAGTATGATGTAAACCATATTGACTTATATTCCTGGAATGGGGAAAGTTAGTATATCTATTTATAAAATTATAAGTATGCTATTCTATTTGCTTAGTTTGTATTTTTTTGTTCAGCCTATGAATTTAAAGCTCGGCATATGCTAGGAAAAAGATTATAAATTTTACAACTATTATACAATAAACTCTATGTTATCATCAGAGTCACTACTACAATTTCCGTCATCTTTCGTATCGTCATACACGATTTGAATTACTTTGTCATTGTCAACGTTCCTGATTTGATTTGATTTTTTAGAATTTGAGTCTAGATTGTGCAAACAAGTACATTTTTGGCCACGTAGACAACGACCATACTCTTTGATATCTGGACATTCAAATGAATGGGTGAATTTACAGCCAATTCCTTCGTCGCAATACCCCAGGCATGCAAATTCACGGCATATTGGAGCTGCCAAACTCTCCTTTTTATGTGTGAAAATGCACTTTGCATTGCCACATTCGCCTGACTGAAAAAATGTACAGCTTGGAGAATTGTATTGGTTTGGAGAATGAGAGTAATGACAAATCTTGTTTAAACATTTATCTTTAGTGCTTAACAACGTCGGACATAGTGCGATTCTGCCGGGGTGGTGCTTAAATCGGCATTGGGCTCTTGTGCAATTTCCCGTATGTGTATAAAATATGCAGTGCTCATTTGGTACATTCTGCTGAAACGATTTTGCTCTGATTTTGAAAATAAAAGTTAAAAATTGTTAGTATTTTTTGCTAAAAAAAAAATAAAGTGAATAAGGATACATACTTTTTGGTCAGATTTTCAAGTAAATAATCACCTTGAGCATTCTTTATGTAGCTATTGCCATTTAGTGAAATGAAAACAGGTAGCAGCTGAGCGTCTCTTAAAGGTGTGTTTTTGACTTCATGTTTTGAAGACACCAAACATAATTTCTGAGATCCGTTAACAAGGACATATTTATAACCATGGAAAAATTTTCGATTTTTATAATAATATTTGTTTCTGTTTAAAAAAATGTTTTTGACAAAGTTGTTCATGTTTGCCGTTATTGCATCTGATTCCAATGATTTGGCAGATGCTTGAATTATTGCCTTGGCTATATTTTTTTTAACCTTGGTAGAAGGCACTTTTTGATTTATTGGTTTAGCGATTTTGCCTATAGTATGAGAGGTTAGTATTGGTGTGGTATGCGGTAGTGCGTTTGTACTTTTTCGTTGTTCAGTCAACATTTTAAGTTGTGATAATTTATTGGTTTCTTTATCTATGCGATTTTGTTTTAAAGCTAGCATTTTCTGTACGATTTCTCTCTGTTGATTAATCTGGCATTGGAGTTTTTCTAGTTCTATTTGTAGTTGCCTTTCCTCGTTCGCATCTGACATGGTATGGTTTTGAAAAGATAAGCCAGGTCTCGTTGTAATGAAATTTGTTTAAAATTTTTAGTTTTCTCAGCGTTTTTTATGATTTGAATATTACCATTTTAGTTGCACCATGATAATGTTTCGAGAAGAATTTATAACCTTAACTTGAGAAGAAGTTACACCATTAAACATGTCAGCGTATAGTTTAAACCAAATCAAGAATTTTGCCCATAACGCCATTCAGGAAATTCTTCTTCTTGATGATGAACCGATTGATCAAATGATCCAATATGCATTGAGTAATTATAAAACAAGAGATGCAATTAGCAATCACTTCTTGGGATTATTAGGGACTAGCGAGTCATCTTTAGAATTTATAAGTAAATTTGGAGACATGCTATTTGGCAGTGTTGATGTCAACTCTCAACCCAATACCAAATCGATAGTCAAGACCATTCCAGAACCAAAGAAAGCACCTAATGCAAAGAATAATCTTAAAGCTAATTCCCGTGGGAGTGGGATCAGGCTTGTTAAGACTGTTAAAACAGACAAGAGCTCTAAAGGGCGAATGTCCAATAATTCCAAAACCGGGTCGACGACATCAGAAATTTTTGATATGAAGCCAAGTTCCGTAGAAACTCAACAGACCAAAAAGAAGGAAATTCTGAAAAAGATTGATAATATACAGGAGCTTGACAAAGTTTTGATGGAGCTTGAATTGGTTAACAATGAAAATACTAATAATCAAGATATTCGAAAGTGTAATTGTAACGCAACCAGACACCCTTTATTTGAAATGTACCCAAATTGTCTCAACTGTGGAAAGATTATATGCGCTAAAGAGGGATTGCAACCATGTTCATTTTGCGGAAAATCCCTAATGTCAGATGATGAAAAGAAGGAAATCATGCAAGTTCTAAATAAAGAAAAGGAGGAGCTTGAAAATCAAACGAAACCTGAGGAAAATGCATTGAAAAATAATAAGAAAGGTAAAAAGAAGAATGTCATTAAAATTACACTCAACACTCCCGGACAAAATAATTTCAAGGTTCAAGAGCAATTCTATAAACAAATTGAGGACAAACAGAAACTGGAACGTGAACAGGCGGAAGCTAAGCAGAAAGAAAGGGATATTCTTGCCCAGAATAAAAAGGATTTAGATTACTATAACACAATGCATAAAAAAGACGAAGAATTGATTAAAGCGGAGGAAAGGTTGGCCATGTTGCTAAATTTCCAAGACAACGGAGCTGAACGTACCAAGATTATTGATCACGCTGCTGATTTTGAATTACCAACAGGGGGTGGTGGCAGCCTATGGGCATCCCCAACTGAAAGAGCTTTGCAATTAAAAAGGCAGCAAAAGCAACATTATATGATGAGGGAAAAACAGCTTCAACGTAGTGGACGTGGCAATAACACCGTTGATATGACGGTGAAGAATGGAGAGGTTGTGTTTGTTGATAGAAATAATGATAGTGAATTGATGGAGAATTTATCAGACGATGAAGAGATTACCGCTTTACAGCAGAAGGTGAATAAAGAAAAGTTGAACAAGTTTCGGGAGGAAGCACAGAATGTGTATGACTACAATAACTTCAGCAAAACGCTGTTCAAACCACTGTACAGTGGGAAAGGTGGCGACGAAAAAACGCCTGCAGTAAGAGACCTTGTGTCCGAGTTACCGGCCATTGGCACCATTGTGCAGCTGGGAGACGCCGAACAGCAAGAGAGCCAGCTTTTCGACATGATTGGCGTGTAGTCGAAGAAACCCGCAGTGGAGGGCTTGCCGTGCAAAGTTTGCGGAGGATGCGGAGTGCGAGTATAAAAAGAGCATGCATCCCACGTTAGTAGGGAAATATGGTTGTATTAGTTCCTTTACGGAATCCACATCAGTAGAGGTTATACTTACTATACGTATAATTTCTGGGGGGTAGTCATACCCTCCATATAGAACCATTTGATCGTCAACCATTCAGCCGTTGTGCTGTCTTAGGGCATTCCGGTTGGCATCAAAGTCAGCTAAATGTTTGTCGACTAGGTTAACACCCTTGTCACGGCTCTCATTTCGTTTCAGGTTCTTAGATTGATTGGATTGCGTTAGTTTATAGATTATTTGATGTTTGGCCTTGGGGGAGACTTGTCTTCCCCTATTTCATTCATCCGACTAATTGTGTTCCAACACTTGTTCTTGTATCTATATTTGAACCCTAATACCTTACTCTATTCTTCCTTTGTTTCCGTAATAACCTAATTTACTTCATGAAATCCTTAAATTTACTATAAAAATTGAAATTACTTATTGGTTTATTTATATATGTACAGTTCAACACGTTGAGGGGTTAATACTACGTTGATTTTCCGGAGCCTCCTCCCTTGCTTGTGTTCTCTTCATTGGTTTTTGATTCTGTTTTAGCATTTGCCTTCTGGAATTCCTCCAAATACTGAAGCTCGTTCTTAATTCTCTCCATAGATCTGTAAACTTTTGACTGAACATAAAAAGACCCACCTTTTTCCTTTGAATTAATATCGAATAAATAATCATATTTACCTTTTGCCTTATCCAAAGTTAGCCCACTTAAATCAACATCCAGAATCTTGCATGACTCATCAAGTGTTATATCAGCATCCCTTGATGCAGCACTTGTTTTGGCACCCTTGCCCGATGTTTTTTGTGCTTGTTGGGCAGAGGTGGCTGCGGCAGCTTCTTTGTATGCCTCACTGAATGCTCTACCGAAAACCCTTGCCCCTGTGACAATAACCTGTGCTAGAAGTCTATGTGCCATCGTGTGTGTGTATGTGTGTGTCTTCTATCTTTCTATCCCTCAACTACCACTCTCTTCAAAAGAAGCTCTGGAACATGTAGAAAATGAACATCTTGCTTTGCAGCGAGAATTTCACGTACAACTTCCGTGCACCCGGTTTGTTCACGAAACAAAAACCGTTTCCGCATCTTTTGAGGTGGTAATGATGAGTAACTCAAGTTGGCGGTATAGTGTGAAACAAGATACTTGTGTCTGGAATAAGATGCTTTGAAGGACGTGTGCTGGGCAGTTGAATACCAGCAGCAGGCTTCCCACAACTCTGGAAGTTGCACTACCTCTTTTTCGGACACCTGAAGAAAGCTGTTTGCAATAAAATATTCATACCTACTGTAACCTAAGTAAACTTGATCAGGCTCTATGTTTAGATCGATATTTCTTAGCTAGAGGTTGATGGCCAATAAATAACTACTCGTGGTAATAACAACTATATAATTCAGAATTAAGCAACCGGCGGAAAACACCCAAAACACCTTCTGTCAAGCACTCAAGTAAATAATTGTCATAAAAATGCAAACGCTTACCATGGTAAAATTACTTACGCCTTTGAAACACTTCAAACCCGAAAAACCTTTTTCCATTTCCCATCTCCCAACGCATACAGACTGTGTATAGTAGCTGGAGTACTTGTAAAAAAAGGGGAAATAATGCGGTTACTTACGCGAGCTCTTGAACGCAAATTCTAGTCCAGATAAGATAAGGTAAGATATATGCTTTTTCATATCGCCGAAAAGACAATAAATCTCTGTAGCCTACCATGTTTTCAATACATCTGAGGCTTCGTAGTTTCACATATTTAGTTTATTTGATACTTTAGTTAACATTATTGCTTTAGACGCAGTTTATTTGCAACGATACGACTATTGAGGCTAGTATCTTTAAAGTATGAGTTTTATGTATGCGGTACGCGCGTACAAATTATGGGAGCCACGTTAAAATGATAGTGAAAGCACTGTTTAACGTATAGAATCCGTGCATTGTTTCCTTAGAGTGGTTAAATCAAATTGTCTTCTTGTATGCTGGAAATAGCAGGCAGACAAAACCAAGGTTGAAATCTTTTTTTTTTTCCTAGGACACCCAAAAAAAATTGTAATTAGTCCTTCTGTTGTCCTGCACATTCTAACCGCATAGCTGGTTCCTATGTTTCATTTACAGATAAGTTTTTATTTGTAGCATTGAACGTCAAACTAGAAACATCAAGCTCTATTCTGGTATTACCAGTGTCTGCTTTTATATTATCCAAATCTTTTTTTTGATGTTATTGAATAGTTGAAGAATCCGTCTAGTGACAATTTTCGAGATTTCAGGAACTGGCTCACTAACTTTGCTTTCTGGCGTGACAGCTCCACCCTCAATAGATTGATAAGGCTAGCTCTTCTTCTGAGAGCCCTTGTATTTAGTGGTAGCTGGCCGGTCAAAAAACCTTGAGCATTGCAACCTTCTATTTGTATAGCAAAAACGCTTCTGTCTATTTTGAAATCCTTTTCCTTTTCATTACTTTTTTGCAGGTATTTTAGATAGAAAAAGCATTTATTAACAGTAGTAAACACCAAAAAAATTGGCACTTTTTATATTCAAAATTTCAACGCAGTTGGTTTGAGTGTTGATAATATGACATGCCAAATACTATCAATTTATCAGCTATGAAAACCAAATAATATAGCCTTATCAACATTAGCATGCAACTATTCGTTTGGTTTCAGACATTCTATTAGCTCTAAATTCGGTGATCGTTATCACCAAACAGCATGTGACACCTACCATGCCTGAATCATTGAGGTATCTGCGTTGACTCGACCAGTCCCAATTTCTTCCCAATTTTTTGGTGAATATTGGGTGCAGTATTACCATAGAGCATCCAAATAAATATTTCCTCTTTGTGGCTTTACTGTACGAACATCCTGCACAAATTGTGCAAAACTCCTAATCTTATGGTAGCAAGCTCATTCCTATGCTTACTGTATAGTAGAATACCATTTTGAAGTTTTCCATCTCATTAATATGTCACCACGCCTGCATCGTAAGAGAGATTGTCACACTTTTTATAACCTTCAAAAACATCAAAAAACTTGTCGACCTTGAAAAGCTTATTATTTCACCAATCTTTTCTTAGAGTTGTAAAATCTTTATATTGATATGATAACTACAATTAAATCTCCTGCTAAATGTGCAAATCTTTGGAGTACTAGGGCCATCAAAAGATATAAAATTGTGACAGCTAACAATGTGAGATTAAGAACATACTTTCTGTCAATGATATATAATTTTCAGTTAGTTCTGAGGTAATGGAGTCTGCAGTGTTTCAGTCTGCAGTAACGTCGATGAACATTGAGTTGACTTCAGTCTGTCAAAATAAATTTCTTCAAAAAGAAAGCAACAGTAGAAACATCACTCGCTCGTACAAAAAATATGCTAAACGATCGTACAAATAAATCGTGCTCTCGTATACCTCGTACATCTCGTACAGATATCCATTCTCCTTTTCCAGCAATTTTTTGCTGTTTGCTCTTTTTCTGAAGTGCAATTTGGTGTGACATTCAAGACAGAAAGGCATCATTTGAAAGTCAGTATTGGTCTCTGCTGTTAGCTTAACATTGGCAAATCAGTTTTACAAATTCCGCTCAAGGCTCAAATAAATTAACTTCATTTCACTTCAAAATTTAATTTTTAATTTGGTATTCACTTGTTACTAGCATCATGTCGAATCCAACTGCTGCCAAGAAACATTCAAACTCAGAAGATGATGAGGCAGCTGGCTTACTTATGCTATTTTCTACACAGTCACAAAATTTGAACTTGGCATCTACAAAAGATGATAAACTGACGGAACCTTTCGCAGAAAATGAAGTACCGCCTTCGCCTGTACAAGCGCAAATATTAAAACATACACAGACAGAGACGACATCATCACGAATAATGAATCGAAGGGCTTCATCGGTAAACAGGGAACTCACATCCAATCCCTCAAACACTCCCAATTCTACGAAAAACTTGGGAATTGATAAAATAATTAGATCTCCAGGTCCAGCTTCAGCTGCTTTGGCGAGTGGTGATAATTCAAAAAACAAAGCAATTGTTGCTGCTGCTGCGTTGGCAGCAGCTGCTGCAACTCCTCTGCCAGTTTTACATAAAATCGAAGCATTTTCAAATCTAGAGGATACACAAAAAGCTCAAAGTGATGATAAGAATCACGACAATGTAAAATTGCTGGAGTCACCATTTGCGGTAGAATCTAAACCGCAAATAAACGTAAAACAGGAAAAAGAAGAAGTAAACTCAGAAGTCATAGAAGATGTTGAGAAAGAACAAGAAGAACAGCATATTCCCTCGTATGCGGTTGGTCCCGATTCGGGTATAATAAGTTGTATCTGCGGATATGACCATGATGATGGATTAACGATTCAATGTGATAAATGCTTTAGATGGCAACATTTAGTATGTATGGGATTTGAATCGATCAATGATACACCTGATGATTTTCAATGTAATCTGTGCAATAAAAACTTACATGTTGATGAAGCAAAGGCAAAGAAACTCCAGGAGAATTATCTTAAAAACGAGAAGTCAAAACGGAAGAGGAGTCCATATTTCGATGATAAATCAACTGACAATAATACCAGTGATAGCAATAAAAATATTGGTGCTCCACAATTTAAGAAAAAGAAGATTGACGAAAATTTAAATGAGATCATTGGAATTAATAAGTATAAAACATTGTACTATCCAATTGACTATTTTGTTTTCAAAAATTCTTCTATTAAATTTTTGTTTAATCAATTGCCAGAACTTTTAAAAAAAAATAAATCAGTCCTGAAGATTGATAGAACAAGCTTAAATAAAATGATAAATAACAACAATACTTTCCTAAATCTCAAAAATGCTAATGAAAATCTGAAACTCAAGTTTACTGGAATTTCAAAACTTGGACTATATTCAAATAGGCCGATTAAAGAAGACACGCTACTTTCAGTATTTAGTGGAGAAATCGATACAAAGCAAAATTATATTTCTGAAAAGGCTAATAAGTACTGGATATTAGGCTGTTCAAAGCCTTGTGTTTTTTTTCATCCTACTTTGCCTGTAGTGATTGATCAAAGGGGTTTAGGTAATCAAACCAGATTTATTAGAAAATCTTGCAAACCGAATTGTGAAATCAGGACGATCATTATAAATAAACAAGAAATTTCAATAGGATTATTTTCTTGCAAAGAAATTAGAAGTGACCAAGAGCTTACATTGCCGTGGGAATGGGATGCTGATCATCCAATTTTGAAAATCATCAACAATACTGAGTTATTTGAGAATTTAGCTTCTGATTTAAAAATGACGTTAATCAATTCAGTTCAATCTATACTAGACTTGACAGACTGTGGATGTTTGAGTTCTTCAAATGACTGTTGTATTGGTAAGGTTAAGAAGTTATCAGCGTTTTTACAGAGAAACACGAGAAAGAACAATATTTCAAATCTCTCGCCAACACCAAACCAAAAATATATACCTATTGAAGAAAGGTTCAAGATACGAGATGATTTTATTTTGGGTAGTATATCGAATGAAGGGAGTGCTGATAAGGTTGTTGTAGGAACAAATAGTACAGCTTCAAATGATAGTTTAGGAAGTACCGAGAATTATGAAATTCAATTTAATTTCAAACCAAAAGCTAAAAATACGCTTTATAATCTTCATATTTTACCAAAGAAATTTGAGCTTCTCAAAAAATATGCACAAGTTCAAGGAAAGCCGGTGATTGTGGAGAGCGGAAATACGGAAGACATGCCTATTCCCGTTGAAGTAAATGCCAAGGTATTCAATAATCTGAGCGGTGCTGACAATATTATGGCCGGGAGTAAAGATCTAGTTCGCGGGACTGATAATGTTGAGGAAAAGCCTAAGATTGTCAAAAAATTCAGTTTAGCGGACTATAAGAAGAAAAAGACACATTAGGGGTTAAGTAATATCAATAGTAAATTAACAAAAAAAGTTGTAGATTATGTATAGTATAAATTGAAGTTTTTACGCAGTTAACATATTACTTTAACATAAAAATTACAGACATAAAGTGAAAACAGGTAAGATAAAAAATGTACAAAAAGATAGAAATGAAAAAAGACCAAGCGCCGAAAACCTTAGGGTATCCAAAAACTAATTCAACAAGCTTTTTACAGAAATATGGCTTGCAGGTTTTGCGCCAATTGAAAAGCTTCCAACTGTGCTGAGGGTATTAATATTAAAGAATGGTACTGTTGAATTTGAACTTGACAGGATATATTGGTAGGGTTGCAAAGCTGGCGAGGTGATTGGTGATTCGACGTCGCTAGCATGTGGAGATGACTCTATTGAACGTGGCGAACACAATTCTGGAACGGAGGACACTGTGGATGAAGATTTCATGTCGGACAATATAGCTGCTGCAAATTTGTCAGATGATTTAGGTAGGCTGAATTTTGGCTTTGGTTTTGATTTTGATTTTGATTTTGATTTTGATTTTGATTTCAACTGTGGATTTTTCGATATTTTTTTCAGATCGATGACCGATGGGTAAACGCACTCAAGATTGTTTCTGAGACAACCTGAGCAAGCGGGTTTCCTTTCGTCACACTTCTTCTTTCTTCTTCTACAACAAAAACAACCAGTTTTGGTCCTTGTGATTTTTTTCTTTTCTTTGTTGACAACTGCCAAATTACCAGATGAAGAATCTGAATCTGATGAAACAGGAGAGGAGGAAGACAACAATGAGGATGGGCAATTTGACCTTATACTGCTGTGCCTGCTTCCTGTATTTGTAGCACCATCACTTATTGGAGCGCTCAGTTTTATAATTTTCTGGTAATCACGGTAACTCGACATTGTGAATATAGCGTAAACTCGCGTGTGATTTTGTTTTGCCTTGATTAGAGGTGAAGTTGATTGTTTCGAGAGCTGTGATAATAGCAAAAGAAGGAAACAGAAGGAAAGATGCCAACATCTACACTCATCAGATGACAGAGCCCCACGACGAAAACTTTTCACCTCCCGAGAACCATTTGTCACACAATGTGAAACCACGGAGCAAGACATAACGAGTCCGTAGTGTTTTCCTTCCGCCTCATTTTTCCTACAGCTTTTGACTCACCTGCTTCAAACGGCAATTCCTGCCTTTGCCGCGCTGCGCTTTCTGGGGGCTTTTTCGCGTGTGCCTGCCGCCAGGATTGGGCGGATTGGAGTGTGGCAGTTTCTCGCTGCTGGTTGCCCTCCCACCGCAAAAACCATCTGCAAACGGCAACCGCAGGCGTACAGGGAAGAGTTTGTGCGCACCGCCACGCTTCCCAAACACCCACTGCGTGGCGAGTGCGAAGGACTGGTATGGAGCTATTTTTCAAAGATCTCAACCTTCAACAGGTCTCCAAATACGGAAAAAATTATGTATATGCACATCAGAAAAGTGTATACATGACAGATGCAGGTATGGATGAACTGCCTATATTTCTGGAAACCATAGTAAACACAGTTTTACACGGGAACAACAACTTTGTGTCAACACTGGACCATCTGCCATGTGACATAACAAGATCTTTATGGATTATACAGATGATGAACCTACGAAATGCGCGTTTGCAAAAGGAACTATCGACGCTACTGCAGACTTCGGATAACGAAAAAGAAGTATCACGTTTGAAAAAACTGATTATCCGAAACACGTCAGAGGCAGCATGTGAGTCGAAATTTTTAGTTTCTTTGCTGGCCCATCATTTAGGGATACTTAATGACGACCTCAATATACTGGCTATATTGAGGACCAAACTGTCTGGCTGGACCAGTGAGGCAGTAGAACGAAGGTGGGTTGAATGGGGAATATTCAAGCGTGAGTTTTTGGAAAGTAATCCAAACACTAGACTTAACAACGAAAATGAACTTGACATATTTAAGAATCTCAAAACTGACGATAACCATAACGATACCGCTGGTTTGAAAATTAAAATCAATTTGAAACCTATTTCTGGGAAAGTCACTAAACCCATTGTCAAAAGCTTGAAGAAACAAGTGATAAGCAAAGGTGAAAAAAAAATGCCTCTACCGTTAATTACACCTCAAAAGCCTCTATCTTTGCCCCCATCGCCATCTCCGTCTATATCGCCACATATTTCAGACGCCCGGGAACCCGCTGTGCCAGTGGAGGAAACGTACTGTTTTTGTAACGGTTATTCTTTTGGTCGAATGGTTGCCTGTGAATATGAGAAATGCCCGCGTGAATGGTTTCACTTTAAATGCGTTGGATTAACGGCAGAACCACAGGGTGCATGGTTTTGTTCAAATGCGTGTGAGGAAAACTTCAATGCGGCAAAAATAAGTAAGAACAAAAAGAAAAAAAAGAGGAAAAACTGGTGATTTTTCTTGGTCTCTTTATAAATACGTATAGTATACAACAGTAACGACAGTAGTAGTATACAACTATAGCAATGTTGATAAGAATAAAAATAAGAAGAAGAATAATAGTAATAAATTTAGAAAAGACTATCAATACACAAAAACAAAACAAATAAAAATCTTGCACTAAATTAACAACCAAACACAAATAGCTACTACTATAATTAGCACCACTGCAGTCAAAACACCTGCTCCGGCTTTGTCCTTGGAGGTTACATCAATTTCGTTCATATTGGAAGTCTCACGAGTATTCAAACCAGCATTCGCATCACCAACTGAAGTACCACCAGTTGTATTCGTCAATGGTGCGGAAACTTGTAAAACCATAGTGTTTTGAATAATTTCTAAGGCCGATATTTGTTCACCTAATCCATACCAACTATCCCATCCACCATATGACCAATTAATACCACATGTGTGACCATCCGAACCACCTGAACATGACTGAGCTGCACCTTGAGCGGATTTATTAATCATATCCATAAGCCTATTTGTATAACTTGAAACTAATACGGCAGATTGTCCTAGACATCTTGATAAGATAGATTTGAAAGATCTTTGATCATTATTACAGTTTCCACTTTGTTGACACATAGTTTCATATAAAATGCCAGTTGAAGAATTGATGAATGTGTCTTCAATACCATCATAAACTCCAACAAAATTGTCATACCATTTTTCATCACTTGTAAAATTGTAAAGATAAGCATTACCGGCTAATAAGAGTGCATAATTGTAACTCCAAGTTTGGGTATGTAAAGTTGAACAATTGTTTGTACCAATATTTGAACCATCATAAATTTTGTAACCACCGGAAGTCGAATTTTGAATGAAATCAACATCAGATAACCAATCCCAAACCATTTCGGCGGTTTCAATGTATGTTTCATTTTGGGTATATCTTGCTAATCTTGCCGCCATCACAAACAAACATGCATTGGAAATTGTATTTTTATAGTCATAACCTGAATTATATGGAAATATTTGCCATCTTAAACCACCTCCACAAGAAGTGGTTTCCCATCTTGATAACATTGTATTGTAAACAGCTTGAGCCAACGCTAACCAACCAACTTCGTCATCGGGTGGATTAGTAAAATTTCTTTCTGTTGCTTCCATTACAGCTAGACCCCAAAACCCTTGATCATCATTACCTTCAGTTGTGGATTGATTTGCTGGAATGTAGTTATTTTTGTCACCTTTTTGATGAATCAATGCTTCATAGATTATATCTTCATAAGTATCATTTTGGCACCAAGCCCAAGTATCAATCATACCACCAAAAATCTCTCCTGCTTCCCACCAATAGTATGGTGCTTGAAACATACCAACAGCACCACCATATCTGGTACCTAAATAATAGTCCATTATACCATCAATTATACTAGTGGCGGCATCACAAACTGAGTCTTTATCACCTACAGTCAATTCAAGCGCATCTGACAATGATGTGAAAAGCATCATTACCAATCCAATGGCACAGTACACATTTTGCATCTGATGTTCGCCCATGTTGATAGTTGAACAGAGCAAAAACAAGGGTTCATTGAAAGAATAGAAGAGCACAACATCAACAAAGGCTCTATATTTAGCACCCGGCGACAGCGTAAAGAAGGCTTGTGACTTTCTTTTTTACGGTTTTTTTTTCTTTTTTTTCTTTTTCTTTTTCTTTTTTTTTTCTTTTTCTTATTCTTTTATCATAAATCGTAATAGCATTATAATCAGTACAAACATGGTGAGGCGCTGACAGGCGTATATACAACACATTTATATAATTAATAACAAAGTAGAAGGTAAAATGTAAAGGGGAAAAAAAATGCGACAGGCGGAGAAACGTATGAAATAGTAGCGGCAGTAGCACTAACAGTAATTTTGTTTTGTTTTGTTTCGTTTTGCTTTGCTTTGCTTTGCTTTGTTTTGTGTTTATTTTTTTTCAGCCAATATTCATTTCCTAATTGCCAGTATAGAAAACATTCTCAGTTGTTGACGTTGTTGTAGAAGTGGTCTCAATTTCGGTATTAGTACTGGTAAAATATCTTGTAACTGTTGGGACGGGAACAGTCACGACTTCTGCATCATCAACTTGCGCACCACATGTATCCTCGGTACAAGGGACTATAGCTTGGTCAATGATTGTGTTTTGAATGATTTCTAGGGCTGAAATTTGTTCACCTAATCCATACCAACCATCCCATTTACCATATGCCCAATTAAGACCACATGTGTGACCATCTGAACCACCTGAACATGATTGAGCTGCACCTTTTGCAGAAGAGTTAATGATTGCTAATGCTCTATCGGCGAATTCTGGGACTAACAACACTACTTCTCCTAAAACTCTAGAAACAATTGCTCTAAAAGCTCTTTGATCATTATTGCATCTGTTCCACAGATTACATTGATATTCATACAAAACTTTTTCACCTGATGAAGTTTCATTAACAAAATAATGCTCAATACCACCTAACAGTTTATCAACTTCATTTTTCCAAGACTCATCATTAGTTGCATTATATAAATAAGCAGAACCCATTGTCAGTAAAGCATAATTATAAGACCAAATTGCACCATTAACAACGGGACATGAATTGTTGACAATGCTAGCACCATCATAAACGTTGTAATAATCTTCATTTCTAACTTCACTAACAAAATTGGCCTTTTTCATCCATCTTAAAGTTCTGCTTGCTGATCTAACATATTCTGGATCTTTGGTATATCTTGCCAATCTACCTGCCAAGGCAAAGACACCAGAAGTTGATATGGTACTTTTATAGTCCCAACCACTCATATTACTCAAGATTTGCCATCTTAAACCACCATCACAGTTTTCAGAATCCCATCTTTCTGCCATTGAATTGTATACATTGATACTCAATTGGGCATAAGAAGGATCATTTGCATTTGTCGAATAATTAGGAAAGTTTTTTTCAGCGGCTTCCATGACAGTGAAGCCCCAAAAAACTTGGTCATCATTGGCTTCAACTGATGTTTGATTTTCTGCAATGAAATCATTGTTATCACCTTTTTGATGGGCGATTGCATCCTGGATGATTTCAACGTAGGTATCATTGTTACATAAATCCCATGTATCAATCATACCACCAAAGACAAGGCCTGCCTCCCACCAGTAGTAAGGTTGCTGGAACATACCAACGTTACCACCGTATCTGATACCAAGATAATAATCCATGATACCGTTGACCAATGTTGTGGCAGCATCACAGACAGAGTCTTTGTTGCCGACAGTAAGTTCAATGGCCTTTGAACTGGCTGTAAAATAAAGCACCGAAGCCAAAAGTACGTTGGTCACCTTCATTCTTCACAAATGGAAATTGAGTTTTCTTTTCGTTTTGCTGAATCCACACAACCCGAAACGATCAGTATGGCGAAAAAAAGAAAGAAGTGGAAAGAAAAAGAAGCTAAATAGTCAAGAAGAAAAGATGAAGGAAGAGTAAAGAAGATGGGAAGATAGCCCGGTGAATGTGTATATATTTATACATTGCCATCAAGCTAAATATTGTCAAGCGGAGCCTGCACCAGACGCAAATGACCCGTGGCGGGTGTGTCAAAACGGAAACAGAACGGGGCAAAACAAGGAAACAAACCGGCTCCGACCGTTTCGGGCTGGGGCTGGTGCTGGTGCTATTAATAAACACACCAAACTGCACGCAGCGCCGCCAATTAACGCTGGATCGGTGTTGGCTGCCCAATGCGGTAGTGTTATTGCGCCCGTCACCGGCCATTACGTCATGAGCACCCGTGCGCGGCCACGTGACTTTGGCCATGGGTCACGTGGCGGGCACGTGACTTTGCGTTTGACAGGTTTGACAGGTTTTTCGGGCTTTCGGGCTTCCCGGCTTCCCGGTTTTCAGGTTTGGCAACGTTCGGGTTTGGCAGTTACCCCGGGCGCCGAGCTGCAGCATCGAACAATTGAGGATCCGCAATGGGGCAGCCAGGGACCGATAAGAAAAAGGCACAAGGGCAAATGGGCTGGTCTGACCGTTCCTCCTATTCTTGCGGTTTTCATGTGGTGCTACCGATTCTATTCTCTTGCTGCTCTTCTAGCTCTTCTTCTTCTTCTTCTTTTTGCCTCTTGTGCTTTGTCCCTCTGCATTCTGCATCCATATCCATGTCTACCGTTGCCGAATTGCGTCTCGATGTGTTGCATTCCTCTCTTCTCAGGGGTACCGTTTTGGGTGAGTGTAAGTCCACGTTGGATTTGACAGTAGCCAACATTGCAACTTTAACCGCCGCCTCTTTGAATAACCTTATTTTGAATCATTTTAAAAAAATTTATCATGAGGATAAAGCCAATGTTTCCATTCGGAATTTAATCCATTATCTGGTTTCTAAAAAGTTAAAAGTACTGTTTGTTCATTTCAAAGATGGTGATTTCCCTTTTGTCTTTTTGGATAATCCTAGGGCTATCTCGGATTTAAGCGCTGGTTTGAAAGAATCAGGCTCTGAAACACTTATTCTGGGTTTTGTCAAAGTTTCCACTGTTAACGACTTGGGTAAAATTTCGGTTAAAAATTCGATTTTGAATAAATTATATCAAGATTACAAACAAAAGAAAGAAGCGGATAATAATGATAGATCTTTTGATCTCATTGAAACTTCCACCCAACAAAAGGGTCAAAAACCTCAACTTTTCCAATCAGAAATGGATATGGAAAGTATCATCAAACTGATTAAATCTTTTATTGATCCTTTGAATTTATCATTTGATAAACACATTTCCACTGTTTTAGATGGTATTACCGACTTGAAAGATATGCTATCAAACAATTTAATTCCTAGTTCTGATGCTCAGCTTGAACTTGAACCCCAATTTCAAACATACGCTCCATCTTCCAAGTTTCCAAGATGTAATGTTATTCATTCTTCTGTTTTATGTGATGGCTGTGACAAGCCAATTACCGGCTTTAGATACAAATGTGTTGAATGTTATGATTATGATTTATGCGAATCCTGTGATTCGCAAAATTTCAGATCTGGCGATCATGACAAAACTCATCAAATGTTGCGTATTTTTTTCGATGAAAAACCAATTTTGCAACCACTAAAAAATGAGCTTTACTTCTCTTATCCTATTAGAGGTACAACTTATTCAACCTCTTCAAATCAAACTTCTGAATTGAATTCATTTTCTGCAGAAGTTAGCTTCACACGTTACTCAAATTTGGCCATCAAATTGAGTTCACAGGTTAAACCTTATGAACTTCTGGTAAGTTTGTACTTGACTTACAATCGGAAACCAATTGAGAATATTTCAAAGGTGATTGATTCTTTCAATGAAGAAATCCATGTATTTGTACCAAATGTTGGTTCATTAAGAGATATTGAAACTTTGTACATGAAGATTACTTCAAATTCAAAATGCTATGTATTCATGCATAATGAGTTTGATAGTTCAGGTAATATTATGAAGGGTGTTTTCTCTTTAATGGGAGAAGAAGATAAAAATGAAGTTAAAAATGAAGTTAAAAATGAACCTAAAAATGAAGCTAAAACTGAAAATGAGGTTGAAAATAGGCTAGAAAATGAGGTTGAGATTGAAAACGAGGTTGAAATTGAAAATGAAGTTGAGGCTGAAAATGAAATTGAAAATGAAAATGAAGTTGAGACTGAAAATGAAATCGAAAATGAAATCGAAAATGAAATCGAAAATGAAATCGACAATGAAATCGACAATGAAATCGAAAATGAAATCGAAAATGAAATCGACAATGAAATCGAAAATGAAATCGAAAATGAAATCGAAAATGAAATCGAAAATGAAAAAGCAAAAGCACAAGCCAGTGCAAATGCAAGTGCAAGCGCAAAAAGACTCATGGGGGATATTCGCCAGGTGCTAGCTGATAATCCCGACAGTTCCCGTGATGTTATGGGAACTAACAACAATACATCAGTTAAACAAGATAAGAGGATTGACGGTAGCGGCAATGGCACTTTCAAAGCAGCTCAGAATGAGAAACTTGAGGACGTTCATAGTATGAAGCAAAATACGATCAACGGTATCAAAGAAAATAATAAAGTTGGAGAAGCTACCGACTTTGATGATCTTTACACCGATGTTTACGACTCATCAATTGAAACTTCATTACCGATAAGATTTTCTTTGCAAAGTAGTCATCTTGTTTTTTCCGATACTTGTGATTTGGAGATTATCATTGAGTCCTCTGAAATTTTAAAGAAACCACCAAAGCTAGTCAGCATTTGGTTTGATAACAGCGAACGGAAAAGTTTTGATTTGACACCAATCGATGGTGAGAAATTGTTCCTTGCTACATTTTCGGACTGGAAGTATAAGGAGACGCCACCTGACTGGGAAAAAGGGGTTATCTATTATAACGCGAAGTATTATACACTATTTGATGATCGGAAAGATGATTTCAAAGTTCCAGAACCAAATCCAGTATATCCGACATTGAGAAGTATTAGGGAACACGAATATGTTTTCATTTTAAACGCACAAAACTTAGCTGATGAGGTGAGTGATTCAGATTATAGTATCCTTTCAGTTGAAGAATAGGATTACTTTTATTTTATATTTTATTTTTTGTTTATGGGATATTCAGGAGGTTTTTGGATTATTTTAGGTGTTGTATTTTTTTATGGGAATTTTTTGGGAGCTTTTACTAGGTTTT
Organism: Pichia nanzhaoensis; assembly: GCA_030573035.1. Classification (NCBI taxonomy): domain Eukaryota; kingdom Fungi; phylum Ascomycota; class Pichiomycetes; order Pichiales; family Pichiaceae; genus Pichia; species Pichia nanzhaoensis. The sequence goes on from JAJMCN010000006.1 coordinate 58,041, forward strand.
ACAATTTGAATGGGTTTTTATTTTTTCCGTTCCATTTTATAGTTATTTAGTTAGTAAGTTATTTGATGATTTGCACATTGTCAAAAAAAGCAGAATTCGGTGTTAATTCTCTTTTTGGTAAACGCCGGGTACTCACAATTCCGAAATTTCAAACCTCGTTAGTATATAAAGGGAAGAAAAATCCTTTTTCATATCCCACTAGAAAAGGTTCAAAGACCACAATGAATTACCTGAAATCATTGAAGAAGCTTACGTTTGGAGACGACTCAGCCGAGAAAATTGCAGCTATTTTACCGGTTTCCCAAGAACCGTTCGAATGCAGCCCCAACGAATGCCTAAACACATACAAAGAATCATGTTTTGAACTACGGAAGGATGCAGCAGTTGCCCCATTGTACGAGACTGCCAAACCTGTTGATTTACATTTCCTTGTGTCTACGGGTAAGACTGACTGGGAACACGATGCATTTGAAGAACAAGGCACGATTTTGAAGTTATTTCAATCCAATGCCAATAAGATCGGTGAGAGCTGTGGTGTTAATGTTAAATGTAGCGTTACTAATGAACCAATCGAAATCAATGATGCTGATTGTTTGTCATTAAACAAGCTCACTGTCCTTATTATGCCATGGTTTGTGTGGATCAATGGAATTACCGAAACTAATATCAAAGCCGTTTTTACCGAAATTACCAATATTGTCGAAAATTCCGATAATGATATAAAAGGTAATGAAGCGCACACATTAATATCAAAGTTGACCAAATTTGAAGGTATAACAGTTATAAAAGATTTTGATTCTTCTATTATATTGTTATGTTCACATAGAACAAGAGATAAAAAATGTGGTATTACTGCTCCAATTATGAAAAAGGAGTTTGATTCTCAATTGAGAGACTTGGAGCTTTACAGAGATGCAGGCGATAACAGACCAAACGGTGTTAAACTAATGTTTGTTAATCACGTCGGTGGTCACAAGTTTGCTGCAAATGTAATGGTTTACAACAAACATGGTGAATTCGTTTGGTTTGCTAGATGCACACCATTGAATGTTAAGTTTATTTTAAATGAAACTGTAATTCAACATAAAGTTGCCCCTGATAATATCAGGGCTTGCTCCAAGTTTGACTCCATTAAATGGTAAACTAATAAAAATAAATTAGAGTCATTATACATACACATATATACACATATATATAAATATTTTAATAAATAAGTAGGGGATTCAAACTATAATTCATCCTTTTCTATGCTTGGTTTTTTTGCTTCTTCTCTCTCTTTCATAACGCCTTCACCATCTCTATAAGTTTCATCAGTAACAAGTTCGTTAATATGATTTAATAAATTGATTTTCATAGTAAGTAAATCTTTTTCTTCAGAAGCAACAACCTTATCCTCGATTTTCTTGGTATATTTTGCCAATTCTGATTCGACATAGTCAGTACGACCAGCAATAAACTGGTTAACAATCAATGCGTAGTATTTAACTTCATTCTTGAAAATTGTATCATCAACTTTCTTCAAAGCATCAATAAATTGATGAACATATTCTCTTCTATCAACAACATTGATTCCAATAAATTTCTTCAACGCGTCTTCCATATCTGGTATGATACCCGCTTGAGAATCAAAAAGACCATTCACCGCTCTTTTAGTACCGATTTTGTTATTAACAAAATTGATCAAATCAGAAGCTGTGATTGGACCATCATAAACTTCAAACTTTTGGATATCACCTTTTTCAACAAAGACAATCTTAGGATATTCAGAAACCTCATACATTTCTCTAATCCAATCAGTTGGTTCGTCACTATTCTTCTTAATTTCACCAATAATGACTTTATCTAACTCTTTGTGGAATGCATGGGATAAATCATCAAACACTTTTCTAGCTCCAATACAAGCATCACAATCGTTTTCTTTGGTGATAACGGCCACTGCGTATCTCTCTTTGTTTTCAATCAATTTTTCAATATTACCGTCATTCAATTGAACGATCTTTGATGGTGGACCCACTTTTTTACCCTTTTCACCCACTTGGTTGAACAAAAAGTTTGCAAAATACTCATATTCTCTTTGACCACTATATTCAGCTGGATCAGAGAGAGAGTCCGCACGGAATAGCTTCAATGATGGATATGATGCAACGTTGTATCTTTTACCAATTGCTCTATGTTTATCAGCATCAATTTCGACGACCTGGACATTATCAACATTAGCATACGAATCTGCTAGTCTTTCCCAATCTGGTTGCATCTTTTTACAATGACTACACCATTCTGCTGAAAATTTAACAAATGATGTCTTATCGGAATTTAAAACAATATCGTCAAAATTATCACTATTCGCAATGATGAGGTTGCCTGCCCATGCTAAAGGCAATGACAGCAAATACCAAATAATAAAGGATTGCATTGTTGATATGGCAAATCAACTTGTTTAAGCAGAATCTTAGAAGTAAGGAAAAGGCATTACGGTGTAACAAAGAAATCGATAAACTATTTTTATGGCGTAACTCGCCACGTCACAACAGTTCCCGAAAGGGAAATTTCTGAGAGAAAATTTTTTAGGTCTTCTCCCGTATCCGGTCATAAATTTTTTAGACCAGGCGAAATACGTTATCGCATCTATAGATTTATGGATTCTGCTAGAAAGAAAACAAAAGAAGTGAAAATTCCTGCACTTTGTCAACTATGTCACTGCAGAAAGGCGGTGATGAAAAGACCGAAAAATTTACAAAAGCTTTGCAAAGAATGTTTTTACCACGTTTTTGAGACAGAAATTCATCTGACAATTCAAAAAGAGAAACTTTTCCACAAAGGAGAAACTATTGCCATTGGTGCATCAGGAGGAAAGGATTCCACTGTTTTAGCATCGATTATGAAAACTTTGAATGAACGTTATGATTATGAATTAAAATTAGTTTTATTAAGTGTGGATGAAGGAATCGTCGGTTATCGTGATGATAGTTTAGCAACGGTGAAAAGAAATCAACAACAGTATGAAATGCCATTAGAAATTGTTTCTTATAAAGATTTATATAATTGGACTATGGATGATATTGTCTCTTGTACTGGTGTTAAATCAAGTTGTACATACTGTGGCGTACTAAGAAGACAAGCACTAGATAGAGGCGCTTTGAAGCTGGGAATACACCATGTTGTGACAGGACATAATGCTGATGATATGGCAGAAACAGTGCTGATGAATTTATTAAGAGGTGATGCAGCTAGAATCGAAAGCTCTGTGAATGTGACAACTAATTCTGCAGGTTCACCAGTAAAACGTTCAAAACCGTTCAAATACACATATCAAAAAGAAATCGTTCTTTATGCACACTACAAGAAGTTAGATTATTTCAGTACAGAATGCACATATGCACCTGAAGCATTTAGAGGAACAGCACGAGTGCTATTGAAAAATTTAGAATCTATTAGGCCCTCCTGTATTATTGATATTATACACAGCGGTGAGCACTTCAAATTGAAACCTAAAAAAATAAGAGCAAACTTTCTTCATAAACAAAAACAACCACATTCACACGCACAAAATAACAAAGACAGTAAACAATCTAATGAAATAGAAGTTAGAGCTGATGGTTCTGTTTCCATTGGCAAAGACGGCAACCTTTGTGAGCGATGTGGCTATCTCTCAATGAACAGAATATGTAAAGCGTGTATCTTACTTGAGGGTCTTGAAGCTAATAGACCAAAAATAAGATTAGGCGAAAATGTTGATGCAGGTTCCGGTGCTGCGAAACTTTCTAAAACTTTAGAGACACTCTCTTTTTAAACAGCTTTGAAAGTACTGGTGGCAATAAATTAAGACTAAATATTTTGCATAGGGCCCTTGAAACTTTATAGATAATAAGATTTGTACACAACACCTTCTAAATCTTCCAACTGTTCTTCAGTGAAAAACTTAGAATCAATATGCCACGTATCTTGTCTGGTTTTCTTGAATTGACTCAAGGTATCCTTGGCAGCTCTACCAATAACACCACTATAACCACTACATTTAACTTCTAAAACAGTCAATACTTCTGGTAACCATTTAGGTGGGGGTGTGGTATACGGATAAGCTTCCACAAGCGCAGAGAGACCTAGAGTAGCACCATGAACCAAATGAGTTTGTTCCGCCGTCAACTTACAATTCTTTTCTTGCTTATTCTTCTTAATGATTTTCTTAAACTTTTTGATATAGTGTTTAATAATTTTTTCTCTTTCGGAATCCAAAAACAAATGAATAAAAACTTTGATATTATGACTATACTGTTCTCTTAAAAACAGATGTTTATTGAATAACATGGAACAATTCAATTCCATTAACACTTTTCTTTGCTCAGCTGTTCTTTCCAAAAATCTAACAGTACCATACACACCAAAAAATGCTAAAACATGTTTGTATTGTGTTAATCTTGGCGATTCAAAACCCATGTCTGTCTGTAACAATTTAATAACATCTTTGTGCTGCTGCTCATTGAATCTGATGCTACCAAGAATTAAAAATAATGCATCGACACTAATTTCAGCTAAATGGCAAGCATCCTTAATTTTATCCAGCTCTAATACAATTGGTAAAATATAGGGACAAATGTAAGCAGCAAGTTGTGAACCCATTGGTGTCTTCAAAATCCTCAAAATCAACGCACTTAAACCTTTAATATGAAACATAAAATTAGAACTTGCAATTTCCTGGGGAGTTTTATCTTTATTTTCTTTGGCAAGTTCTAAAGTTTTAGACAAAAACCTCTTGAAATGCCCATGAAAAAGTTCATTTTGAGCATGGTTTCTCACACCAAACCCAGAAGCATCCTTATGTAATTGAATTAAAAATTCATCAAACGTATCAATAACATCATTACTCTTGTAAAATAAAACATCAAATAATATTGCAGAAACTTCCTTGGAAACACTATCATATGGATGAGCTAAAATACTAAACATTTTGCTGGTGATCTCATCGAATTCATGGAATCTATTTGTTGTAGATCCCATATAGCTCTTTAAAAATGACAAACGGCACATTAGACTAAATGGAGACTTCTTGGCATCAATTTCAACATCGAAATCACATAACAGTGTTAAAATTTTAGGAGTTCTTCTAACATCAAAATGAGTCGATAACCACCACGCAAAAATGGACCAAATCTTATAAGTGGACTGGGTCAGATCCTTATCAAAAATAAATTTAATCCTTTTGGAAATTTCTTCATCTGCCAATTTCATTGAGTAGTCATCATTCTTGCAAGAAAATAAAATACCACAAAACATTTCACTAACCGCAACATGTGTTGGTCTTTCATCAGCTTTATAAATCTGATCAGAAATTTCAAGTAAATCTTTTAATATTAGGCCTTCAACGTATCCAAACACAATCAGATTTGTAATCGAAGAAAAAAAGTAGACAATTCCTGGGAAGAAAGCAGATGTGGCTTCAGATTCATCAATATGAGTTTGAATCAACAATAACAACCACTGCTTATTAACCTTTGAGGCAAACTGTCTAACTGCCAATTCATCAGCTTCATTAAAATTGAAGCCCAAACGTCTATAAGGCTGAATCACTTTAAGATTCTCGTTCCATGGTGTCGTGGGAATCCATTCTTTATTATCAATAAAAAATTTAGGGTTGGTAACATTTTTAATTTCTTTAAAAAACACACTAGCTGAATTTTCAGGAAAAATAGACTTGAATGTAACAGTAGTTGGATCATGAGGTGTTAACGAAAGCATGTTTGCTATGTCATAGCTACAAAACGCCCTTGTTTCAACTGTATCCATAATGGAAGCAATCCAAAACATACCCTTTTTAGAAACTTCAGGATGTGTGCCATCAACATATCTCACCAGCGTAGATAGCACATTTCTTTCTAGTGGTATTTCAGCATGTGATTGAACAGTTGTAACTAGTTCCATAACTAACAGCATAAATCTCCAATTCAATTTATTAGAAAGACGATTAAGTGAAGTATTGACAAGATTCGATAACAAAAAATTAAGTATTGTTTTCTTTCGAGATTTGGCAAGTTTTAAAGCTGAAATTTTGAACCCTACATCAACATCAGGTGGTCTAATGCATTCAATTGCCTCTTCATCAAATATACATGCAACTGCAGGAATTTTTACATATTTCTTAATGGATTTGAATAATCTCATACTCATAAGAGTAACATCTTCTTCATTTAATTCTGTAGACCTAAATAATAACTCCTCATATTTTGCCAAATTTGATGAACTTTTCTCGACAACTCCTCGCAACTTCTTCTTGTCAAACATAATCATAATATTGATCAAAATCTCTTTATCTTTGTTTAACAATGCTTGCTCCCAATCTTTAAATATATTAAAAATCAAGCCAGTACAATTCATCACTCTGTTCAATGATACCCCTAGAACTGATGCTGCATGTGATGCAGTTATACCGTAAGGGGAGGCAGCTAATGAAACCAAATCTTTAATTAATTGCTTGTCTAACTTAGTGGGTAGTCTTGTGCAACATGAAATGTTGATTCTACTACAATGATAAACCGCCAGTCTGGAACCCAAAACAGCTCTTGTATATGGCGCAAAAACACCAGGAAAGTCGAGCAGGGAAATAAAATGAAGATTGTTAGTGTAAAGCTCGTTGTCGGTACTGTAATAACCACAATCGTTCAACCATGTACAAATACATTGAATAACCTTCCCAATCAACTCAATAGAGCCATCTCTTTTAGTCAATGTTTTTATTAGATTATGCAAACAATGACCGATAGTGTCTCTTGTTGAATGCAACTTTTGATAAAACGGATCCATTGCTTTTGCAAAAGCATCCTTTGGGAAATAGGGACCATATGAATATAAGATATCCGATCTTTTAGTCAATGAAGAGTCAACAACATCAATTGAATCTGTTAAGTTCGGAGTTGCGGCACGGCTAGGCAATTCTGAGTCTATATCTTTACTAAGAATGGAAAAGTCAGATGACGAAACTGGTCTCTCAATTTTTGTTTCAATTTCTTTATTCAATGGGTTTACATCTGACAGTTCCTCATCAACCTCGAAGGAATCCTCTTTTTCATTTTTGTTACTCACTTTTTCTGCGTTTAAAGTTAAAGAATTATTCTTTAATGTCTCAACATTCATTGAGGAAACTGAATTTGACACAGCCATATTTACCAATGAAGTAGATGACGACAGAGGGGTTAAACGATTTCCATCCCTGAGGGTACCTAAGCGTTTATTTACAACTGATTCAGTATATGATTGATCAAACAAACAGCAGACACCTTTCAAAAGACCTTCTAATAATTCAACATGAAAACCTAGTTGATCAACATCGTCTAAGCTTAGTTTCTCTGAGCTATTCAATTTTGAAATCATTTGCTCAATAGATTTAACAGATGACATCGAAATATTCTCAAAATGTTCAATAGCAGCATGAACTTCAGTGGAGCTTGGCTCGTACCATTTAAAATTAAGATACTTCAAATCAAACCTAATATCGGAAAACTGAAATGCACCCCAACATTCTTCGGAATATTTGCCATTATGTTCTTCAATCCATTTAGGAGATATTAAACGTCTTTCAATTGGTCTAAGATAAGATAATGTGGATAACGAACAGCTTGCCATCATCGCGGCACACAGACCGGCTGTACCTCTCAGCTGATATGTCTTTGATATAATAAATTTTTCCAAATCCTCTAAGTAAGGTAATACTTCTACCCCGGCTCCTGAGAAAGCACCTCCAAGAATTCTCATATTCCAGATTAATCGCTGATCTTTACTCAAAACCTCCTGTGATCTTGAAACGCCAGCACCATGTTCAATTTCGTGGATAATGTGAGGCATGAAAAAATCCATTATTCTTTTCAATTGAGTTTTTGGTTCTCTCCGAACAATCGCTTCGGCGATATTACAGAAGACTAAAGCCACTTCATGCTTGATGTTATTTGTAACATATTCAAAAAATTGATCTGCCACAATAGAGAAAGCTTCGTCACTTGTAGACTCAATTATTGCTTCAAAACTATATGAAATCAACGCACATGCCTGTGATTCAAGAGTATTTCCAATCTCACTGGCAGGAGCTAATTCTAAAAATTTGAAACAATTTTCGCAGAATTGGAACAAAAATTCTTTGAATGATGATGTTGCCGATCTTAACGCCAGCAATTCAAATTCTGGATCATACTGAAATTTTTCTGAAATTTTCCCATCACCAAATTGAGTGCTGGCAGGTGCCGATTCATAAAACTTAGCCTCTAAATAAGCCAGATGCTGAGATGTAAAATCAATTGCACAAATACCACCATCGCCGGTACCTTCAGTTAAATCTGCCAGCGGAATAACCGAAGCAACCATGGTAACTAGATCTGTCGCTAATATAGTTTTTTCAGGATCATTTGAATCAATGGCTGGTAAAAGCATAGACAAAAATCTTGGAATATGAACTCGATAAACGGGTAACTGTACCATAATTCTTGCCAATTGTGTTAATTGAGTAATAACTATTGGAATTCTATGGGTTGAATTAACTGATTCGAAGGATGAATACCAATCCAGAAGTAAATTATCCAAAATTAAGTGTGGTTTCATGAAGCATAAAACTTGTAAAGCTTCATTGTAATGTCTTCTATATGATGCTAGTTTTGACTGAGATCCTAAATGAATTAAGGGAAGCAAAATGCCAACAACTGATTCGACAATTTTGTCGTTTAGCTTTATATTGGAAGGTAAACCGGTATAACATGGATGGTACAGTGGGACAAGATTTCTGTCTTTCTTTTCACCTTGAACACGTAAGTGTAAACTAACAGCTAACTTTTTTACAACTTCTGACAAAATATATGACCATGGTCCCATATTGGAAGGATGAATCATTGTATAAATTGAATCCACATAGGTTTTCAGGAAGTCAATAGTGCCTTCTGGTTCAAACGCATATTGGGAACTCAGGGTGTTTATTAATATTTGTGAAAGTGATTTGCAATATTTAACCATTCTGCTATCCTTTTGACGGATTTGAGATGATAGGAATAATTGATTCATAATAAATGTAAATTGTTCCTTTGTAAAAATACCATATTTAGTACGATGAAGGATGCTATTATCACTTGCTCCCTGTTTCAAATTCTCAACAGCAATGTTCATGATGACTGAGAGTAAACAATTTATTTCTTTATCTGATTTATGATTAACCCAAATATTAAAGAGAATAGGCAAGTAATGACGTACGTCTCTTCTGTGGAATTGAACATCATCATCAGGTGTACGCAATGGTTTTTCAAAATGCATTGGAATCATGACAGTTAAGTGAATTAAAGAAGAAGAGATAGTTTGATTTGAACATTTTGACATAATTTTTTTCATAAGAGGCGGAATACAATCGGTATCAAAAAAAGGTTTGACTGTTAGAGCAAATGATATTAGCTTTTTATATCTATTATCTTTCATGGTAGGACCATATGCTGTAGGATTACCCAATGTTGCCGAGAACTCATCATAAACCGGTTTCCAATTTAGTCGCAAACCGCTTTTAATCAATAGCTTTTTCTCTCTTGTAAGTAAAGTAAGTGCTTGTGTATAAAAAATGATATCTATATTTTGACCTCTCGATAAACAAATGGTGTAGAAAACTTGGATCAATTTTTTTGTAATATCTAGTGGAATAACCAAACCCATCTTCAACAAATTTTTTAACTCTTTAGTCCAGTATTTCAAAGAAATGATTGAAGCCGATTCAGGTTCAACTTTCATAATTGGAGTAGAATTTGCAGCATCTTCGTCATCCTCATCGTCGGATTCTTCATAGAAGTCGCTATCATCATCGTCATTTTCCTCATCTTCCATGGCTTCGCTTTCGTTATGATGCAATGTTTCGAATTTTTCTCCGTCTGTCGTGGAAGTAACAGCGGAGTTAATGTATATGTCAACATCTCTATTATTGTTTAAAACATTTTTTGCAGATTCAAGATCTTCAACACTGATCGTCAAGTTACCTTTCAAATCCAGACTTTTGACTGCGATGTAAATATGTGCAATTATATGACCTAAATATTTATATTGATCTCTTATGGTTTCCGTCTGGTATGGTAAAAGAGCTTTATTCTTCAATTTTCTTGGTTTGTTCGTTGCAAAAAAAGGAGAATTTTCATTACGAAGCAGCTCATCAGCTTCGTCATCGTCCGCAGAAATGTCCAATTGATAAACTTGTAATCTGTTTAATTCCTTTCTCGTGTGAGGCGAATTAAAATTTCTTGATGGGTTATTATCTGAAAATTTTGAAGAAGCATGGTCAATGCCTGGTGAATTGCCTAGTTTGATAGGTTTTCTAGGGGATGGCCTAGAAAAATTGAACTCGGGAGTGGGAGAACTCATTTAGGTTAACAGTATAAGTCAGTTACGAAAACCTCTGTTTTATGGTTTGTAAATGCAAAAGTGAAATTGATTTGCAGTATTTCGATTTCTGCTAAAAAAAAGGTCTCTCAATTAAACCTGTATAAAAATGTATCAAGTATATTTATTCAGAATATGAATGTGGAAATTACTCAAGAAAAGCTACAAGAAGCCTTGAATCTGCTTCAAGGGCAAAAGAGAAAACTGATTATAGAATTTCCCGGATATCGCAAGGCGAGAGACATATATCAAAGATTGGCGGCCAAGGGTTATTTTCCGTGGGTTATCTGCTATAGTATTACGTAATAATATTTGGTTCTCCGAATGTCAAAATAAACCATCTATCCAAAGTATACCAGTTTAGCAACCACCCATTCCTGCGCAGTATGCTAAGGACCATGTTCTGGACATACCATTGTCCAACCAAGACATTTGAAAGTTTTGTTGGCTAAAGAATTCCCAAGCTTGTTCAGCATTAAACAGAGCGAAATTTAACATTAAAAGACCTTTCCAGCCACTGTCAACCGAGTTGGCAAGTGGACCTAATGCCATTTCGTTCCATTCTTCAGTAACAAACTCTGTACTACGTACGTAATTACTGAGTGGAGTAATTGGAATCATGTGTATACCGTGAATGTATTCTTTGTTCATCCCGAAATAAGTTGCATGATCGATTTTGTTCTCGAATAAAATACCTGATACTTTATTCCTGATAAAATTTGGCGGCATAATGGTATTACTATTTTTGTAAAGCATGTACATCCCCATTGCTCTTTTTTCAATAGATAAAATTAATGATGCCAAATTAGTTAACTGGGAGTTTTTTGTAATCGTACCCCATAGTTTAACACCATAAAATGCATGATAGTCTTCACTGGAACTTTCTTCGTCTTTACCATCACCATGAGCGAACAGACCGTTTGCAAAACTGTGACCGTTGAAAAAGTCAAACGATCGTAACACCGGAAAATATGGATCATTACTGGATGGATTACAGAAGTCCCTGATCAAACTTTCAACCCAAGGTTTGGCCGTACTAATCCAATTTCCGTCACCGTAATATTGATCAGCTAAGGCAACTAACGACGCTGCGTGAATATGATAACCATAGTGAAAATGATGGTCATTATAGAAACAGTTACCAAAGTCACAGTAAAAATTGCCATCGTTTAGACCAGCTGTTGAAACGATACCTCTCCAAATATTATCGAAACATAATGGTGACCGTTGTTTATTATCAATGAACCTCTGAAATGCTATTTTCATTTTATCTAACATGATTTTAGCCAGGCCAGAATCATTTAGTATAAATGCTGCAACATATAGCATGAATGCTCCTTTGTCTAAAATCTTACCTGCAGTATACATTGAATCGGTATTAGACTCATTAACAACATCGAACTGGTTAATTTCAACTTGAGCGATTTGGCTGATAACCGATTTGGCATTACTTGAGTAGCCAGTAACACCACGAACATCAGACCATGGATCAAATTGTAGATTACTGGGTGGTAGTTTTTCAACCATTGTAAATTTATTTACAATAAATCCAGACATGATACCTTTACATGTGGAATCTAATTTCAATCCATTGGCCAAATTTGATGACATTGATGGATCCATTGATTCTACCTGGTGGGGCAAAAACCACTGAATGGTTTTGTTTACCTTCGATGATCCCAGAATTTGATAATTGAACGTGTATGAGCAGATATTATCTTTAGAATTACCAGATAACTCACAGCGTTTAACATAAGATCCGGCAGTGTTATCGTAATGCTGTACTAGGGTAATGTCATTGAGCTTGGCAATTTGGACTATTACCTGACCATTAGTTTTATTTGCAATTAGAGAGTTTGCAGATTGATGAATGAATTGAGCATTAGAGTACACAACCCACAGATTATTATCAAACAATGTAACGATATATTTTTGAAGACCGTTTGGTAACTGACCGGCTGGTTGAAAACTTTGTATGCCCACTTTTGAGGCAATTCTAGGTGTGATATTACCGTCATAAATACCAGTGACAAATCCCATACCTTGAACAAGATTAACAAAAAGTTCACCACTGTTGTTGGTGAATTTCATGCCGATACTGAATCTTTCCAAATCGCCAACTAAAAATTTGAAATTTTGAGATTGAAATTCTTCTGCACTTAACATCATGGAACAAATACCGACAGGATTGAAAAAATATTTAACGGGATTAGAGTTCGGATCATCTCCATAAACTCTTTGAGATGCAGCAGTATGTGAAATTCCTAAGCCTTTGAACTGATCGTCAGTTGATTTCCAAACACTATATGGATGTGTCCAAACAGGCAAATTTTGATCTTCAACTAAAAGATTTCCGTAAAAATTATTAGTCTCAATAGGGCCAGGCTGATCATAAAATTGAGGCAAATGAACAGGGTGAGTTGATGATATTTGAATGCATGGTACTGGAGGTAACGTTGAAATAGGTGTATTAAACATGTCAGGTGAAATTGAATAATCTGAAAACGGTACTGAACTAGGCGTTTTTTTATTTTGAACATTCGGAATCATTTGGTATGTTTGTTTAACGTATATGTCCGTTTGGTAATCTCTCGGTGGAATTGGAGGTGGAGCCTGGTTATCAAAATTAAACTTCTGTTGCGGTAGTGGCTGTTCTTCATGCTGAACTGATTGAAATGCCACTTCGTCCTTCTCATTGTTATGTTGATGCAATTTGTTTTTGAGCTTACTTTCAAAATGCTTGAACACGCCCATAACTGTTTACTTAAGGAGCTTCAAAGAAAGTTTTTACGGAGTATTAGTACTATGAAGACATCGGTTCAAACGGTGCGCAAAATGATGTTTAATATTCCTCTCTTCGTCTGAAGACAATGTTTTGATTGCGGTTCTTTTTTTGATTGTACAGTGAAAGTACTGCGAATCAAACGGAGAGAAATGGTAGGAAAGATAATCAAGGTATGTGGTATTAAATCTAGCGATGCTGCTAACGTGGCAATAGGCAGTGGTGCGTCCCTACTTGGAACAATCTTAGTGCCAAATAGAGTTCGTACAGTTGATGATGAAACCGCTAAGGAAATTTCCAAACTTTGCTACGACCAACGGGTATCAAACAAATCAAAATATCTATCATCTAAAGATTTAATCAAGCACGTCAAGCTATTAGATGCCGAAGGGCCTGCATGGTTTGAAGAAGTGGCTGAGATTACTGCTGAAAATGGACCCTATCTTGTTGGTGTTTTTCGCAATCAGCCAATAGAGGAAGTATTACGCGTATCTGAAGAGCTGAACATTGATATTGTTCAATTACATGGATCTGAAAATATTGAAGAATTTACATCTGCAATCGAATTACCAGTAATACCTAGATTTGTACTTAACAAACCTGGCATAGAGAATGCGCTGAAAACACATAACTTTTTGATTCCATTACTCGATTCTGAGGCTGGTGGTGAAGGTAATTTGATTAGTTGGGATGATGCGTCAGAATTTGGATCTAAGACAAGTGGAAGATACATTCTAGCGGGTGGTTTAAACCCCGAAAATGTTTCAAGCGCATTGAAAGTTGCGGGGTGTTTTGGGGTTGATGTCAGTGGAGGTGTTGAAACTAATGGCATCAAGGATGATGACAAAATTAAAAAATATGTTCTAAATGCAAAGCAGGCCTTGGAATAATTATTCAATAATTCAAAGCGTTGTATATATATGGTAGATTTCATTATTATATAACATTGATAATTAATAACTATAAAATATATATATATATGGGTCATATTTAAGCTGAGCCAGAAATGTAAAACCACTTGTCAACTGACTTATCAATTGGAGCTGGTGATAATGGATTTGCTTCTGGTACCTTGACAGATGGTTCATAAGATGAGGTTTCAGAGAGAGTAGTGTTAGTTAAAACAACACCTTTATTGTCCTTAACTTGGTTGGAAATCAGTTTCTTCCATGATTCATTACATTCAGCAATAACCTCTTCGGCATATTTTCTGTTCTTGCATTCACCGTTAAAAGCAAAAACGTTTTCTGGTTTACCATCTGGAATCTTGTAAATTCTGAACCATTCGTTAGTTGCTCTTAACAGACCTGGTAAATGTTTTTCAACATCTTCCACATCGTTAAGTTTTGGAGCCAATGGATCATTGACATCAATTGCAATGATTTTCCAATCGGTTTCGCCCTCATCTAATAAAGCCATCACACCTAAAACTTTCACTTGTTTGACTTCACCAGGGTAGGAAACAGCTTCACCAATTTCACAAACATCCAATGGATCGTTGTCACCAGCAGCATTAGTTTCTGGGTTAACTTCATTTGGATCTTCCCAAGTTTGTGGGAATGCACCGTAGTTGTTGATATAACCTTTGTGTGGGAAACAATTTCTAACATATCTTAATTTACCCTTTTTAGTATCTTGGATAATCGGATTGAGAGTTTCTTCTTTGGTAATTTCCAATTTTGCATTAGTCCATCTTGGGACTTCGACAACCATATTCAAAATCTTCTTCGATTCGTCTGCATATAGTGGGATGTCGTGGAATGGAGAAACTGGCTTACCATCCTTTTCGATGAAAACCTTGTAGTCTAAGGTATTAGCAGCGCCAACTTGTCTAGTAGTATAAGCCATTGTAATGTTTGATGAAAGTATGAGAAACAAAACCTGAAAGGCCAGGGATACCAGAACGTAGCTGCAACAAACAACTGGCAACGAACACAGGTCAACACCTCCTCTGCCGGCCTCCACCAAAGATGCTTGGCTTTCGCGCTCATCCGCCGCGTTGCGCAACCTCACGTGACTCCATGACAGTTCAAACTGAATACTAACTTTCCAGTGTTGTCTGCATGATGCACCATGAATCGAAACTACTGCTGAACTACAACCAAATCAAAAATAAATCAAAAATAAATCAAAAATAAATCAAAACCAAAGCAAAACCAAATCAAAACTAAAACTGAAAATCAATAAACACTCAGTACATAATGGTAGCTTCATAATCTGGTGGATAAGCACCTTCCAAAAGGTCAACTTTTGCTTTGTCGTTAACAATTGCATCATGATCGTCGCATTCGACTTCGTGTGTTCTGCACAAATCCTTGATATTATCGCTCAATCCAAATTCATCCTTTGCAATCCATAATACAGGCCGTTTATTAGTACTGATTTGAGGTGGTTCATACTGGAGATCTTGCACTAAACTTTTGGAAATGGGCAAACGCCAGAATGATGGCATCATCGGTCTATAATCATTATAGCTAACATAACGTTTGGGTTTCAAGAATCTTCTAACAATATCCTTCAATCCATTTTTGTATCCACCGCCAATATATTCTCCAAAACCTGCAGCCATTTCACTATAAGAGTTGTTTTCAGCATTTTGTTTTTTCTGTACATCGTTTTCAGCATATTCAAGCAATGTGCTTTCCTCTCTACTCAAAACATGATTATTTGTGCCTGTTGCTTCCACACCCATATTTTTATTATTCCCCTTGCTAGCGTTTTTAACAGCTTCTTCATTATCAACACCCTCACCATTATCACCAACCTCAAAACTGGATGTTCCATCCGTGATATTGGTATTAGCTGCGTTGGCACCTATAATTTTATCATTAACGAAATACTCTTCACCTTCATTGTAAATTTGCTTTTTTCCCATATCTTTGTATGGATACACTCCTTCAATCGCACCAATTGGCACAGTATCTAAAACAGATTCAAAACGATCCTTCATATATAAATGAGCAATAACAGTTAATGCAAGCCATACGGCTTCAAGTACAACGCAAGCCCAATTCTTTTGCATAACAAATAATGCTATAAGAGTAATTTCCGCAAGATAAACTCCAACAAATACTTCAAACAATGCAAGAGGATAATTTCTACCTCTATTATCACTTGTATGGCCATTCACATAGACAAAAGTGTATAGATATGCAACAAAAATCAAAAAGAATGCAATTGAGGTAAATGCAAGGATAATTGGTGCAATAATCGAATAACAAAGCATAATAACAGTGAATAATCCAAAGCCTCCGTATAAAGTACCCCAAGATGGTGATCCCAGTGCAAATAATCTAGTCCATTTTTGACGTGGTGTCTTGTCAAAAATTCTGTACCTAACAAATGACAAAACTAATCCAACAATTTGTGCTAAAACACCTGAACTAATTGACAATCCTTGAAGTAACATATAGGAAATATAAAAATTAGATGCCGGTGGTAGGTTTGCTGCCAATAATTCTAACGCTGAAGACGGATCGTCAATGATTGATGAAACAACTGATGATGCTGATGATGTACATGTCACAACTAAAAACACTTCAATGACTTGAAATGCAAAAAACCATTGCTGAGTCCAGTAATCCAAATCCTGAACCGTTAAACATCCTCCCATCTTACCAAAAAATTTAATAATTGGTGGGACCAAAGACATTAAAAGTGCTAATAAAACCGTTGGTAAAATTCCGGTGATAATACCCATTAACTTATCTGGCATATTGTCAATAAATCCTAAAAATGGAACCTTTTCAGTTAAGTAATCAATATTTGAAATACAACCAATAACTGCTACCGGAATTGCCCAAAAAAGAATCATCAAAGTTAAAAAGGAAATTGCACTTGACTTTTTGGATTTTCTTGCAATGTAACGAGTGCCAGTATTTTTCCAGATAACTTCATTAGGAAGAAAACTTTGAAATTTTCTTGATAGCTTAAAATATTCAGAACAGCTAACTCCTTGATATGCCCTTTGCAACTCAAGATGTGATGGAAATTCCAAAAATACCGATCCAACTTTTTCCAATTCATTTGAAGATGTTTCGATCTTTAGTTGCTCTTCTTCAATTTTAACATTAAATTCGTTTAATTCATCAATACCTTCAGTGAAAACTTTCTTAGATTTTCCAATGATTGGTTTATACTTATATTTTGGAAGTTTAGATTCTTTAATATAACTATCAACTTCAGAAACTGGTATCGGGTAATCAACCTCGTTACCCGCTCCAGTTTTCTTCTCTAACTTTGTTCTCATTTTAACACATTTGCAAATAACATTAGTAAATGCACCTTCAAGTTTACCAACAAGTTTATTTCTTTTTTCCCACATTTCTCTAGCACTAGATGTGTCTCTAGTGATCATAATTCTTGTAGCGGCAGGAAATAATTTTTTTAAAGAGTCTTCATATAATAAACCATCAGAAACATTGTCAATTAACAAAACTTTTGAACTTGGTAAACTACTATAAAAGGGAGTGCATTGTAAATTATGTCTGAAGCCAATATAGTAAATTAATTCGGTGTAAATTGTGTAAACAACAAAGCCAAAAAAAAACCATGAACAAAATAAGTTGGCAAAAACTCTCCATTTATGTGTGTTGTTAGAATAGGAAATGATATTAAAACCACTTTGACCACCACCACCACTGGCATTAATTGCAAATAAAATCGGCCACAAAATCAAACCACCAATAAATCCAACATATGCCCACAACAGCAAGTACCTAAGAAAAAAATAACCATCAATTCCAGCTTGTTGGATGACAAAACTATGTGGTCTAGTAATCAAGTCTGGAAGCCAACCAAAAAGAGAATTTTTGAGGGGCGGGGGATTTAAATGATCAGGTAATAATCTATTTGTAACTCTTGGTTTGTAAACGTCTGTATATTTGTTTCTGAAGGCAACGAAAAGCCCAACAAAAATTCCAAATAAAACCAAGTTAAAAATAAGTGAAGAAACAAAAGCGGAAGTTGAAGAACCTGATTGCTGTTGATCCATTTTACTCAAAGAAGGATAGCAATGCCTAAATGGCGAAAGATTATACCAAGATGGCGTAACAGCACAAGCAGCAGTTGACAGATGGAAAGGAGAAAAGCACTGGGATATTTATACTAATATTTTACACTGCCAATAACAGAATAAAATTCAAGGAACGGTCAGACAATAAGGAAAATTGGCTTTGATTATTGTTTGACTCCATAGCTTTTGTATGCCTGGGAAGCTTATCTGCTATCACACCGCACAAAAAATAGTCTTTTGTTCATCTGCAGGGCCCTGCTTTTCAGCGTCATTCCCTTCTATGCAGTGAATTTAGCGCAGGGCTATCAATCTCCGGGTCCTAATTTTCCTTTGCCGTGTTATGATGTGTATGGGGTGTCGTTTTGCTATTCGTGGGGCTGCTTGACCTTTCGAACGGTCTGGCCCTTTTTCTATTTTCTGGCCTGCAAATTGGCACCGAGATTGGCTGCGGCTTCACCTCTATATATTCTCCCACTAGTGACGTACTGCTATTTCGTTTTGATGCGACACAAATCTGGACTATCAGCTACTTATGTAGACATGGGGTTGCTATTCATGAAAGCTGTAGAAAGAAAATATGCAGAAACATATTATAATATGCACGATAACTAGATAAACATAGAAGGGACAAACCTTAAGAATTTATGCACTGGCATGTATCTGACAGAATAATATATGCTTGCGATGAGTGTTTTCGAAAAGTTGTCTGTACCTTGTTGTTGTGGTGATGAGTAAGAACCGCATGATAAATGCTAATTGTGTGGGGTTTGTCCTTTTGTCTTTATTTTTATGATAAAGAATTATATTTGACCGTAAGTCCTTCAATTATAAGGGTAGTAACATGACAATAGGCAAAAAAGAAGGAGCTTGCTCGAAATGTTTTGGCCTTCTCTTTATGTTGCAATGCCTTTAATCTTGATTTCCATATCCACTTTGGATGATGATGTTGGTTTGTCCTTACTTATAATCTCAACAGATACTTCTCATTGATCGTATTGTCTTCACCTTCTTATTCTCATTGGTATATACTTTTACTTTCCAATTCTTACTGTTGCTGTGCCCTGTTATTCGTTTGTATGTGAGCACCTTTCCGATTATTCTGCAAATTATTGTCCGGTTTAAACTCCGTAATAATCTTATAATTTCTTTGATTGTTAGTATTCCAATTTTATTGCTGTAACTGAGTTATCCTTGCTTGAATATCCATTCTTACTTTAATTATCTAATAACTTCGTTACTTTGTAACCGACAAAATACAAAGTACTATGGTGGAGAAAAGTCTCCTCCACACATATACAATTCTCCATTACTTATCTTTGGCTTACTAAGGCACTGGTCTATAAGTCCGTTACGGAATTATAAAATTTATCTTCATAATGTTAGATCAACATAATGCCTCATAACATTAATAAAAGTTGTTATCGCCTTATTCCTGCAATCCTTATTTATGTGATTATGCAAAAATAATACATGTAAAACCAAACTATTAGCTAAAACAATATCTCACAAATGTTAATAAGCACGCGTAGCTCAGTGGTAGAGCAGCAGATTGCAAATCTGTTGGTCGCTGGTTCAAACCCGGCCGCGGGCTTATGTTTTTTGCAATATTTCAAATAGATTATTTGTATTCCCATCTATCCAATTATTCAATTAACGTCGATTCTCGAGGGTTTTCCAATTTTCAACTGGTTGAGTGATTCAGCGACAGATCCACAATTTCATTCAACGGACACGTATATAGGGTTTTTCCTGGTTTTTTTCTTCGTTATTTTTCCCAATAGTTGAAGATCAGATTACTGTATACTAATAACCATGTCTGTTGAAATCCCTGAGATTGAACCACCTAAGCCAAGAAAATTCATTAAACAACCAGATGTTGATCAAAAAAACAAACAAATTCAAAAACTGAACGATCAAATTAAGAAAATTGAATCGTCGGTTACATTACTTTCAACGCAAATTGAATCAACCAACACTTCAAAGGCTGATACTGAAAAGCGTCAATCTTTAACCTCTGAATTGAGAAAAACCATTGCATCTCAGGATGATATTAAAAAGAAGAGACATGTTATTAATGATCAAATTAGATTAATTGATCAAGGTATTAAAAAGAAAGTTGCCGAAATCACATCTAAGACTTCCAAATACAACTTTAAAACTATAGAAGATATTGACAAGAAAATTAAAAAATTAGAGACCGAAATTGAATCTGGTAGCTTAATGTTAGTCGAGGAGAAGAAGGCATTAAAAGAAATTTCTTCTTTGAATAAGCTCAAGAAAGATTTTGCTGGTATTGAACAGCTACAAAAAACAATTGATTCTGATAAGGCGAAGATTGCTGAATTGAAGTCTACCTTAACAACTTTTTCCAACAAGGAAGTCCAAGCGCAATTTGAAACAATCACTAAGGAATTAGACGAATTATCCACTAAAAACAAAGGTATCCAATCTAAGAGAGATGAGTTATTTACCAAAAGAAGATCTCTACAAAATGAAAAGTATGAACTTCTCAAACAAATAAGAAAAATTAGGGATGATTTTGATGCTAAATTCAAGAAATTTAAAAATGATATGGATAATGAACGTAAGAAGAGAGATGAAGAGGAAAAAGCATATAATTTATTCTTGGAAAGAAAAGATGTTGAAGCTGAAATTTCAGAACTTGAAGGCTCAGGAAGTGCACCTGCATTTGCTTCTGAAATTTTCACAATTAAACACGTTCTTACAAAATTAGATCCAACTATCAAATTTGAAGATGATAAAAAGAACCCATTTGCTGAATTAGACTCTTCATCCTCATTAGACAAGAAGCAAGTTGTTGAATCCGAAATCAAACTTCCTGAAGATGCCGAACTTATTACCAAAAAGGAAGAAGCTTTCTTCAGTGGTACACCAAAATCTAAAAAGAACAAAAAGAATAAGCAAAAGCAAAATAAGGGAATTGATTCAACTGTCGTTACTGAATTGACTGTTTTGGGTGTTCCAGTGCCATCATCTGAGGAAGAAATTACAAAAAGCGTTGAATTTTTGAAAGAAAAATTAAACGAATACAAGAAAGAACAAGAAGCCGCAGGTAAGAAGCAAAAAGATCAAGCAGAAGTAAAAATTGCTAAACTTAAGGAAAAAGTTGTTGAATTGAACAAACAAATCCTTGATGAATTGGCAAAGGAGAAGGAAAGAGCTTCTAAGCCAGCCGTAGTTGAGAAAGAAGCGCCAGCTGAAAATGTTAGTGAAGAAACTGTTGAAAAAAAGGAGGCGGCATAGATTATTAGAACTTCTATGTAATTGTTTTATAACTTATTCAATTTAACACATTTGTTTGAGAAGAGGCTATAGTCTATATAATGTCTATTCATATGGTTGATGTTTTCTGCAATATCTCCTTGGAAACAAATTTTTCATCACCAATTTCAACATCCCTTGCAACACCCACATTTCTTTTTCTTTTTCTAATAACATTTTCTATATAGGCTTCACCTGCTTTATATGACGATCTTACCAAAGGACCAGATGCACAGTATAAGAAACCCAAATCTAAGGCAACATCTTTCCAATAATCGAATTTTTCAGGTCTGATATATTCAACCACTTTCATATGTCTTTTTGTTGGTCTCATGTATTGTCCGAAGGTGACGACGTCTACACTGATATTTCTCAAGTCCTTTAAAGTTTGTAAAATCTGTTCATCAGTCTCACCGAAACCCAACATGATCGAGGTTTTAGTTAAAATATGCTTATTGTGCAATTTTGCGTTTTCCAAAACGCTCAACGATTGTCTATAGGTTGCTCGACGATCTCTGACATGAGGAGTCAAAGCTTCAACAGTTTCAACATTGTGAGCAAAGACATCCAATGGACTGTTTGCCAAAGTCTGAACACTATTTAAATCTCCCCTGAAATCACCACTCAAAACTTCAACTAATGTCTTAGGTGCTTTTATTTTAAGTTGTTCAACAGTTTCCCTCAAGTGAGCTGCACCTCCATCTGGCAAATCATCTCTATCAACAGTAGTTAAAACAACATAACCCAATTGCCATCTTGAAATTGCCTCAGCTGTGTTAGTTGGTTCATTTGGATCTAGCGCCGCAGGTTTCCTGTTAGTTTTAACACTACAGAACCTACATCCACGTGTACATGTATCACCCATTAGCATAATAGTTGCAGTTGCTTCACTTTTTTTACCGCCCCAACATTCACCAATATTTGGACATTTTGCCTCTTCACAAACGGTTGCTAATTTTAATTCTTTAACATCTTTTTTGACCTTGTGAAATGATTGACCCTTAGGTATTGGAACTCTTAACCACTTAGGCAAACGTGCATTGGGATCCTTACGGGCTGCTTCAAGTGGGTCTATCAACATATCCTTTGCACGCCCACTGACAAAATCTTCAAACGATGGACCGGTATTTAGGACGTCTGTAAATTTTGTAGGTGATCTTCGACGTGAAATAACCTTTTCAGTATCTTCACCAATATTAATAGTGTTAATTTCGCCGCTATTTGATGCTAGACTTAAGACTTTACTTGATGTGCAAAATTTCCTAGATGTACCATTGGATAAACACTTTACAGTTTTAGCAGATAAAGACATGTTGCTAGTTTACTTTGTGTTGAATGAAACGAATCAAAGAGCCAAAAGAAACAAAATGCGGAAAGGAATAAATTTTGAGCCTATTCCTGATGAACCGGATCTCTTCACTCCTCCTCTTTCTTTTCTCATGTGGTACATGAAATTTCCCAGTCTTGAGCAAAAAAGAAGTCAAAACCCGAGAAGTCATAAAAAACCTTTTGCTCACGTGACTTGACTTGATACTATGACTTGACCCCATTTGTGCCCCGTGATTTTCGATGGATAGATAATATATGTGGATATACATTTATTAATACAAAAGGAAAGGGAAAGAAGAAAACAACCAATAAAGCAAGTCAAGCAGAAGAAAATATTTAAGTAGTAAAACAAAATATAAAAAAATTGCCAGCAATATTTAACCAAATAAGGTGTACACTGAATGTAAATGCAAAAGTAAATGGATGTAAAGTCGAGTTTATCACGTTTAAACTTGTAAACCACTATGTAATGCAGGTATGACCTTACCCTTATTTGATTTATTATCTTTACCGGATTCACGTTTTTCAATTTCACAGTCAACAATTTGCTTTAACATCGACTGTCCTTGTAAATCATTATACATTTGAAGCCAAGGATGTAGTAGTAATTGTCGATAGGTTGGACGTTTATTTGGATTTTTATGCAGACATTGCCTAACAAAATCCTGTGCTTCCGAACTAAATTTACCAACTGGTAATTCTGGGGGTTCGCCATCAACAATTGCACTCAATTGTGAAAAAACGTTGTTATAAGTTTCAGGTGGATATGGGTAACACCCTTTTGCAATTTCTAAGATCGATAAGCCCAATGACCAGATATCTGATTGAACAGAATAAGTTGAAACGTCTGGACTTGTATGTTTAATCCTCTCAGGTGCCATGTAACTCTGACATCCAATATTTGTGCGGGCCAACGATGCAACTAAGTTCCCACTAACCCCAAAGTCACATAATTTAACTTTACCGATTTCATTAACTAACATGTTGGTTGGTTTTACATCCCTGTGAATTATATTTTGTTCATCCTTTAATTGTCTCAAACCAAGTACAACTCGTTTAGTTATATAAGCTAATGGTGCTTCTGGTATACCTTCACCATAAATTTTATCTATTGATCCACCTTTCATATACTCCATACACATATAAACTGCACCTTCAACAAAAAATGCACCATAAAATTCAACAATCCAATCAGAATTACAGCTATGCAAAACTTCCAACTCCATCAATATTTGACTAAATTTTGCATCATCGAGTTCTAATCTGACTTCTTTCATAGCCATTATAATTCCTGTTGGTTTATGCAAAACTTTGGAAACAACACCATAATTTCCATGACCCAATTCTTCCAGAACTTCTAAGTCATCCATTGAAATTCTAAATGATGAACCATTCGAAAAATCAATTCCTTTTGAATGTAAAGAGGCTTTGCCTGCAAAATTCAACGAACCTGATTTGATATCAATATATTTAGCAAATGGTGTAAAACTGTTATTATCTTTTGGTGCTTTGATAGAAGCTGGTCTTGAGCTTGCAACTGATGACAATGAAGATGATGGTGATAAGGATGATGATAATGATAATGATGGGGAGGAGGCACCAGGTTTATCAAAACCACTTAAATTTAATTTCATTGGATTTCTTCTATTCGGTAATGAATTGTCCCTAAGTTTATTCATATTTGAGCGCCTATTCTTAAGATTTGAGTTCAGAGTCAAATTATTCATTTTGTTCTTTAAGTTATTAACATCATTATTAGGTTTGACTGTGCTACTATCGCTTTTACCCGATACATCAATACCGGAATCAGCATTTGGCGAACTAAGCGAACTCAAATCAAGTTTCATCCCTCGCCTTTGTGATAAAGATAATGGTTTCCGGGTGTGCAAAATGGTTTCAGATTTAGTATTTCTAGTGTTGCTATTCAATAAATCAGCATTTTTTTGATTTGATTGATAATCAGAGGCCGGAAACTGGTCCGGTAACGACGGTAAACTTTTTGACGGTGGTTGTGATTTAATTGAATTTTGTTGCAATGTTTCATTACTAGAGGAATTTGATTGCATTTTTTGCATTTTTGAAAGAAAACTTAAATTTTTATTAATTGGATAAACTGAAGTTATTGCGGGAACTGTATTAGATTCAAAAGCTTTACCACCGGAATTTTTTCTAATTAAATCAGGTTCCTGTCTACCTAATGAGCCTTCTTCTGAATCATCAGAAATCATTGGATTTGAAGTAGTTGAATTATTTTTTTTTAATCTGAAAGAAGTCCTTCTTATGACTGAATCATTTTCCTCATTAGTACTCTTATTATTTGAAACTGTCTGATTTATTCTAAAAGAAGTTCTTCTTGATAAAGAATCCTCATCTAATATTTTTCTTTCATCATTTGGTGATAATACTGGGGAGCTAAAAGTACTTGAATTTAAACTCAATGGAGTTGAAGGAGAATTGGAGTTAGAGACAGATAAATTCTTAGTATTTATTGGAGAGAAAGTTGCCAGATCCCCGTCATCATCCAAAGTAGAATCAGATTGTGGGTTTTGTAATTGTTGGTTGTCTGAGTCATTATTTATAGTAGTAGTCGAATCCGAACTGGACTGGTGTTTTAACTGTTGAATTTGTTGTTGTCTTTTAGCTTGAAAAGCCATTAATTTAGCTTGAACGCCAGGGCTTATACCCATATTTCTCATTGCTTTTGAAGCTGAAGAAGATCTATTTAGTTCACCATGATCTTGAGATTGTGACATATTGCTTTAGCATTAATTACTACCGACGTATTGGGGTATAAAAGCTGCAAAAAACTTTTAGAGAAGGGTGAAGAAATGTTTAGATGTAAGTGAATAACGTATTAATTTAGTAATTTGTTAGTTTAGACTGAAAAGAAAGGATAAATTAAAATGCCAAACTAAAACAACTCTACTAAATGGAAGGGGGGAGAGTGATTGAAGGATTTTTCGATGCCAAAAGGAGGGACACTGGTAGAAAACTGGAAAGAGAGGAAGCCAAAGCGTAAAAGTTCCAGAAGTAGCAATGTGCAGAAGAGTCAACAAAAAAGCTGAAGTACATGAAGAAGTAGTATACGTAGAACAACGGGAAAAGGCACAGGAAAATTAACAGAGCAAGCCTTCAAAGATTTTCGACCTCTGTCATTGCCTTAGGAATATTTCTCGTTTTCAGTCAGTGGCCCACTTTTTTGTGTTGGATCGGGAGCGCACTTTGCATATTGCATGTAGCAGACGCACACGCTGATGTGCGGATCTCCAGATACATATTCATATCGTTACAACCAATCTGTATATGATACACATGATTTACAAAGGTTTAACCAGGCAGGTTGGCTAGTTAATTCCTTTAGTACGGATTTAAAGCCCCGGAAGATTGCACCCATCCGAACGGTCAACCACCACACAACTGCTGTTCCACAGCATCAGCAGTTTCGTACGGAATAAAAAGGAGGGGCGGTGATGAATAAGTAAACAGTGCCAACTATCGCACTAGAGGAGTTTGTATTGCCACATGCATCCACACAGGTGCAACATCGGCACATGCAGTCGATCGTCCACAGATCACGTGCTTTTCCAACGCAGGATTTTGGACAGGTGCACGGGTGGTGAATAAGCTTTATGAAGCCGCGTGCACCTTCCTGACTGGGCAACGCTTGCATTTTGACCTGTGCAGTGTAAAGAAAACAACATGAAAGATAGCACGATTCCTATTTTAGTTTTTTTTTTTTAATATTTAGCTTTCGACCTACTTCCTAACGGTTAAGCTGCTCGGACGTTTAATCCGATAACGTTTTTTTTGTTCCGATTATGACTCCCCAAAATCCACCATTGAATAAATCTGGAAATCCCCCAAAAAAATCAAGAAGCAGAAATGGGTGTAAACAATGCAAAAAATCAAAAGTCAAATGTGACGAAATCAAACCTACCTGCACCTACTGCTTGAAAAACAACAAACTTTGCGATTACTCGATTAAATTAACTTGGGGAGGTAGACCCTATAAAGTACCAAAGTTAGAAAAGTTGAATCCGATTGCAAATTTATCAAGGTTGCAACTGATTGGCAGCAAAACATTTTTGGGAAACACATCGAATCTTGATAATAGCACCAAACGAAAATCGAAATCAAGGCCGCAGTCAATTTCAAATACAGAAACAAAAACTGGCTCTAGTTCAGAAATCAAAATGTTCCAATTTGAGAACGAAACAAAACCCCTACCACGGCCAATAGCTAAACCGACATTGAATCCATCAGACAATTTGAATTTCTTGCTTGAAATGTCAAACAAAGATTTGAGTAAAAAATTACTAACTCAAGCAACTAGAAAATCGGCACAAGCGACACCAATGAAAGCAACAACAACAATAAATACAGCAACTAATACAGAAGCTCTCACAGTTCGACAATCAATCTCTTTTCCTTCTCTTGAAGAATCATACACAGATCGAAATAGAATAAACAATACCCAACACAATTTCACGAATAAAACCGTTTCAGATAATATCCAAAATGTGAACAGCATGCTCGAAATGCTATTTAGTGATGAAAAACTAAACCAAATATCTCCGTGGTCTTTACTCGAAGAAATAGATAAGCCAATTAATGATAATCCAGACTCTATAGATAATACCCAAAATAATAATAATCTTAAATCAAATCGAAACGACCAACTTGTTCAGATAGATCCATCACCAAAACAGGAAAGCCTTTCAGCTAACATAGATCATAATGTCAGTACTTCCATTTTGAGTGATGATTTTGAAATGGATAATTTTGCTCTAGATCTGAGCAAACTTCAAGAGTTAGAAGGTTTTTCAAGCAATAATCTACTTTCAATTCCTATGAAAAATGAAATGGTACGCAAAGAGTCAAGATATCACAGGGCGGATTCTGGTTTTACAGTTTCATCATCGCCGCTCTCCACATCATCTTCAATTTCTGAATTTTTAGAACCAATACCAAGAGGTTTATTGCCACTACCTGATATCTTATTAAATGTTCCATGTTACTACGACTCATTTCTATTTTACACAAACTCAACATCCTCGGTTTTAACACCGGCAGATTCCAACGTTTACTCTAATAATCCATTCAAAATGGTCCTGCCAAAACTAGCAATGACGAATGACTGTATTATGTCTTTAATTATTGCGTTTGGACTAGCTCATAAAAGTTCTCTCTTGAAAACGGATTCAACCGAAATACTTGATTCATTGCTAAGTAGGGCACTAACTGATTTACTTGTTTTCCTAAACAATAAAGAAACATGCACCTCTGATCTAACATTAACAATCGTGATGTTATTCACCTCTTTTCTAGCCTTCAATTACAAATCTGACAAATGGAAAGTACACATGAGTGGTGCCAAACAAATTTTTTTGATGAGAGGATATAACAGACCATTCGATAAATTACTTTCGGATGTCAAAACTGATGGTTCGCTACTCAATGGTGAAATAAAAAAGTCAAAGTTACTTTATTTTTTGATTCGTTGGTATGCATATATTGATGTGTTTACTGAATTATCATCACCTTTAGAACCTACTGAATCGGATATCATTAATTATTGTAGCAACATACCCACAAATAACGACTCGTTATCTCCATTATCAGACTCATTTTCATCACCAAGCACAAATTCTTTGTTTTCATCGCCATCAATAAACCCAAATAGCGAATCAGACAATTCAGATTCTCAAATCGATTATGAGGTTATTGAAATTGAAGAAGATTTGAAGAAGGAAGAATCTCACAATGATATTGATTACATGCTTGGATTCAACATTAAATTCTTGCCTATCTATTCACAACTTTGTAAATTGATTAAACATGTAAATTTGATAAAAAGGTCAAATGAAAGGCTCAATATAAACACGAGTACAATTTTGTCACCTAAAGTGATTGAGTCTGCAATAAACATACAGGCAAAATTTCAAAAGCTGAGATTTACCGAATACGATCAGTCATTTACGAACAGGGCAAAGTCATTAAACGTTGTGATTGCATCAAACAACTGCTTTTTGCTTATGGGTATGATTCAGCTGTATAGGCGTGTTTTACTCATGCCAAGAAATTCTAAAATCATACAGGAAATGTGTCTCGAGATATTAAATACACTAAAAAAATATTTGAATACAAAGGAACCAAACTCATTAGCACTTATACTGCCCCTATTCATTGCTGGTTGTGAATGTAAGAATTTACATGCTAGACCAATCTTCATTGAAAAACTATATGATTTGCAATCCAAAGGGTCAGTGTCTGCAGAATTTGCAATTGATATCATGTACAAATGTTGGGAGTCTGAAAGAGATTGGTGTGATGTGATGATCCAAGAGGACCAGGTAGTCGTATTCCTATAAGCTTTTGTAAATATACTTAAGTTTCTTTTAGTCATCATCATCAATATACATTAGGGCAGGTCTTCTGCCATTTCTTGAGTTTTTCATATTTTTCAAAACAGTCAACCTTTTAGTCAACTCTTCAGTGCGTTTCAATGAACTATCAATAGATATTAACTCTTCATGTCTTTCTAATCTAACTTCTGGATCAAAACTCGTAAATATTGTTGTTGCAGCTGCACCATTTTCATCATTTAAATTCTCTACCTTTTTGAATTTCAAAATTTTTGAATGGAAACCCCATAAACTGGTACGATGACAAACACTTAAAACTGTAATACTTAGTTCCTTTGTCGCAATCCTGTAACATTCTTTTTCTAAATCTGATGATATACTTGATGTGCATTCATCTAAAACTGCAAACTTAGGGCAATGATAATATAGTCTAATCATTGCTAATCTTTGTTGTTCTCCAACGGATAACAAATCTGGCCACTTCTCAATCCTGTCTAGACAAGGCAGCATGAACACACAATTGGAGGAATAATTCAAATCTATGTGTTTATCCACTATTTCATCATTATCGTCCTCATCATCATCTTGTTCGTAGTCGAGTAAATAGGCAAGATTAACTTTTTTCAACAATTCAATAAGATACTCATCATCATAAATCTTAGAGGTTGAACCATCTTGTTTAACTTTAAAAATTTTTTCTCTATATTCGTCATATGAGTCAGGATAAATTATTTGTTCTCTTAAAGTACCGTAAGTAAAATAACTTCTTTGAGGTAAATAAAATAAATCTTTTTTATTATAGGGTATAATCAATTTACCAGGGTTTTTGACATCCCATAATCCACCTAATATTCTGAATAATGATGACTTACCACATCCATTTGGACCAATAATTAATAAATTATCACCTGGCTTGATAGAAAATGTCAGATCTTCAACTAATAAGTTACCATTTGGAGTAATTAGAGGAACATGATCAAAACTAATTTCATCACCATATTTAACATTTGGACCGACAAGTAAAGGTTGAACTTTATTATCACTAGAATTGATATTTTGTTCCAATTGAGAAGATTCATTGATACTGATCAACTCTTTTTGAAACTCCCATAATTCATTACCATAACCTGTCATATTTTGGATATTCTTTTTTGATTGAATTAACTTACCCAAACTATCACTTGCTTTCAACAATAAACTTCTATTGGCAACAAAATCAGAGGATAAATCAGCAACCAATGCATCATTTGGCTTGAAATTAGCCAAATAAACGGTAGTAAAAGTTGGAACTGCACATAAAAATAGACCAAATGCGCCTAACGTGTACTTGAAAATAAAACTAACAGCAAAATTATAAATTGCCATACGTCTTAAATTCATTCTTTCAAATCGTTCAAACTCGTAATAAGAAGTATCTAATAAGTCAATTTCCTTACTATGTCCTTTAGCTAATGCAATCTCTTCATTATTTAAAATAATATTTGAATGAAACTCATGAAATTTATTTTCAAGAGTATTTCTCAAATTATTCAAAGTGCTAAAATTTGGAGTGAATATTTTCAAAATTAATGTTGATATATTAGCAACCATACCCAATAAAAGCGCACCTTCGGAAGAATTTTCGCTTGATTTAGACATATGATTAGCTGCAATTAAAATATCTAGAGTTGGGGTTAATAATTGGGATGGCAAAGTACTAAAACTATTTGAAAAATTTTCAACCGTACTTGTTATTCTATGATTTGGATCATTTATGAAACTTGATTTAGAATTCAAAAGTTGATAGATAGTTGAATTGCCATTTGAAGGTAGATAGTCATCTAATATTTTATACGTCAAGTTTACACGTAAAGATTGTGATAATAAACGCCTTGATTTTTCCAATAAGGAGTCCGTTAAAGAAGATGGTATACCTATTAATAACCAAGCCAATAAAAACTTGAAAAAATTCTTAAATCTTCTTGAAATCAATGAAGAAACTAATTTACCATCCAAAGTAGCGATTTTCAATGTAATAAAAGCTCTACAAAATAACAACGATACTTGCAGAATTAGTTGATAAAATGTCTGCAATGTTTTAGGATTTTTCCAGTTCAATTGGGAAAAAAGAATTATCGTTGACGAGTTTTTCAGTCGGTTGATAAACTTTTGGAATATGTTGATGTTTTTGCCATCGGAGAAATTCGGAGTCCTTTTATCGGCATCTTTGGGAGGCGGTAATAATTCAGACTCAGTTTCCAATCGAAACCTAGATTGAGAAGTAGGTTTTGATTTTGATTTTGATTTTGACATTGATTTAGAACCGTTATTAAAGATCATAAAAATGATCACACAGAAACACACACGTAAAATGGATTTGCGTCTCTTTGAGTAAAAGAGTAAGACATTGTGCACGGAGTTGAGGAGGTAGGCGTTACCTCTGTTGATGTATACCTGGGAGTCGTACATATTTTGAGTAATTGACTGATTGTTTGTCTATAACTAAGAACTGTAGATTACAGAAGAGGCATTCTTGCCGGAGGGGTAGGGCGGAAGGGGCCAATAAATACAGAAACCCCAGAACAACTGGTCAGCGGACAGGGCCCTGAGCAAATGCGGGGAGACCTGGCGGCTCTCCCCTCTTCTTCTGTCCCTGCTGCTTCACTACTGGAGAAGCACTGAGTCCTTCTCCACGAGGGCCCGCCGTGTTCTGGCAGCCATCATCCGGGACGGTGGAGATACCTGTAGGGGTGTTAGTATGGTGTTGGTTCGGGTGGTAGGGTTGGCTAGTAGTTGACGATACGTACCTTGGCAAACTGCCAGTTGTGGCGGAAACAGATTTCGTGGGCAAAAATCTCCCCGAAACCTAACATCATCCCGTTGATGAAGGGGAGTACAAGGTTGATACCGCATCTCACAAGGAAATTCCCAATCTTGCCAAAGTCAATGTCGTGCTGTTCTTCGTACGGATTCAACACGTCATTCACTGTAGCAGTGTTGGTGATTCCACTTGCTACTGCATCTTTGTTCTCATTGGCAATACCATTATTATTCATCTCTTCATTCACTACAGCCGCCTGTTCGTCCGCTGTTTTAACAGTGTTCAGCGCTTCCACTGCACCGTGAACCGTGTCCTCTATACCATCCATAGCGTCTAATTCCCTGCAAGCGTTCTGTACTAATGTTTGTGCTGCTTGTACCGCTTGTACTGCTCAAGTTGTGGCCAATTTGGCTGAAACCACAGCGAAAATGTCTGCTGCGCAGCCAACGAGCCAGACAGCCGGCCAGCACACAAATAAAATAAAAATGAGTAATGAAATAACATCAAGTTGCAATTTGGCGTTACATCGTTAACACCACACAACAACCGTTGACTTTTCGTCTTTAGTCGACAGAATCCACAGTTTCTTTTTTAAATACACTAGCTTGTATTGGCCTACCCTGGTCGTGTGAACTTTGCTTATATACAGTATAGTGCAAAAAGATGTCAGTTGAAGATAATTTATGTTTCCAGAATACCCCAGACAGTCATCATGTTGATGATCAGTATAACATTGATGATGATACAGAGAATGAAGCTTCCGTTGTTGGTAGAGCTTTGACTGCGATTGTTGATATTGGTTCCAATGGTATTAGATTCTCAATTTCTTCAAAAGCTCCTCATCATGCTAGACTTATGCCATGTGTTTTCAAGGACAGGCTAGGCATTTCATTATTTGATGCTCAACTAAATGACGATGAAACTGGTGAAAATAGATTGGTCAAAAAACCAATCCCAGAAGATGCAATTAATGAAATTTTACGTTCAATGAGAAGATTTAAATGGATATGTGAAGATTTCGGTGTGCCTTCAAGTGGTGTCAAGGTTGTTGCAACTGAAGCCACAAGAGAAGCATCAAATTCAAAAGAATTTAGAAATAAAATCTTCGAAGCAACAGGTTGGAAAGTTTCACTTTTAAGTAAAGAAGAAGAAGGTATAACAGGATCTTATGGTGTTGCAAGTTCGTTTCAAGAGGTTTCGGGTTTATTTATGGATTTGGGTGGAGGTTCAACTCAATTAAGTTGGATTATTTCTAAAAATGGTGAAGTTAGAATAAGTGATAATCCTGTTTCGTTACCTTATGGAGCTGCTGCTTTAACTCACAGGATGAAACATGAAGATGTAAATGAATTATTTCATGAAATCAAAAATTCTTACCGGGTTGCATTTGAAAAAATCAATTTACCGAATGAACTGCTGGACGATTTGAAAAAAAATAATGGTCTAAAATTATTTTGCTGTGGTGGTGGCTTGAGAGGTTTGGGCCATTTACTAATTGCCAATGAACCAGATTATCCAATTCAAACGATTATCAATGGATATTCAACAACTTTCAATAAAGTTGAGAATATGTGTAATTATCTTTTATTGAAGAAAAGTTTACCAAGATTTGAAAATTTGAAGGATAAAGATAACAAAGATACTAAGATATTTTGTGTCTCTAATCGTAGAGAGCAACAGTTACCAGCTGTTGGACTATTATTATCAGCAGCTTTTGAATCATTACCAACAATAAGAACTGTTCATTTCAGTGAAGGTGGTGTACGTGAGGGTGTTTTATATTCAATGTTCTCCAAAAATATTAAAATGGAAGATCCCATCATTACCGCAACTAGACCTTATGCGCCTTTACTAGCACATAAATATATGGAATTACTAAAGACTGGATTGCCATCAAAAAAGGATGGTATTGTACCTGAAGAAATTGAAAATCGAATAATACCTGCCCTATGTAATATTGCATTCGTTCATTGTTCGTATCCTAAAGAACTTCAACCGACAGCTGCATTGCATGTCGCAACATCAGGTATTATTGCTGGTAGTCACGGATTATCACATAAAACCAGGGCTTTAATTGGAATTGCATTGTGTGAAAGATGGGGGGCCGAATTACCTATTAGTGAATCTAATTATTATTGTAACTTGGAAAAGCTAGTTATTGATTCTGCTCCACGCCGTGGTGAAAGAATGATTTATTGGACCAAATTATGCGGTAAAATGATGCATGTTATTTGTGGTATTCACCCAGGTGGTAATATACGACCAGGTAGTTTGTCATTTCAATTTAAAAATGACAATGAAGCAACTATCAATAACAGTAACAATAACAATAATAACAATAGTGAATCCAATTTATCTGATGAAGAAGCATCTAGTAAAAAGGATAAAGATATTAAGAATACATTAATAATTACATTACCTTACGACGGCGTTAAATATAGTTACAGTATTAAAAGCAGAGCATTAGGTTTCCAAAAGAAAATTAAAAAATTGAACAAAAAATATTCATGTATTGGTAAAGTAAAGGTTGTGGTTCAACATGATAATATTTAATAATTAATTAATAGATAAATAGTTAATTAGATAAATAAATAAGTCTTTAATTTTTTATATAAGAATAAATAAATTGATAAACAGAAAAAAAAAGAGAAGTATGAATGAATAAATCGATAGATGAACTAAGTTTGGGAGAATAATTTAAAGTTTACCAATACCCCTGCCTTCACCGAGATCATCAATTGTTTCAGATAAAGGTTTTCTATATAATAATTCCCAAAAGCCTTGCTTTTTGTAAGTACCATTTGCGAAATCTTCATCTAAAGACTTATTTGATTCTTGGTTTTTGATTTGACCAGTTTGATACATATGAGTGAAATTGGTACTGAAAGAGCCAATCAAACCACCAGACCAGTTGAATAAACCAACAAATAGTGCCATACCAAGAGCTAAACCGACCTTTTGGTTGAGTGGAGAGGATTTGAAAATTGTTGCAACAAGGACACCCGAAGAGGCTGCAATAATTTCATTCTTTGTCGATCTTTCTTCATCTAAGTTATAAAGCGAATTAGAAATGAATGAATAAGTACCTAATGCCAATGGAATGGATATAAAATGTCTTGGTGATAATTCGAATAATTTGAGATAACGTTCAGTACCTGGTCTTGCAGAACCCATTCTGTGTTGAAGTAATCTTCTTACGTGCATACCTCCCAGGAAAATTGCAGAGTAAATGGTGATTTTCTTTGTTTCACTAAATGTATCAACAGGTTCGAAATTTTCTTTTTTAGCCAAAGAATCATCCTTGAAAAAGAAAGGTCTTGGAAGTTTGAAAGACTCCTGTGGTTGGATTTGTGGTTGTGGTTCAGACATTCTGTTATGTTTTGTGTATTGTGATGTGAATAATAAATAAAAAAATGATTACTTACGATTATTTATGAATAATATTGATAGTATTTGGGGTGGTGGTATGGTGTATATTTGATGTACTGTATGGTACTGTGTTGTATGTACGGTGTAGATATCGAGCAAAATAATATAGCGTAGTATAGAAATTCAAATCTGAATCAGTCAATGAAAAGAAATCCAATACTTATGATTCAAAACGCTTGCGATATGAGGTGGTGTAAAGTGAAGTGGCCTTGCTCTTAGCTATAGTTCAATGCTAGCTTTCAGATCCTCAACACTATGCATGTCTTAAAATCAAGGACATTCCCCTCACTCAGAGAAAATCGCACTAGAAAAAGTTGACTGTCAATGTACTTTGCGTGCCAGTAGTTTTACTCGTATTAGTCAAAGCAAATAAGTCCGTGCACCGCTTACAAAAAAAAAAGTTGCAACTACTGTTTATCACGTGATCATTGTTCAATATATGCTATAGCATGTTTTTTATCCTTATTGTTTCACCTTGCTGCTCTATGTGGCAAAGGAGAAACAGTTAGAGGAGCATGAAGATTCATTTTGATGGTGAAAGCTCAACTGGTCACTACAAGGCTTTTTGAAGGATATGTTACATGTCTACCACATCGGCTCAGTACTGAAGGTAATGGTTTGTGTTGAAAAAACTACAAGAAATCAACATTAATTAGCCTCTATGGGAATATGGTTGAAAATACACCATCAGCCGGTTATAGAGCGAGGGGCACCGATTGCCATAGGCTGTAGTTCGACTTACGCAAGAAGGAATGTAAAGAGTATTTACGTACCTGTATCTGCAATGGTGAGCTCTTGGCATTGCATTTATCCTTGGCAAGAAATTCTTGTATTTTTCCAGAAGGAGACAACCCGCCTTGTAGAGTCCACACCAGCGTTAGTTCTGTTGCCTAGGGTGGCGAAGAAAAGCAGAGAACTCCCGTGAGAGCCGGCTGCCAAATTGAGCGCGTAGTGAGGAAGCTCGAACTGCCTATTTGGGCGGTAATGGGATTTATTGGTGTTTTGCGGATGTCTGCTACGGTTCGGGATTCGGCTGGTGGTTGGGCCCTTTTAGACGGGAGGAATGCATAAGACCAAGACAGTGATATATTCTTCGTACACCTTGTATTTTAGCTTTGTTGCCTTCTTTTGTCGTTAACTACACCAGCAATGTTGTTGTTAACCCACATTGTCACATTTCTTTTTGTGTTCTTTATTATTCTATTTAATCTCCAATCTATTACTAATGATATCTCAGTTGTAGACCTTCAAACAGTGTCTCTACCAATCTCACTTCATGAGCCTGCATTTTTCAATCCGTATAATAAAATAAACACTAGACAACAACTACATTCAAGACTACCCAACCTGAATGAACCTTTGAGAGACTTAAAATTTGGTAAACTCAATTTTTTACACACAACTGATACTCATGGTTGGTATTTGGGTCATTTGAATCAAAGACAATATTCCTCAGACTGGGGCGACTTGATTTCCTTCTATTCTAATTTGTTAAAAAACTTGAATCGTCGAGGTTCCGACTTATTATTAATCGATACCGGCGATAGACACGATGGTAATGGATTAAGTGATCTAACTACCCCAAATGGTTTACTATCTTCTAAAATTTTCATGATGCTAGACTATGATTTAGTAACTATTGGCAACCATGAATTGTATACTGAACAGATTAGTAAATTTGAATATGAAAATCTAGTACCAAGATATGGT
Organism: Pichia nanzhaoensis; assembly: GCA_030573035.1. Classification (NCBI taxonomy): domain Eukaryota; kingdom Fungi; phylum Ascomycota; class Pichiomycetes; order Pichiales; family Pichiaceae; genus Pichia; species Pichia nanzhaoensis. Next base: position 95,132 of record JAJMCN010000006.1, read on the forward strand.
GAAAGGTTTATATCCACAAATGTTCAATATTTAACTGATAATAATGAATGGGTTGTTTTCGGTAATAACACTTATAGATATTTTGAAACTGAAATTAATCATTTCAAAATTTTGAGCTTTTCTTTTATTTTTGATTTTGTTTTGAATAACAGAAGAACTAAGGTTATTCCAATTTACGAAATATTGAATCAGTCTTGGTTTATAGAATTGGTTGACGATTATTCCAAAAATTATGATGTTGATTTAATCGTTATTTTTGGTCATATACCTATATCTCATGATTGGTTAGAATTGTACGAGTTGCATAATTTCATGAGATCTTATTTTCCGAATACTGTTATCCAATATTTTGGAGGTCATTCTCATGTAAGAGACTTTACAGTTCTAGATGATTTATCAACAGCAATTCAATCTGGTAGGTATTGTGAAACTGTTGGATTTTTGTCGATAGATGATTTGCAGAACACGACTATTGGTAAGGATAGTTTTGTTCACGATAATATTAACAGAAATTATATTGATTTCAACTTACACTCTTTTATGCATCATACAAATAAGACTGACTTACAAGATTTTAATACTGAAAAAGGTTTGTATGTTTCAAATCAATTGGCTCATTACAGTGCTGAATTAAACTTAAATGAAGTATATGGAACTGTTCCACATAGTTACTACATGTCGGCAGCAGATTATGAAAGCAATGATAGAAAGTCGTTATTGAGATTCTTAGAAAACGAAATTTTGGTTCAGTTAGAACCGAAATCTTGCAATAATAAGATTGATAAAATGCCAAATATCACTGGTTTAAATGATAGGATAATTTTGATCAATACCGGGGGAATTAGATACGATTTATATAAGGGCGAATTTACAAAAAATTCGTTATTTACAGTTTCACCCTTTAAGAACATGTGGAGAGTTTTGCCTTCCGTCCCAACACAAATTGCACTTGAATTACAGAAAATTTTAAATAATGGAGATTTCATAATTAATAACCAAAAACTAAAATCTCCTTACCAATATGCAATTGAAAATAAAAATACTATTCTAAACTACACAGATCTAAACAGTCGACTTTCTTATGGTTACACAACAATCGATGATTTCGGTGTTGATGGTGATGATACAATTCACAGGAAATTACCATCATATTATGTTCCTAACGTCATTCAATCGCATGAACTTCAATCTCACAACGTCACAAGTGATGAAACAGATGTTGTTTATTATGACTTCATTGAACCATTCATTTTAGATGCTCTTAGGGAGGCATGTGGTAATGGTGATTTGTACGAAAATCTTACTTCAGTGGTTACATACTACAATGACTGCTCTGATGAGTTTAATCTTGGTCAGTTACTAAAAAAATACGCAATCGCTAACTGGAACTGATATCCTAACTACTACTTTTTGTTGCTGATGCCTTTACTTTTTTTTTCTTGTTACTTTCTCTTATACTTTTCATTCTTACGTCTAAATTTAATACTCAGATTTGTCCGACTTTTTACTAGTTTAAAGTTAATATTTAATTATTGCTGATCTATCAATTCGGCTCAGCATAAAAAACAAAGGCAACCCTGTATTCAAGCACGTGACTTGAACTTGTTTTATTGTTTTGCAAACCCTCAATCGGTTTCATGCACGCACAAAAACCTTTGAGTGTTTGCTTCGCGCATCTCGTCCTTAGTATTTCAAGTCTAAATTTTTCGTTTTCCACGTTTTTCACATTCCTGGCACAACGATTTGTTTTCTTCTTTCTTTCTTTTAATAGCCAACAAATAATCGTATCAAAATGGGTAGAGGACCGTATGTATTGATTATATACTGATTGATAGCATTTGCATTATGGAATTTATTGAGGGTAAATATGTTTTAATTAGTCAACTGTGTTTCTATACACTTTTGAATAAAAACCGTTGGTTAAATCCTTTGAGATTTTTTCAACCTATGACTCTTGTGTTAGCATGAGAGTCATATGAAGGACTATTTATGTCCAATCTTGTTCATCAAGAATTTTATCAGATTTTAAATGTTTATCTTTTTTTTACTTTATTTTTGATTTCAAATACTAACCGCTTTTATTACTATAGAAAGCACCACTTAAAGAGATTAGCTGCTCCAAAGCACTGGATGTTAGACAAGTTGTCTGGTGTCTATGCACCAAGACCATCTACTGGTCCACACAAATTAAGAGAATCATTACCATTAATTGTCTTCTTAAGAAACAGATTAAAGTATGCTCTTAACGGTAGAGAAGTCAACGCTATCTTGATGCAAAGAAACGTTAAGGTTGATGGTAAAGTTAGAACTGATACTACTTACCCAGCCGGTTTTATGGATGTTATCTCATTAGAAGCAACCAATGAAAACTTCAGATTAATCTACGATATCAAGGGTAGATTTGCGGTTCACAGAATTACCCCAGAAGAAGCTGCTTACAAATTATGTAAAGTTAAGAAGGTTCAATTAGGTAAGAAGGGTATTCCATATGTTGTTACACACGATGGTAGAACTATCAGATACCCAGATCCAGCAATCAAGGTTGGTGATTCAGTCAAGGTTGAATTAGAAACTGGTAAAATTTCTGACATTATTGCTTTTGAAACTGGTAAGTTAGCTATGGTCACTGGTGGTCGTTCTTTAGGTAGAGTTGGTGTTATCACCCACAGAGAAAGACACGAAGGTGGTTTTGATTTAGTTCACTTGAAGGATTCATTAGATAATTCTTTCATTACTAGATTATCTAACGTCTTCATCATTGGTAACGAAGCTGGTAAGCCATACATTTCATTACCAAAGGGTAAAGGTATTAAATTATCCATTGCTGAAGAAAGAGACAGAAGAAGAGCTATGCAAGGTTTATAAGTTAATTAGTTAACTAACATTTTTGTATGTTTTTTTTACTTTTTGTTTAAATACTTTGGAATAATAATTTCCTTTTTTAATAATAAAAAGTTGATGGTTTTGGGTTTATGAAAAAATAAAATTACAGATCAGAAACAACTTAGAGTAAGTGCACATTTCCCAAGTAACAGAATATTGTTAAATAATCGATCTATTTACAGCCTTACACATATTTGAACTACCTTTTAAATGGGTACTCAACATCTTCATCGTTTCTTTTCCAAATCTTCTTCTTCTTTTTTGTAGGGACATACTCAACAAATATGTTTTCACAATTTTTCTTTTTGAACTTCTTAATAAATCTTGGATCCCACAATTCAGAAGCAATACCCAGATCTTTACAACATCTCATCAATGCATTACTTTTACAACCTTCGGTAGCAGTTGGAATACCTTGCTCTTTAAAAAAAGTTTGTTCTCCTCTAGCGATGGAAACTAATCTACCATGAATAACCAAACCGTATTCTCTAGTTAGTAAACCGCCAAATTCTTGCATTTGAATTAATGTCTCTGATCTTGGAGCTAACCCCCATGCGCCGGCACCAAAGGCTTTATTGAGGATCCTTCTGTATTTAATTTCGGGTAAATAAAGTAATCCATCTGGGGTAATTTCAATATCATCATCAGGTAACTGTGCATACAAAATACTCTGTGCGTCATTACTGAAAGGTTCATTACCTAAGCCATGAAATGATTCTGACCAGTTCTTCGTTGAATCCAATTCTGATACGTTTTGGGGAGTAATGAAGTCATGTAATGATCTAGTAAATACGTGGTTAATTGATGTAATTTGACTTTTATCACTCTTTGATTCATTAGGATTTTTGGAACCAAAATCACGATTGATATTTATAACCGGATCAACTTCTTTAGGCTTAACAGATGTAGATGTGGAGGGTTTGTTGACTTGAGATACTGAGCTTGCTGCAGTTGAATTGAAAGCTTCAAACATTTCGTTTGATGAAATGTACCGGTGCTGAGAGGGTGTAAAAGCGAACGAAAAACATGTTATTCCGTTTGAAGCACCATGTGCTTTTGATACAGCTTTAACTGTATGTTTTGCTGTCTGCAGGAGCATCTTGGTGGTGTTCTAAACCTTAGGCTGACAAACAATTGAGACAAAACTCCAACGCGTTCTGTTGCCTCCGTCTTTTAGCCTCAGCTAGGGCCTGAGAGACCGAGAAAAACAAATTTGTTGCTGCGTGTCATGTTTTGCGTCTATACGCTTTTCAATTCTTTCCAGTTGAATTGGCGTAATACACACCAGATATGGCTCCAAAAAAGTCTGCAAAGAAATCCCCAGTTGCTGTGGAGATACTTGCCACTAATTCCAAAGTAGAGGAAATTAGGGCTTCTAATTCCATCGATCCATCATTGGAGAAATGGTACCATCTTGCAAATATTTCAGTTACGTTAGCTGCTTTTGTTACAAGGTTTTACTATATATGGTACCCCTCTGAAGTTGTTTTTGATGAGGTTCATTTTGGTAAGTTTGCATCCTATTATCTTGAGAGAACATATTTTTTTGATTTGCATCCACCATTTGCCAAACTGTTAATTGCGTTTGTTGGTTGGTTAGTTGGATTTGATGGTAAATTTAAGTTTGAGAATATAGGTGATAGCTATGTTGAAAATTCAATTCCATATATTCCACTAAGATCATTGTCTGCCATTTTAGGTACTTTAACAGTTCCACTAATGTTTTCTACATTAAAGGAATGCAATTATTCAGTCTGGACCTGTATTTTAGGTGCATCAATTGTTGCGTTCGATAATGCCCATGTTGCCGAAACAAGATTGATTTTATTGGATGCTACCTTAATTTTTTCTGTTGCTGCTTCGGTGTATTGTTATGTTAAATTTACTAAACTAAGAAAGCAGTCGTTTACTTTTGATTGGTATAAGTGGTTGTTTTTAACTGGTGTTTCACTTTCATGCGTTATTTCTACAAAATACGTTGGTGTATTGACGTTTTTTTCAGTTGGTATCGCGGTTGCTTTTGATTTATGGTACTTGTTAGATTATAAAACAGGTTTAACCATTAGACAGTTTGCTAGACATTTTACTGCACGTTTTGTTCTACTAATTGTAGTTCCTTTTTTCATCTATCTTGGTTGGTTCTATATTCATTTTGCAATTTTAACTAAATCAGGTCCAGGTGATGCATTTATGAGCACTGAATTTCAAGAAACTTTAGGTGATTCGTTACTTGCTAGAGAGGCAAAGGAAGTAAATTATCATGATATAATTACAATTAAGCATAAAAACACTGATTGCTTCTTACATTCCCATTCATATAGATACCCTTTACGTTATGATGATGGTAGGATCTCATCACAAGGTCAGCAAGTTACATGTTATAACTCAGCACAGGAGGAAACAAATGATTTTTGGGAGATTTTGCCTGTCAATCAATTTTCAATTACTGATAAACTTAATCATCCAGTTTTACAAGGTGACACTTTCAGATTACGACACGTTGGTACGAATGGATATTTATTGACACATGATGTTGCATCACCACTTTATCCAACTAATGAGGAATTTACCGTTGTTTCTACAGAAGAAGGCGATGGGCCAGTATTTAATAATACATTGTTCAGGTTTGATCCTGTTGATAAAAGAACTGATACAATCTTAAAAACAAAAGGTTCAATTATCAAAATTTTACATGTGCCAACAGTGGTTGCAATGTGGACCCACAATGATGTGTTATTACCTGATTGGGGGTTTAATCAACAGGAAGTTAATGGTAATAAAAATATCCAAGATAATGAAAATAATTGGTTTGTTGATAAAATTATTGGCTTAAGTGGACCGAGAGCAGAGTTTGTACCAAAACCAGTTAAAAAAATACCATTTTTTAGAAAGTGGTGGGAGCTTCAATTTTTAATGTTTGAGCATAATAACAATTTGTCCTCTGAGCACCCATTTGCTTCACAACCTGATGAATGGCCACTTGCGATGTCCGGTGTTTCTTTCTGGACCAATAATGATTTAAGACAACAAATTTTCTTCATTGGTAATATTCCCGGCTGGTGGTTTGAATGCATCATGATGGTTGGATTCCTCGCAATTATTGCATTTGACCAACTGACAATTCACAGAGATATTCATATTCTAACTGAAAAATCAAGGGCTAGACTTTACAAAAATCTTGGATTTTTCTTTGCTGCATATCTATTGCATTATTTGCCATTCTTTTTGATGGCAAGACAAAAATTTTTACATCATTATTTACCAGCTCATTTGTTGGCTGCACTATTTGCAGCTGGATTTTCTGAATTTTTGTTTACAAACAATAGGAAACCTGAATGGGCAGATAAGCTTGAAAGGCCTGATACACTTAACACGTTATTTTACGTATCATTTGTTGTCCTTGTGCTAACTATTTTAGTTTCTGGTTTTGTTTTCTTTGCTCCTTTAACCTATGGTAACATCTCGTTGACAGTTGAAGAGGTTTTGAACAGACAGTTTATGAAATACAAACTACATTTTGGTAAATAAATTCAAATACTTTTGTAATTTGAAATTTAATAAAATGTTCTAATTATAGATATATACATTACTAAATCATACCTTATAAAAGAAAGTAATTTTGTAAGCGAAGGCAAGCAAAGATTCACAGACATGTAGGTTGCTATTTTTTAAGAGTAACTTTCAAGCTATTCTGTTATTTCTTCGAGCTCTCATTCGATACATGATTGACATTATTCTTACTAGCGTACTGTCCAATTTGCTCAAAAAAGGAGTTTATGATATTATCAACCAGAACAAATCTTGGCCTTATCTTCCATGACAAAAAGCACAGGCTGCTTTTGTCCCTTTTTCTCTGTTACTGATTCTCATGTAATATAGAAAAAAGATAGCTGTTAATTTTTTTTCAGGTTGAAGCTCATCATTTTCTGCATTCAAACTTGTCGACTCTATACGGACCTTTTAATTCGTTGGACCAAAATTGTGCTCATTCTTTTGGTTTATATGCTAAAGCAACAGTAAAGTTTTTTTTTTTGCCGTTATGTTACTTCCTGTAAAATACGTTCCAAACTTTTTTGTTTATAATGCCTTCAGATAAATGGTTTCAAGCTTTTATTCGTGATGTGGGGAGCTTCGTTATTTCTGTCAAACCCAATGTCCAAGAGATAAAGCTTTTAGATCCCATTCTGAAACACTTAGATTTTCACTAAAGTTTTTCGACATATATTGTATTTACGGTGAAGACTACGGAAAAAAGTGGCTCAAAAAAAGCAGACTCCTTCCAAAGTGATAAGTTGCTTCTACTCCTAAATAAATTAAGGACAGAAAACTATACATTTCCTATATGACACCCTGCGTGGCCTACTTGGACTCTAGAAAACAAAGTACCGAAATTTTCTGCCCTCTTTACGGGATTGGATGCCAATTGACTCAAAGTTGGTATTTCCCATGTGGATTGCAGGTGGCAAGGCAAATAAAACCTTTGCCCAACCCAGCTGGTGCGAGTATTATTTATTATTCATGCACTGGTCCTAATATTCATGTTCCGTCTCACTTTCAGACTGCTGTTTGCAATGCTTCATGGCCATCGATATCAGCGATATATCAACTTGGTATATTTCTTGTTTCATGCTATGATTCTTTTTAACTGTCGAGAGAAGCGTACGTCAATCTTGCCCTAACGAAAAATTAAGGTAACGGGCCTTCAAGAGTGAATTGATAATGGCATGTCAAAACAATAAAGAGTTCGCAAGACAAAGATATCAACTTTTCACTTGCGGTGATTTTAATGATAGCTGTTGATGAGGATGGTTTTTTCAATAAACACATTTTTTATTATTTTTTGCTTCTTTATTTCACATGTAAAAATTTTGAAAAAAACAAGAAAGTCCGAGTGCACCGTATTTCTAGGATTAAAACCAAACCTCTTCAATTTTTATGCTGAAAATTACCGGTCGGTACAATTAATGATGTCTTAAGGGCAACGGCAAAAATCTATGTAGTTTACTGTTTATTTCTAGATAAGCAATTTCGTCATCAGCAGTTAAAATTGAATGTCTAATCATGAAATCAATAATAATTGCTGCACAGTTATCTTTGAATTCATTATTCAACAGTCTTTGCTTGATTTCATTAATTTCCATTAATTTGAAATCTTCAGATTCATGATCGACAGGATGTGGAACAACATTTGTCATATCTAAATCATAAATATATTCAACTTCAGGCTGAACCAATCCCAATTCAGAGTCATACGTTTTCGGTTTCATTTGATACAAATAAGAAATTGCACCGCATGATTGTAAGTTGTCTTTGACATACTCAGCATCCAGCCCTGCTTCCTCGTAACATTCTTTGAGGCAAGTGTCATAAGGTCCATGGGGGTATCCCAATCCACCTGCAACAGTATTGTCTAACATTCCCGGATATGTTGGTTTATCCGCAGCTCTTCTAGGAACCCATAATTTATAGTTATTGTCATGCGTCCTCACAAAGCCGTTGATATGTACGCCGTACATCACAACACCTAGTAATGGACACATTGCACGTTCTAAATGGAAGTAAGGATGGCCAAAATTATCATAAATAGTATATCTTTCATTCCTCCAACCTTTTAGAGTTACAAACAATTGAAGTGACTTCCACATTTCACCCACTTCTACCAGAATTTTTTCACGTTTTTCAATTGTATCTAAGGCAAAATCAATGCTCACTCGTTTGTGTTTATGGGATATGTGGAAATACTGTGGGAATTCTGTTAGTGCGTCAACCACTGGACGTATTAAATAACCCAACTGGAATGATTCATCATGTGACATCAAAGAGTAGACATTTTCATGGAAAAGCTGATATTCGGCTTCGTGTGGATATGGAGCTACGTCAACCTTTTTAACTAAGTCTAGAAAAGAAGACATACTGTTACCAAGTTGAGATTTTATTGTTCGACTTAATTTAACTACTAGAAGGAACTACGAAGAGTTTTACAGCTTTATTCATGTTCTTCGGGAAAAATTTACGTAATCACGTTTTTTAACGGGGTATAAGTTTATAGAAGCTATCTTATTCAACCGTGTTCAGCAAATAAGCGTTTTTCACTTGGATATTGCTAAACTTGAATTCATAGTTATAAAAGGTATCATAGTCATAACCGCCTTTGGATTCAACTTCATCGCCTCTACAAAGAGTATAATTTATTTTAACACAATTATCTGATGAGACCAGAACTCCTGATTTCGATTGATTGTTTTCAAGCTGTCCTAACTTCGGGTTAAACTTGAATAAAGATTTGAAACCTGTAGAGCTTCTAAGTTTCATTTCAATCTGCAAGTTGATGGACTCTTCATCCTCATGAACCACTAAATGCAAAGCTGCAGGTGATGTTGATTCTTCAGATGAAACATAAACCTCTTCATTTTTTAAATCTAAAGGATTTCTGATAAACTCTTTTTTTCCGATCTGAAAAACCGAACTATATAAGCTCTCCTCGGGTTGATGTACTGTCCTAAAAAACGATGGCTTTGTTGCATGTTGCGAATTCTTTGAAACATTAATAGTTTTGTAAGTTTCGACCAAGCAATCCTTGTTTTGTGGGGAAAAAACGCTTATCAATAAAGGGTTATTGTTGAAGGTAATAATGTTGATACTAGAGGACAGAGAAGATAATGCCAATGTATGCAAATATTTGTTAGCCATCATGAGGCTTATCAAAGACTTTGCCGGAGCATGGTCTAGAACGCCAAACTGGACTTCTGTGGGCAAAGACGCTATGTCAAACATTGGCTTGTTGAGATTACAGAACTTGACGTGGAGCAAGAAGGAAAGGTTTTGCCCGTAGAAAAGAATAAGTCGAGATGAAGATGCTACTTCGGAGTATCCCTAATTTCTACGAGACTCCGGGACAGGAGCCGATCGACGCAGAGTGCTGAGATTTACCCGGTGTTGGCTTGTCTGTTCTATTGTTCTTGGTCGTCCATCCGGTTCTGCGAATGTGTTAACAGTAGATATATAATGATTGTGGGTCAAGGAGGAAAAGAGAGTATTTTACTACTTCGTCACCTTACAATGTTTGCTAGACGCAGTGTCAACATATTGAAGAATGTCAGACTCATGGCAACTGAGGCCGAATCCTCTGAAAATGGAAAAATGGATAGTTTGTTGGAAAAGCTAGCTTCCATTACAAAAAAGGGCCCATCTTCCTCTCAATCTCAAAGCATGATCAAGGCATCAAATGGTAACGCCAACAGGAAAAAAGAAAACAAGTCTTTCAGAAAAGATGCGTCTTCCACGAAAAAACCCAATAATAGACAACAAAATAGACCTACCAGAAATAATAGAAATTACAGAAACAGAAACAATAAAGAAACTAATGAACTCAACAATGAAAGAAGGGGTTTTAGCGGCAACTCTTACTCTAACAACAGACAAACTGTTTCACATTATGATAAGTTTAAGAATCCAAAAAAATCCCCAAACACGGGTACCTCAACCAGTGCAAACTCCAGCATTTTGAATGCTAGAGGTTTATCATTTGCCGAATTGCAAGAAGCTAGAGCTTTATTTATCAGAAGAAAACTTTCTTCAGATAAATCGGCGATTCAACTCAACAGTAGTGAAACTTCAATTTATCAATTCACTCATTCACGTGCAGTCCATAAAAGCAATATGTATGATTTGAAAGCGGATAAATTTGCAAATTTCAAGGATGCTCACCTATCTAACATTTATCAATTGAACACCGTGACCAGGGCTGAATTAGAGTTATCAAAAGACAAACTAGGTTATGATACCAAATCGCGTATATTAAGAGCATTAGAACAAATTACAATAAAAAGAGGATTCAAATTAATTGATTCAAACAGACAAAACTTTGAATATTTGCCATTCAATGCAATGCTTTATCCATTTGGTAATACTACGTTACCAAACAATTTGGCTAGAAATGTTGCAAACCTCAAAACTTTAAACAACGTGTCAGAAGCGGAGATCAAAGCAACGATGGCGTCTGTGGTCGAAGGTGAAAGAACAGAACTAGTTTACAATGCGAGTGAAAAATTCAAAACAGATCAATTAAGAGTGAATGCTCAAGCTGTTGTTAACGGATTGAACAGAAATTCTCAGTTGCAAGTCGACAATCTCCACAAATCTATGGCACAAGTGATGTTAGGCCAAAAACCAATCAAGGCATTGCCACAACCTGTTCTTGCACCAAAGAGTTTATAACTGGAACTTGTAGTATGTAAAATAATGGGCCTGTATATAGCTTAAAATTGCATCACGCAACCACAATTTTGATAGAGAGAACTTGCATGAAACATGCATCATATAGTTAGTTACTTGCATGTAAACGTCGATCGTCTAGTGTGCACCTCAGTCAGTTCACAGGGCAATTCATTTTTTCATTTTTTCATTTTCTCAGACTGGGCTACTTTATATTCGATCTCGAGAATTTACTTTTCGACAGTGGGAATTAAAGAATCGACCAATCTTTATATCTACTTGAAGAGTCATCCCACAATGTCTATGAGAAATGTTTCCAGTTTGAACAAACGTATGTTCTCATCTTCGAGAATAATACTACAAAAAGAAGTGTCAAATTTGGATGCTAAAAAGGTCAACCACATGCAATATTTGCTCAAGTATTACGATCCTGAAATTGTCGACTCAATTCTGAAAGCTGAAAATGTTATTGAACCACAACATTTTTCCAAAAGAAAGTTGAATCCTGTACAGTTTGCACCGCATTTTATTACTGATTTTACAAAAAAAAGTGATTATTTTGATCATCAAATTGTGAATCCAAATGCAACCTCATTTACTCAAATTTCTCAACCTAATCGAGTTGATATTCCAAAAAATCAAATTTTGGATACCGACGGTGGTAAAAAACGTTCGGAATTAGGTGAATTGGCTAAAAAATTGTCATTAGCAACGGGTTTCAATGAAAGATATATTATGGGACTAAAGGTCAAAACATTGATTTTAAAGACTGTGAGAAACCAAACCTCAAAGGGTAAAATAAACTCATTTTATGCATTGGTTTGTGCTGGTGATGGTAAAGGTATGTTAGGTATTGGTGAAGGTAAAGATCCCGAAGAACCAGGTACAGCAATTTTGAAAGCCCACTGGCAAGCAGTGAAAAACTTAGTTAAAGTTCCAAGATTAGAGGATAGAACAATTTTTGGAAATATTGAACATAAATTTGGTGCCAGTGTAGTTCATCTAAGATCTTCACCTCCAGGTTCTGGTTTGAGATGTAACCCCATGGTTTTCGAATTAGCACAATGTGCTGGTATTAATGATTTATCATCAAAAGTTTATAGATCAAGAAATAAAATGAATGTGGTTAAGTGTACAATGGAAGCTTTATTGAAGCAAAAAACAACAGAAGAAATGGCACTAGAAAGAGGAAAGAAGGTTGTCGATTTAAGAAAGGTTTATTATTCTGTCGAAAAATAATCAGATTGCACTGTTGGTTATTCCCGTTTCTGTATATAAATTATTTGTAAAAGTTGAAATTGATAAAAATTACAAGATATAGATTTATTTTTTTTTTGCTTTTTTTTGAGTAGCTTCTGCAACTAGTTCTTCGAAAATTTTAGCCTCTTCAGCTTCCCATTTAGATCTTTCAACACTTTTGAAAACTCCACCAAGTATCTTCAAAGCTTCAGCTCTTTCAATTCTTTTTGAAAGTGGTACCGTTTCGTCAGATAATACATTCGATACAACAACCCTTAAATTAGATGATATCTCCATATGTGATCCTTTCCAAGCAGCAGCCAAAATCTTACCCATCAACAGTTTTTCCATCTCTGCAACTTCTTCATCAGTTGGTACAGGTCCTTCATCTTTCTTTTCCTCTGGTTTGCAAGTTTCGGGATCTTCAGTTCCCCTGGTTGTATGTTCGTTTCCAGTTTCAGTCGCATTTTTGTTTTCATCCTTGCTTTGGGTTTCATGTTCAGTTACATTTTCCTCTTTTTCTTCTTTGTTAAGTTCTTTCTCCCTACGTTCATTCATTTTAGCTAATTCTTGCATTGTGCTTTGTGCATCTAGTGCAATACTAATGGTTGAATAAGTATCTTTAATAATTCCTCCTTTTTCTCTTAAACTTCCAAGCCATCCACCCATACCTAAGAATGAATTTTGGGATTTTAAAAAAGTATTTGCCTTATTGTAATAAATGTTACCGATTGTGTGTAACAACTCCAGCCCAAACGATTCCATTTTGAGATTTTCGGCTTCTAACCTAAATTTCTCCCTAAATGCTTCCTTTATATCCTCCGATTTGTCAGTTTCTGTATATAAAGATATCCTGTCCGTTAATCTTTTAGTTAAATCACTTTGGATTTTCTCCCTATGAATCCGTTGCTCTTCATCAAGTTTCTCCCTTTCTGCCTCCAATTCCTTTTTTCTTTCAGCTTCAACCAATTTCCGTTGTTCTTCACTGCTCATATTGGTTAAGCTATCATCACCTATAAGTTTGTTAGATGAACTATGGCTTTCATGATTGGTATAATATCGCTCAGCTTCATTATCGATTTGGTCATGAGCCTTCTTTTGTGCTTCTTCGTTTTGTTGTAGTTCCATTTCTTTTGTCATATTTTTTAGCAACGTCAATTCACCAACATATGGTACAAATGATTCACCTCCAAATATATCGTCAAAAAATTTCTCAGGATCAACCATTTCAGCAGAACTTCCTTCTTGCACACCAAACTGATCATATTTTTGTCTTTTTTCCTTATCACTCAAAACTTGGTAAGCTTCACTAATTCTCTTGAATGTCTCAGCTGCTTCATCATTGCCTGGATTTTTATCAGGGTGATACTTAATTGCTAATTTCCTGTATGATTTCTTGATTTCAAGCTCAGTCGCATTTGTCTTAATTTGCAACAATTCATAATAAGCAGTATCAACAACCATGATTTACAAGCGTAATTTTTGTTAAGCAACAGCTAGTTGTTTGAAAAGTTAATTATCTAAACAGTTTATGATAAAGACGATGGATATTTTTTTCCTCATTTTCTTTTTTGTGATCAAAAAACTAAAAAATATCAAATACTTAAATCACGTGTTTACAGGCTACTATATAAACCTCCAACATTAAAGGCCAGCTCTTCTTTTCTTTTGGGAAAGATTGCATTCTTCACCATTCAGTATATCTTCTTTAACAAGAGTGTCTGCTTGTACTCTTTTTGGCATATATTCCAAAATAGAGGCCAACTCTTCATTATCTGCTACCTTAACTACACCATTATCATCGCCCATAATGATATCACCAGGATTGATGATTTCAGTATATGGCTCAGGATACCCATCAATCAAGATTTCAAGAGGGACATTGATACCTACCATTTTGACAACAGGTCCATGTGCTGCAGATCCTAAGCCATATGAAAAGACATCTCTTTTAAGTTCCAAATGTTCATCTATATCTCTAATTCTACCGAAAACTACGGTACCACTACTCTTTAAATACTGAGCCCTAGTTGACATCAATCCACCATATAATGCGTTGGTCATTTTGGTAAATGGTGCGTCTTTCTTTTGCAAATTGAGAGTTGTTGCAATGACTAATACTGAATCAGCAGGTAATTTATCTATATAACCGCCAGTAATTGCCTCTCTTGGATCATCTTTTGGTGCAAACAAAACAGTATATGCCTTACCAACCATTGTAGATCTCTCGGCATTGGCTGAATACCTTTTTAAGTTTGGCAATGTACCACCAAGCTTCTTTTTGTGTTTGACTAATGCATCAGACATATCGCAAGTAGCATATTTGGACAGAATTTCAATGAGTTTCTTTTTTTCCTGTGGCATGATGTGTATCTAAAGATTGTGTACCAACTTTAGTAAGTAAAGGAATAGAAAACGGAATTGGAAGCGAGACAAAAAAGAGACAACGATGTGTTCCAAAGGCCACGTTTGGGATACTCCGTTGTATCTCTCCAATCAGGTCAATCTGTAGCCAATTAACAAAAAGCAATGACGAAATCTCAGGTTTTGCGGGGAAGGGGGAACAGGCGCGTCGTTCGACCACGGGAAGTACGGAGAACCCCCACAAAATATACTGGATTGAGCAGTAGCGATACGGGAGAAAAAAGGAGAGGCGGTGAGAAGGGTAAGTAATATGGTGGGTATATCCCCTTTTTAAGATAGCCAAAAAAAGCCTTGCATGTTTTGGTTCCTTGTTATACCCATTTAGGAAATTCCTTGTCTTTCCACCTACGGCAGCCTTCTTTGCTTATATTTGATAGTATTAGATAAGAAAAAGAAAATATCTTGCTTTGCTAATTTTCTTATCGATCGATATAGTTGATACAAGACACTATTTTTATCTGTTTATTTACTGAACCGTTCGACGTTTTTGAAATTATTTTCTTCTAATATTCTACAATGAAAAAATTTCCCTTGGTTGTGCTGTTTCTCAGCTCTTATTTCACACTTCCTACTAACTCACTCCCCCTGGTGGATACCAATTTACGCAGGCATGAGCTGGTCAACCAATTAAACCAATTTGATTCGTCACAACCAATAAGTTTGATTGATTATATCCTTAAATCTGTATTCTTTTCATCCAGAGATTCTATCCTCTATGTTGAAGACGGTGTAACAAGTAAATTTGACTTGACTAGAAATAATAGTACACGGGATTTAGATTTCGAAACCTGGATCAATAGACAAACCGAAATTTCGCTTAATGGAATATTAGCAAATATTGGTGGAGTTGGTCTTCATTCGAAAGATGTTGCAAAAGGTGCAGTAATTGCATCGCCTTCTAAAAAAAGGCCAAATTATTTTTATCAATGGACAAGGGATGCCGCTATTGCGATATCTTCCTTAGTTGATTATTTAAAGGATAATAACAAGGATTTAAACTCCCCCTTTTCACAGAAATTGATCAATGCCATTGAATCCTACATCTCAAATTCTTTTGATTTACAAAGATTGGATAATATGTCAGGTACCTGGAAGTCTTTAAATAATTTGGGTGAACCTAAATTTCTGGTTAATTCTACACCATTTAATGAGAATTGGGGAAGACCTCAGAGGGATGGTCCCGGATTAAGAGTAATCACCATCTCTAACTACATAAAGTTTCTAATTGAAAATAATATGAGTGTCTCAGATATGAAAATCGTGAGTATTGAGAACATTTATAATGATGTTATCAAACCTGACTTAAATTATATTGTTGAAAATTGGAATAAAAATGGATTTGACTTATGGGAAGAAGTCGATTCTACCCATTTGTTTACAAGTTTAACTATGCTTAAAGCTTTAAAATCAGGTATGGAGCTTTCACATTTTTTTAATGATAATGACTTTACTTCAAAATTGAGAATTTCTTTCACTACTTTAAGATTTTTTATTCTGGTTGAATCCGGTTTCAAAAATCCAAACATACCTTACTTACTTGAAACTCCTTCTCTTTTGTCCGAAGGTAAAAGGTCTGGCTTGGATATTGCATCTGTATTGGCATCCTTAAAATCTCACGAACTAGATGATCCTTCAGATTTGATTGAAATACCATTTTCCTTCGATGATTCTTCAGTTTTAAGTACTTTATTTGCTCTTATAAATGACATGAAATACAGATACCCAATTAATCGTCATGAAGATTCAACTATTATCAAAGGTTCTGCAATAGGGAGATACCCTGAGGATATGTATGATGGTTATGGCTTAAGTGAAGGTAATCCATGGTTTATTTCAACGTCAACTGCATCAGAATTAATTTTTAAATTGGTTTACTATCTTTATAATCAAAATCGTGATTTAGTCATTACAAAGGATCAGTATGCAACGTACAAAATATTCGTTAACTTGAATTCGAAATTAACTCTGAATACTCAAAAACTTATTCTCCCATTTGGCTCAAGATCATTTGATGAAACAACATTGTCATTAATGAAATATGCCGACTCATTTTTAGAAATAATTCATGAACATGTTGATCAATTAGGTCATATGAGTGAACAATTCAATAAGTATAGCGGTTTTATGGAAGGTGCAGAAGAGTTGACATGGAGCTATGGTGCTTTTTGGAGTGCAGTCAGATGGAGAGGAATGGCACAAGACGCAATAGAGAATTATAAACGCTCTAATTAAATTATTGTTTGGTTGGGTTATTATTATTTGTTTTTTTATAGTCTATATATTTAAAGTAATATACTATTTGACAAATGCAACTTCTTCTGGTAATTCAAAAGTAATACAGTACATTAGCTTACATGGAGCAACCTGTCTCACGATATGAAATGTCAATTTATCAAAAGATATTGGAAAACTTAACTGGTTAATAATTTTTTTATGCATTCGTTTTTGAAGTTCTTGTTCAACATCACCTTGAATTTCTTCTTCCTTGTATTTTTCAAAATGATGAACATTGATGATTGGTAATTTGTATCCCGGTAGTTCTTTGACTTCTTTCTTACTCAAACCTGGATATCCGTTAGAGAAAAGCCCAATGAATGAATCAACAAATAAGATTGCTGAATCTGGCAAGTTCATAACATAATGCGACGCAAACAATGGTACCTTCAATTCGGAAATTTTCTTTTTTTTAGTGTGACCAAACTCTAAATCAGATTTTTTATTTTTACCTTTGGCATTACCTGGAACCTTTTTTTGTGCATATTTGATACTAGGTAACATTTTTTGATATTCACTTAGTATTTTTGGCGACTTTCTTATAAACTCTCTACCATCCAAATTAAATGGAATAACAAAAGTATCGACTTTATTCAAATGAATGTTAATCTTCAAATATTTATACGATTCAGGATTTAGATCATTGGCAAACACTAAACACGGTTTCTTTCCAGACGGTACAGCAAAGGGGCCAACACCGGCCATAACATCAAAAATCACGTCTCCAGTGACAAATGAGTTAATTAACCTATCATGTTCAGTTGCAAGTCTTGAATTCCAATAAACTCTTCGAAAATCAAACGTAAACAAACATCCGCTCTCCTTTTGCGTAACAACAAAATTGTCCTCTCCAGCTAATACTTCCATTTCAAAGGTTCTAAATTCAGATGTAATGTTGTTTGTTTTATTCACTACCGTTTTGATACTAGGAAATTTCTGTAAAATAACCTCACCAATAATGTTTCTATATGGCATATACGGTTCTTTAAGATTCAAATGCGCCAAATGGCCAGCTATTGTGAATGCGCTTGGACAATTATCTAATAGCTCTTCGGGTAAAATGGCTTTTAGAATGTCATCATATGACCAATAATCAAAATCAAACGTTAAATCGTATATTTTATATTTCCCACCTAATTCATTTAATCTATTGTAAACCATTGCTGGTACCTTATTCCTAAGTAATTCAGGTTCATGGTTCATATCATTTATATGCTTTTCATCTTCTTCTGTTACTTTAATATCCTCTCTTAGCAAAATTCCTTTGAGTTTAGGATTTTTTACATTTATTTCATCAAAAAGTTCAAATGATAGCTCATCCCTTTGAAACTCAACTAAAGACGGATGTTGAGGAATAGTTAATACTATTGAGTCACCATCTCCATTTTTGCTCTTTCTTCCCAAAAATTCATTTACATATTTGATTTCAGGGAGTATCAATGCCCATACTTTCCTATGTGTGACAAATAATGATTTATCAAGTACAGTCAATCCAGGATTTCTTGGAGGCTTAAGTTTTGCTATCGGTACAAGGTTCGACATTTTCTTTATGGATATTTTCAAAAAGTTCATAAACAAGTTGAAAGTCGTTGAGTTAGAAATAAAATGCGATTTAATGATCAAACATTAAGCGGAACTTGTTGTTATGCAGTGATAGCTGAAGTCATGAAAAATTTTTAATACCGAAAATCGTTTTCTCACGTGATTCTATGCTTCTAGGATAAACATCGTTCATGCTAAGTGATAAAGTAACGATATAAACATGATTCTTCACCTGTACTAGTACACTGATTAAGACTAATAACTGTAATAACTGTAATAACTCAAACAGGACAAACATTACTATTTTATTACATAATGTTCTGTAATCATGTTTTCAAAACAAATTACCAGATTAAGTAATTGTGATTTTAGAATCAAAAAGGGGCAACTTGATAAGATCGGATATTTTGCTTTCTTACGTTTCAAATTGATTTTGCCTTCAATTTTATTTGCTTAAACTGTTTTTTAAAGAAAAAACTTCTTTTACAATTGTTGCACTATAAACATGGAAGATTATTTTATGTATCAAGACTATGCCAAGGACAAGCATCCCAATACCCATAATGCAGATCCTGATTTAAATGAAAATGATTTAACAGATGAGCCAAATCATGATATTGAAGCAAATTCAGATCAACAAGCAATTGAGCGGCCATCAGCAACCGTTTTTAATTCGTTTGATAATAATCAAAATACAGGACCTGATAAACCCGCCTGTCAATTGAAAGAAGAAAGTGAAATGAAATTTGATTCGGATTTATACTTTTCTTATAATACAGACTCAAATCAATCAATCTCTTCAAAAGAAATCCATCTGATTTTTAAAGATGTTTGTGAAATTTTTGGTTTTCAAGGGGACAATTGTGAAAATACTTATGAACTTTTTATGTCACAATTGGATTCGAAATCCAGTCGTCTTCCGGCTTCAAAAGTTTTAATTTTGCTTCATGCTGACTATATTGGTGGTGAACATGCTAATTATAGAAAATGGTATTTTTGTGCAATGCTTGAAGAAGATACTGAATTATTTGATGGTCTGGAACTAAAAGATGTTAAAGTTAAACCAAAGGAACAATTAGTCTCGGACTTTTATGTTCGTAAAAAGTCAGAGCTAGTTGAATATATGTGGCGCCAAAAAATGTATGGTTTGGAACCAAAAGATATGGTTTATCAAATTGCACTTTATTTGATGATTTGGGGTGAGGCTAACAATATAAGGTTTGTTCCGGAGTTGCTATGTTTTATTTTTAAATGTGCCTTGGATCATTTAAATTACATCAAGGAAAATTTGCTTGATACCAGATTTCCTTCGAATGATTACTTAGATCGTATTATCACTCCATTGTATGAGTATTATAGAGATGAACAGTACAAATTATATGATGGCGAATACATAAAGCGTGAAAAGGATCATCATCAGATTATTGGTTATGACGATATGAATCAACTTTTTTGGTATTATAAAGGTATAAAGAATCTAAGATTGACCAAAGATGGTAAAGAGAAGTTTGTTGACGTCGAAAAAGAAAAAAGATATGAAAAATTTGGGGAAATTCTTTGGAAACACTCTTTCCATAAAACCTATAGGGAAAAACGTTCATGGTGGCATCTTGCAACAAATTTTAGTAGAATCTGGATTATTCACTTAAACATGTTTTGGTATTACTCAAGTTTCAATTCCCCCACTTTATACACCTACAATTATAGCTACCTTTTGGACAACCAACCAACTACACAATCTAGATTTTCTATTGTTGCCCTTGGTGGTACTATTGGTTGCATCATTCAAATTTTAGCAACTGTATTTGAGTTTTCATTTGTCCCACGGAAATGGCCCGGTAGACCAAATTTGTATAAAAGGCTTAGTTTATTGATTATCATTACAATTATTAATTTTGTACCATCTGTTTTCGTTCTAGGTTATATTCCATTGAATTCAGTTTCACGTGTTGGATATATTATTTCAGTTGTTCAGTTTATTATTTCGTGTTTGACAACTATTTGGTTTTCATTTCAAGCACCTGCAAATTTGTTTAATTTTTCGTTTTCAAAAAAGCTTATTTATGACCCAATGAAAGTATTTACAGCGTCCTTTCCAAATTTAGGAAAGTCCAGCAGGGCTATTTCAGTTACTTTGTGGATATTGGTTTTCGGTGCTAAGTTTACGGAATCTTATTTCTTTTTGACTCTTTCATTAAGAGACCCGATCAGAAATTTAAATATTCTGGATTTATCAAGATGTCATGGTGACCATTTTATCAAAAACTATTTATGTAAGTACCAAAACAATTTAGTTTTGGGACTTATGCTTTTAACTGATTTGATTTTATTTTTTTTAGACACATACCTTTGGTATATTATTTGGAACTGTGTTATTTCTTTATCTTTATCATTTTCAAGTGGAATTTCAATGATGTCACCATGGAGAAATGTTTTTACCAGATTACCATCACGTATATACTCAAAGCTTCTTGCAACTTCAAGAATGGAAGTGAAGTATGACTCTATTTATTTAGTTTCTCAAATTTGGAATGCGGTTGTCATATCTTTATACCGTGAGCATTTACTTTCGCAAGATCAAGCTCAGAAAATGATTTATTCTTTAGTACATGATGATTCTACCGGTGGAACAGCCCTAAGAGCTCCTACTTTTTTTCTTTATCAAGATGATGGAGGCAAAGAAATTTCCGATTTTTTTGTTCCAAACTCTGAGGCTGAAAGAAGGATTACATTTTTTGCCCAGAGTTTGAGTACTTCAGTTTCAGAGCCGATTCCCGTTGAGACTATGCCACAGTTTACTGTTTTTATTCCTCATTATTCTGAAAAAATTCTCATGGAATTGAAAGAAATTATTCGACAAGATCCAAGTTCAAAATTGTCTTTGTTGGAATATTTAAAACTAATGCATCCACATGAGTGGAAGAATTTTGTTGCAGATACAAAAATCTTGGCAATGTCACAAACTTTAAAAAAAAATAAAAGTAAAGACACAGCTAGTGCAAAAGATGGTGATTATGAAGCTGAAGAAATTGAAAAAGGCTATGTTACACCAAAAACAGAAAAAGAATTTGTTGAAAACAGGATAAATGATTTGCCTCTTTATTGTATTGGTTATAAATCATCTGCTCCGGAGTATATTATGAGAACAAGAATTTGGGCTTCTTTAAAAACACAAACTTTATATAGGACTATTTCAGGATTTATGAATTATTCTAAAGCAATCAAGTTGTTACACAAAGTTGAAAATCCTGAAATGGAAAGTTATTTCAATAATCCCGAGGTCTTCGAACGTTATTTGAACCTATTGTCTCTAAGAAAGTTTAGAATGTTGGTGTCGATGCAAAAACTTCAATATTTAAGTGAAAATGAATTAGAAAATGTAAAAGCAATGATAAATACGTATCCGTCTTTGTTAATTGCATCCCTTCATAAAGAAATTGACCAAGAAACCAAAATTACCACATATTATTCAATTCTATACGAAGTTGAAGAAGAAACAGATAAAAATGATTTAATGAAAAAGTCAAACCAACTTAAGCAAAAATTTAAAATACAATTATCAGGAAATCCAATTTTAGGTGATGGTAAATCTGATAACCAGAACTTATCTGTTATTTATTATAGAGGTGAATTTATTCAAGTTATTGACGCTAACCAAGATAATTATCTTGAAGAGTGCCTAAAAATCAGATCTGTTTTAGCCGAGTTTGAAAATCTATATGATGATTATGACTATCCTTATATTCCATCTGTTTCCTACAAACATAAAAGCCCTGTTGCTATCGTTGGTGCAAGGGAATATATATTTTCAGAAAATTCAGGAGTTTTAGGAGATGTTGCCGCTTCGAAGGAGCAAACTTTTGGTACCATGTTTGCTCGTACACTATCAGAAATTGGAGGAAAATTACATTACGGACATCCTGATTTTTTGAATGCAATTTTTATGTGTACAAGAGGTGGCATTTCTAAAGCACAAAAAGGCCTTCATTTGAATGAAGATATTTATGCTGGTATGAATGCAATTTGCCGTGGTGGTAAAATCAAACATTGTGATTATTATCAATGTGGCAAGGGCAGAGATTTAGGTTTTAGTTCAATTTTGAATTTTACAACTAAAATTGGCGGTGGTATGGGTGAACAACTTCTTTCACGAGAGCATTATTACATTGGAACTCAAATGTCCTTAGACAGGTTTTTATCATTTTATTATGCACACCCGGGATTCCACATTAACAATCTCTTTATTGTGTTTTCCTTGGAACTTTTTATGCTAACTGTTGTTAATTTAGGTGCTATGAATCATGAGCTAATTTCCTGTATTTATGATAAGGATGTTCCAATTACTGACCTACAAATCCCAATTGGGTGCCAAAATCTAAAACCTGTTCTAGATTGGGTGAGTAGATATGTTTTATCAATTTTCATTTGTTTTTTTATTTCGTTTGTTCCATTAGTTTTACACGAATTATCTGAGAGGGGTCTTTGGAAAGCGAGCAGCAGGTTCTTCATGCACTTTTTATCATTATCACCGATTTTTGAAGTTTTTGTTTGCCAAATTTATACTGATTCGTTAAGAAAAGATATTATTTTTGGAGGTGCCAAATACATTTCAACAGGACGTGGATTTTCGATTACAAGAGTTTCGTTTACTAAACTATATTCTGCATATGCTCCAACGTCAATTTATGCAGGCTCGAGATTGTTTTTATTGTTACTTTTTGCAACAATCACAATGTGGCAACCTTCAATCTTATGGTTTTGGATTACATTGATTTCACTAACGCTTTCACCGTTTTTATTTAATCCCCATCAATTTTCATGGACTGATTTTTTTTTAGATTATAGAGAGTTTATTAGATGGTTGAGTAGGGGTAATTCTAAATGGCATACAAATTCATGGATTACCTATACCAGAATTACAAGATCAAGGTTTACAGGGTTTAAAAGGTATAAATTAAAAGATGGTGGAAATGAAAAAATTCAAGATGACAATAAAAAAGCACCATTTTTGAATGTTTTGTTTGCAGAAGTGTTTGTACCATTTTTACAAACACTTTCCATTATAGTAGCGTATTTATTTATGAATTCACAAGCTGGGGTTGCTGAGCCTAAAGACGTTAATTTAATCATCAGGCTATTAATTGTGACATTTTGTCCAATAATCTTAAATGCATTAATTTTAATCATTATATTTCCCTTGTCATTATTTGCTGGAACATTATTTTCTCTATTTTGTACAAAAATTCCTTCAGTTTTGGCAGCAATTGCTCATTTATTTGCTGTTTTATTTCATATTCTAACGTTTGAGTTAATTTGGGTATTAGAAGGATTTAATTTTAGTAGAGCACTAATTTTATTTACAGCAACAGTATTTTTTCAGAGAAGTTTAATTCAAGCAAGTAAATTAATATTATTAAGTAGAGAAATGAAGGAGGATAAAAGTAACAGGGCATGGTGGTCAGGAAAATGGCTTTTATTGGGTAAATTTGCGTTTACACAACCATTGAGGGAATTTATTGTTAAGACTAGTGAAATGAGCTTATTTAGTGCAGATTTTTTCATTGGTCACTTAATATTCATATCATTAACACCTATATTATTTGTGCCATATATTGACCATTGGCATTCATGCATGATTATGTGGATTAGCCCTCTAAGTAAATTAAGGCCAATAATTTTCACAACTTCAAAAGAAAAAAGACGGAAGCTAGAAGCAAGTAAATATGCAGTGCTTTATTTTTGCAATATTACTTTTTTTGCTATTATTTTGATTGTACCAGTGGTTGTATTACTAAATTTTGATGATATTGTACTGAAAAATTTACCAGGTGAAACATTTGGATTAGTTCAACCAAACCATCAAAACCATAATGATACAGGTACTAGAGCACCACGAAGCATTCTACGGTCAAAACCTTCTGAACGAAGTTTTAGTACGTTCTGGATGTAAAAGGCTGGTTTCGGATAAAATATAGTTGGAGTTTAGCTAGAGGTAAGTAGTTAGTAATTGGCATTAATCCGAATGTGGTTTTTCCGGGAAAGAGGGAAAAACTCTGAAGAAAAATAGGGGCGCGTAAATGCATGCGCCACAAACACGAATTTGCGGTTGATCGATCGGCATAACGCGCTCTGTAAAACAAGGTTGTGGCAGTATAGCCGCTAATTTACAAACTGCCTGATTAGGGAGGGGGCAAGAGGAGAAAACACGGTTTTGTGCGGGGTGCAAGCTGCAAGCAGCGCCGTGATTGGTGGACACGGTGGTGCCGTAAGTTCGGCATGAGATGCGTGGCGTGTTGCGTTGTGTTTTGAATTATTTCTTTTTATTGCATGAAGTGCTCGTGCTGTGTTTACAGTGCTTGTTGTGCTTGCGTTGGTGAATCATTTTCTTGTATTGCTCTGTATTTTTGCTGCTCTTACTGCTCTTTTGCTACTCTTTTGCAGTTCTTTCTTCTTTTGTTTCTGTTTCTTTTCTTTCTTCTGCCTCAGCAACACAGAAAAAACTAAACCATTGCCAGACCGAATATGTTGTTCAGTAAATTTTCTGCTATAACGGTTAGCGTTTTGAGTTATTTGAGTCAGGTTAAGGCCGACGATGATTTTCCAACTATTGAAGTTGTCGGTAACAAGTTCTTCTTTTCAAACAACCAATCACAATTTTATATCAGAGGTATTGCTTACCAACAGGATGTTAGCTCTAATGACAACACATCATTTGTTGATCCGCTAGCTGATGAGGAAACTTGTAAAAGGGATTTACCTTATTTGACTGATTTAAACACCAACGTCTTGAGAGTCTATGCCTTGGATGCAGATGCTAATCATGATGCTTGTATGAATTTATTCAAAGAAGCAGGTATTTATATTGTTGCAGATTTAGCAGAGCCAACTTTAGCTATTTCCTCCGTCAGTCCTAAATGGAATTTGGAATTATATGACAGATATACTTCGGTAGTTGATATGATGCAAGGCTATGATAACGTCTTGGGTTTTTTCGCTGGTAATGAAGTTATTACTAACTCAACCAACACAAATTCAGCACCTTTCGTTAAAGCCGCAATCAGAGATATCAAATCTTACATCTCTGAAAAAGGTTATAGAGATATTCCCGTCGGTTATTCTGCAAATGATGATGCTGACACCAGAGTCCCATCTGCAGATTTCTTTGCATGTGGTGAAAACGATGTCAAGGCTGATTTCTATGGTATTAACATGTACGAGTGGTGTGGTGATAAAACTTTTGCAAGTTCTGGTTATGAGGATAGAACCAAAGAATTTTCCAACTTAACCGTCCCAATATTTTTCTCTGAGTATGGTTGTAATGCAGTTCAGCCAAGAAAATTTACCGAAGTCAGTGCTATTTTCTCCGATGAAATGACTGATGTTTGGTCCGGTGGTATCGTTTACATGTACTATCAAGAAGTCAATGATTATGGTTTAGTTTCTGTCGTTGACAATAGTACAGTTTCAACAATGGCAGACTATGAATATTATTCATCTGAAATTAACAACATTAAACCAACAACGGCAAAAGCATCTGCAGCATCTGCAAGCGCACATACTTTATCATGTCCGGGTACTGACTCTCACTGGGTTGCAGCAACCAACTTACCTCCAACTCCAGATCAGGGTACTTGTGATTGTATGTATGAATCTTTGTCTTGTATCATTGATGACGACGTTGATGAGGAAGATTATGAAGACTTATTCGACTACATCTGTGGACAAATCAAATGTGACGGTATCAATGCAAATGGTGCAAATGGTAAGTATGGTGCCTACTCATTCTGTTCACCAAAGGAACAATTAGCATTTGTTTTGAACTTATACTATCTTGCTCAAGGTAGTAACAAATCAGCATGTGATTTTTCAGGTTCGGCAACTTTAGTCAGTCCTTCAACTGCATCATCATGTAAATCTGCTTTATCAGCAGCTGGTGTTTCAGGATTTGGTACTGCCACCGGAGGTGTTTCTGAATCTAAATCTAAAACTAAAACCTCATCTTCGAATTCGACTCAATCAAGCGAGACAAGTTCTGCTAAGGAACAAACTTCAAGTTCAACAAAAAATTCTTCAACCAAAGCGTCGTCCTCAGCTTCATCAGCTTCATCAATTTCATCAATCTCGTCTACCAGTAAAGCTGGTGCTGCAGTTGCTCGTTCATCTTCTATCATGGGATTCTTTGGTGTTATTGCGGCACTCGTATTATAATTGTGTTAAACTATCATTGTAGCTGCACACATGACTTGTTTATTTTCAATTCTTTTCTCTTTTTTTTCCTTCTATTTCCTCCTTTTCTTAGAACATTTATATACTATACGTCAACTATTTTCAGTGTAACCAATCCTATCTCTTGTATATAGAAGCTTTCCGAGGCATCATTACAGAAAAATGATATGAACATTGCTAAAATTTACTATACACTTACAAGAAAAGTACCTGTTATAAGAACTACACGGTTTTCAGTCCCCAGCTGCGCCATTGCTGTCGTCAAAAGAGATACGTTTGTCCAAGGGATTTACCTCTACAAAATGATCAACCACCACCCTTGCGACAGGATGTTCATTGCGCCAGAATCCAGCTTGGATTGGTCTGGAACGTGGAATTGCATATCAACGTAAATAAACCTGCACTTATCCGAAGAGTCTGCGCCCCGTTTTGCGTCTCTCGTTTCTTTTTCTCGTGCGCGTGTCTTTGTTGCGCGGCGCGTGTCTTGCTATATTTAGCACAGTGCTGCTGCAGCATCAGGGGAAACAAAGCAAGACACAAAGAGAA
This sequence comes from Pichia nanzhaoensis, assembly GCA_030573035.1. Taxonomy (NCBI): domain Eukaryota; kingdom Fungi; phylum Ascomycota; class Pichiomycetes; order Pichiales; family Pichiaceae; genus Pichia; species Pichia nanzhaoensis. The sequence goes on from JAJMCN010000006.1 coordinate 122,480, forward strand.
ACAAACACGATGGAGAATGATTTTGGGGCTTATTTGAGATGACATTGGAGCTGGCACTTGACTTTTGACCCTTACTGCCCTGGCGTGTCTACTCATGTACGGCCAGGTAGTGGCTAGGTGCCCCTCATCCGAAACAGTCTCGTTCGCCCCTTGGCTGATATACATTTAATCTGCTCAGTTCCCGTGGTTCCTCTGTCCTGTCTGATCTGACACAGCATATTTCCACTCTTTATATTTCCTGAACATTCTTCCTTCTCTTTTCTTTCTTTCTCTTTTCTTTCTTTCTATCATTTTATAGCAGTTCTTTCTTAGAATCATAGAAACGACATACACTCTTTTAGTTGACTCATCATGAGATTTCAAAATACATTCGCTTTACTATCCTCTTTGCTATGCACTTTTACAACTTCTGTAAATGCCAATGATTTCCCAACGATCGAAGTTATCGGTAACAAATTTTTTTACTCAAACAACGGTTCTCAATTCTACATCAGAGGTATTGCTTATCAACAAAACACAGCTGGCTTAGACAGTGATGCAAAATTTGTCGATCCATTGGCTGATGCGGATTCATGTAAACGTGACATTCCATATTTAACAGAACTAAGCACTAATGTGGTCAGAATTTATGCACTAAACGCAAGTTCCAATCATGACACCTGTATGGAAGCTTTGCAAAACGCTGGTATATACGTCATTGCAGACTTGTCTTCCCCAGATGAATCCATTATTACCGATGATCCTGAATGGACTTTGGAATTATATGATAGATACACCTCAGTTATCGATATGATGCAAGGCTACGATAATGTGTTGGGTTTTTTCGCTGGTAATGAAGTTATTACTAACTCAACCAACACAAATTCAGCACCTTTCGTTAAAGCCGCAATCAGAGATATCAAATCTTACATCTCTGAAAAAGGTTATAGAGATATTCCCGTCGGTTATTCTGCAAATGATGATGCTGACACCAGAGTCCCATCTGCAGATTTCTTTGCATGTGGTGAAAACGATGTCAAGGCTGATTTCTATGGTATTAACATGTACGAGTGGTGTGGTGATAAAACTTTTGCAAGTTCTGGTTATGAGGATAGAACCAAAGAATTTTCCAACTTAACCGTCCCAATATTTTTCTCTGAGTATGGTTGTAATGCAGTTCAGCCAAGAAAATTTACCGAAGTCAGTGCTATTTTCTCCGATGAAATGACTGATGTTTGGTCCGGTGGTATCGTTTACATGTATTTCGAGGAAGAAAATAATTATGGCTTGATTTCTCTCGATGGCAACGATGTTTCAACTTTATCTGACTTTAACAATTTGAAAACTCAAATGGCATCAATTCATCCAACTTCAGCAACGGCATCCGCAGCATCTGCAAGTGCACATACCTTAAAATGTCCTGCAACTGATAAATACTGGTCTGCTGCAACTGAGCTACCCCCAACTCCTAATGAAGATACTTGTAACTGTATTGCAAGTTCTGCGCAATGTACCGTTTCTGATGATGTTGATGAAGAAGATTATTCGGATTTATTCAGTGTTGTCTGTAATTACATTTCATGTGACGATATTAATGCAGATGGTTCAACAGGTGAATATGGCTCATTCTCTTTCTGCTCTCCAAAAGAAAAATTGGCTTATGTTTTGAACAAGTACTATCTTGATCAAAATAGCAAATCTTCAGCGTGTGATTTCTCAGGTTCTGCAACAATTGTTTCTGCCTCCTCTGCTTCAACTTGTTCCTCCATCCTTAAAGCTGCTTCTTCAAACAATACAGTATCAGGTTCCGCATCAAAATCTAAAACCACCACTTCTGCTAACAAATCGAGCTCAACTACAGCTAAAAAGACTGATTCTTCATCTGCAACCTCATCAGTTTCAAGCATCAGTTCTACATCCAAAGCCTCAGCTGGACAATTAAATGTTCCTGCTGTTTTCAGTTCTGGCCTTTCATCAATGTATGTTGTTACACTAATCAGTTCAGTAATCATTGGAAGTATATCTATGTTAGTGATTTAAGGCTTATTCTTTCTTTGTGTTACCTCTGCTGAACAATACTTGAGGTGTGCTTTAGTATCATTTTTTCCTTTCATGCAAACTGTGTATTTTGTATCCTATTTTTACAATAAAATAACATCATTAAATGTTCTATAAAACTTGCCTAAAAAAAATTTATAAAATGCATAAAGAGTAAATAGTAATCTTTAGTAAAGTAAAAATTTTCATGCTGGATTCATTTTAATCCGCCTGCTATTTGATCATGAAAATCTCTTGTAGCGCTTTCTCGTCCATAACAGCAGCTCGTTTTTGTCTGATCCATTTAGAACGTAATGCCATCTTACTTCCCAGAATATTTGTAGTTGTTGTCTCACTCTTTGGTTTCAGCATTGAATCTCTAGAAACTTCTTCCTTTGTAATTCTGCATTTTTGTTCACTTCTTCCTTCTTTCTCCTTCTTGGATCCCTTGGATTTTTTTTCTTTCTTCTCTTTCTTTTCTTTCTTTTCTTTCTTTTCTTTCTTTTCTTTCTTTTCTTTCTTTTCTTTCTTTTCTTTCTTTTCTTTCTTTTCTTTCTTTTCTTTCCTATCCTTCTTATCTTTCTTTTCTTTCTTTTCTTTTTTTTCTTTCTTTGTTTTCCTCTTTTTATTATTATTTTTTTCCTGTTCGTTTTTGTTCGTAACTAATTCAACATTTTCATCCTCTATCTTTCTTTTTCTTACGTTCTTTATTACCGTGCTCTTAAGTTGTCTGTTCTGTTTATCCCACGTACTCGATAATGTATCACCCTGTACAAAATGTATACCCCAACGTCCATTGATAATTCTATCATGTCTTTTTCTATCAACTTCTTTGGAAATTTCTTCCTCTTTACCATTCAATCTACCCAATAACCTTTGGAACGCATCCAAGTGCATATTTTCGCCGCTATCGAACTCATCCTGTTTCTCCTTTTTCCTGGCTAAATTTGCACCTAATCCAAGATTATCATTCTTCACAGTTATTTTGATATGTGACGTCAAAGCATCATTAGTTAACCCCAGTCCATTACCGGGCTTCCATCCTAACTTGACCAAATGTTGATGCCCAAATCTATTTGTATTATTGGACCAATGTGTATTTCTTGGATCCAATCCAAATCTTTGTTTTGTTTTCGTTCCTGCTAACCCCATTATGCTTCTGTTCTGGAAAAAAAAGAGCCAAGATTATATAAAAAATTTAAAGGAAAGAGTTTCACTCATAAAAAATTTTCTGTATTTTTTCATTTTCCTTTTTTTTATTTTCACTTTTTTCATTTTGTTTTTTTTCGCCCTGGGTGTGCTGGTGGTTACTGGTATTAAACAAGCTGGCACATGTTTTAGAGGCTCTAGATTTGTTGAGATTTGTTCCTATTTCAGTTTCCGTTTAATTGCTTGCGATTTGGTAACACAGACACTTAAATGTCGAATATACCACAAGATATCCAAGAAGTGCTTGGAAATTTGTTATCTGCTTTATCATCAACTGACAATGCGTATCGTAAACAAGCTGAAACTGCGTTGAACAACGACTGGTGCACCAAAGACAAAATAGATATATTATTAGTATTTTTAGCAGAGCAGGCAGCCAATGGAAGTGATGAAAACACTAGGGCGTTTGCTGCTGTTTTGTTTAGACGTTTTGCAATTAAGTCACCAAATTATCAAGGATTTTCAGTGACTGATAGACAGATCGATCATGTTACTAATGCTGCAAAGGTTGAAATTCGTAGGATACTCTTACAAGGTTTTAACTCTCCGCAAACTAAAAATGTTAAGCACAAACTGGCAGACGCAATTGCAGAAGTTGCAAAAGATAATTTTGACTGGTCTGATTTATTATCAACAATTTTACAAACATCAACTTCATCAGATCCAATCATGAAAGAATCGTCTTTCAGAATGATTACAACAACTCCTCAAATCATTAGTAATCACGATCTCAATGAATCATTTTTGAAAATGTTTCATTCTGGTTTTGAAGATGAATCAGATGATGTGAGAATTGCAACTTGTACTGCATTTGTTGCATTCTTTGAAAATTTACCGAAATCAACGTGGTCCATATTATCACAATTATTACCAAACTTATTGAATAGTTTACCAAGATTATTAAGTAACGGTAATGATTCTGCATTAGCTTCGGTTTTAGAAAGCTTGATTGATTTGGTCATTCTGGCTCCAAAAATTTTCAAACCAATGTTCGAAACAATTATTAGCTTCTGCGCAGAAGTTTCTCAAAATAAAGACTTGGAATCAAATGCAAGGTTAACTGCACTAGAATTGTTAACATCTTTTTCTGAATCATCACCAAATATGTGTAAAAGGGAACCATCATATTCAAATACAATTGTTGTTGTTACATTAAAACTGATGACTGAAGTTTGTATTGATGATGACGATTGTGCAGAATGGAATAACGTTGATGATCCAAATGAGGAAGGCGATGAAGAGGAGTACAATGCTGCAAGACAATCTCTCGATAGAGTTGCATTAAAATTGAATGGACAATGTTTAGCAGCTCCTTTATTCCAGTACTTACCACATATGTTACAATCTCAAGATTGGCACGAAAGACAAGCTGCTTTAATGGCACTTTCATCTGCAAGTGAAGGTTGTGCTGACGTTCTGATTTCAGAAATTCCAAAGTTGTTAGACTTAATTTTACCTTCACTGAATGATAATCAACCACGCGTTCAATTTGCTTGTTGTAATGCATTAGGTCAAATGTCAACAGACTTTGCTAATATAATTCAAAGAACCTCAGGTGATAAGATTTTACCTGCTTTGATTTCGATGTTATCAACTAGGAATGTACCACGTGTGCAAACCCATGCAGCCGCTGCTTTGGTTAACTTTTGTGAAGAAGCAACAAAAGATATAGTTGAGCCTTACCTAGATGATCTGTTGAATAATTTGTTAACATTACTTAAAGCATCGCCAAAACGCTATGTTCAAGAACAAGTCATAACAACTATCGCAATTGTTGCTGATGCAGCTGAAAACAAATTCGTTAAATACTATGATACTTTAATGCCACTATTATTGTCAGTTATGAAGTCTGATGTTGATCATACCAATAGAAGTTTAGTTGCAAAATCAATTGAATGCTCAACCTTAATTGCATCTGCTGTTGGTAAAGAAAAATTCAGTGAAAACGCAAATGACATCTTAGAGATATTTAGCTATTTACAAAACAACTTACAGGGCGAAGATGATCCAGTCAAACCTTATCTTGAAAAGGGCTGGAGTAGGGTTTGTAAACTAATTGGTAAGTCATTCTTACCATTTTTGAATGGTGTTTTACCGCCTTTATTAGAGCAGGCAAAGGCAACTCAAGATATTTCTATTGTTGATGAAGATCAGTTGGATGAAATTAATCAAAATGAGGATTATGAAGTTATTCAGTTATCTGGTAAACATATCGCTGTTCACACTTCAGTTTTGGATGATAAAGCTTCTGCTATTGAAATTTTAAAATTGTATGCAGAGGTTTTGGGTGAATCATTTGCACCTTTTGTTTCGGAAATAGCCAATGACATTGTTATACCTGGTCTGGATTTTTATCTGCACGATGGTGTCAGGGGTACCTGTGCAGTTACAATGCCAGCATTACTAAAGTGTTGTATTGACTCAACTGGTTCATCACAATCAACTGAATCATTCGCATTATGGAAAAGCATGGCAAATAAATTGATTGCACAACTCGAAATTGATCCGGCAGTTGAATTGTTTTTTGCCTATTATTATTCTTTATCAAAGTGTCTCGAGATGATGGGTCCACAAGTATTGGACGATACCCAATTGGTTAATGTTGCCAAATCAATAAACTCAAACATATCTGATATTTACGAAAGAATAAGCACACGCGATGATGTTGATGATGATTATAATGAAGAAGTTTCAGATTATGATGAAGATTGTTCTGATGAGGAATTGCTTGAAGAAGTCGGTAAAGGTTTAACATCAGTTTTTGAAAATTCGGGAGCTAGATTCATACCTGCATTCATGTCAGTAACTCCAGTTATAAATAAATTCATTGTTGATGAAAATCCAATACTGAAAAAATTTGCAATCCAAGTGATTTGCGACTTAGTCAAATATGGGGGTGCAGATGCATATAATTTAAGTGATTTATTTTTGAATCCTGTTGGTGAAGCACTTACATCGTCAGACTCAAAGGTACGTGAAATTGCATCTCGTTGTGTTGGTTTATGCGCACAATCACCGAACAGTTCAGACTATTCATCATTCTGTTTAGCATGTATTCCATCATTATCTCAAATGTCAAGTATACCAGATGCTCGTGCACCTGACAATATTAATGCAACTGAATATATGTGTTCAACTATTGCATTGATTATTCAATATTATGGTAACCAGATACCGAATGTTAACGACTTAATTAATTCATGGATTGGTTTGTTGCCCGTGTGTCAAAATGAAGAAGCTGCACAAATTGCTTATAGATTCCTCCTTCATTTAACCAATCAGCAACATCCTGCAGTAACATCAAAGATATCACAAGTTGTTGATAGTGTTGTTCAGGCTTTACTTTACACTTCTATTTCTGGTGAAACAGCCGCAAATGTTGTTACTTCGGTTAAGAGTTTATTGGCAACGTTACCAGAAGAGCAAAGTATGGCTATGATCAACGGTTATAGCACAGAAAGTAAAACTGTTATATCAAAATGGTTTGTGTAACTTCCCCTGGATATATTATTAATTTTATATAACAAACTCTTATACATGAAAATGAAATAATAGTAGTAATCAAGAAAAAAAATGCAATACAAAGGTAGCATAGATGCGTGATGTTCATTCAATTTGCAATACTGATTTATATTCATTAAGGTCTAGTGTGACAACACCTTTTGAAATTTTGGATGGTTTTAAAGTTGAAGGATGGGCTTTCAAAAATTTATTAATTGATTTAAATGGTTTTGATTGACCATCATCGAACAGTTCAACATATTGGCGCAACAAGTTACTTGCAATGATACTTTTATAAAGAATTTCCGAAATCAGGTCAAAACTTGAAATGTGGACACGATTTTCTGAAACTTTGGAATCCGTTGTGTTACTTACATAAAATATTTTTGAAATTAGAATTGCTGAAGGTACAATTAATTTCAAATTTGTATGGTTTAGATCTCTTATTCTTTTAAAAAAACTCAACAAACCAAATTCTTGATAAATAATCAAAAATGTTAATGAAAAGTCAATTGTAAATTCATTTAACAGCCTTGACAATGAGTTATCAAGAATATGATCGGAAGCTTTCAGGTGCTTATAGTTTTCACCTAGTACTAATAAACTCAAATTTGAAATTATTTCTAATGAAATTGATGAGTTCAATAGTTTATAGTTTAGAGTCCCATTAGATTTGAAACTTGCAATTCTAGTAGAAACTCCCTGCTTAAATGAGTTCAAGGTGTATTCTTCATATTTATTATCAACCGAAAATAAATCAGGTAATCTTAAAACATTTGTTTCATTGTTCAAGCTTCTCAAAAACCTGAAAACTTTGGTTTTCAATGATAATACCAACACTAAACATTCTTCTAATAGTGATTGTGATTCTGACTCAACAAAACTTGGGTAATTTTCGATTTCCTTCAAAACATCAAAAGTTGAACCAAAAAATTCGGATTGCAAATTAATATTATTCTCAAATGACATGTCAGAACGATGAACTGGTGCTATAAATTCAAAACCTAAAACTTTTTGGAAATCATCCGGTATTTTGTTGAAGATATTAGAACTAAACTTTTGATTATTTATAATGATACAAATTAATGTTTGTAGGGTATCTATTAATGCGTGTATACTCAAAGAGCAACCCAAGTCCACCAATAAACTATTAACATTCATAAAATCATCAATTGATTCTAAGTTTAAGTCTAAGGTAATAAAAGAAAGTTTAAGGTTAACTAAAAAATCACGCTCTTTGGAGTAATCAATTTTTATATTCTGGTCAATCATTTCGAAAATCGGAATTAATGTAACGATGTTGAGCTGAGCTATGTTTAAATTTTCAGCTAATCCTAAAATCGATGTGTAGTTAGTATTGTTATACTCATACATAAATGAATGTACCTCAACGCTGGATGTTTTGAATATGTTATAGTGTAGAAAGTAATTTTGAGCAATTTTCAAAGCCAAAAACATTGAAATGTCTGATGTGCTGTCGGAAACATTATCTGATTTTACGTAATAATCTAATAGATTTAAATAATTTGGATCACTAACAGCAATCAAAGTCAAATAATCCAATCTGTTTGAATTTAGCAAAATTTGATTTGACGTGTCAAACATGTTATTGATAGAGTCAATATCAAAATGTTTTTTCATAAGCAAAATGCTTTCTATCATCTCAGATAAAAACAATTTGTGAAAGGAAGAGTAGAACAAAATGTTCAAAAGCGTAGTTGATTTGGCATCAATCATCAAAGTTGACTCTTCTAGTAATGCAGATATTCTAAATCTTTGGTATATGTCAAAAACTGAAGGGACTGCAACAATTCTAGTTTTATCTCTACTCAAATTAAAACTGTGGTAAATATCACTTCCCATATTATTCTTGATTGCATCTGTAAGGAAATTGAACAAATCGGGGTTAAAACAATGAAATATTAAAACTAAGCAAAAAATTTTTTCTAATATTTCTGATTTACTCAGTTCGGTAAATAAAGAGGACGTATGGTTCACGTATCTAATAAATGGATTAATAACGTTCAATTTTGGAGAAGCTAATAGTTTGCCAAAATTTTTAAACGCATAATTCTTATGATTGACTGGCAGCTGAAAATGATACTTGAAAAGTCCGAGAAAAGAAGTTAGCAAAGTGGTAATCTTTTTAGCAGAATCCATAGACAGAGGTTCAGTGCTAAGTAAAGTTTCAGCATGTTTGATTGTTCTAATGATTGAAAACACAGTAATCAATTCTAACTTATTTTCTTCCCGTATTTCATCACTTCCGTTGCATAACAACTCTCTGATGGTGTGATCGAGGGGGCCATCAAATGTATCAACTATTTCTGATAGCTGTTTTGTCATCTGATTGAAGAAAACTTTTTGTTTATTAAGATTATTGCTTTTGATTTCATCTTCATCAATGTTTGCAGTTGGTGTGTGTGAAACGTCAAACAAGGACAACTTCATAATGATCTCGTCTATACCTGGCATACCTGGGATTTTTGTGTTTTCTGAGCATGCGTTTGGCATTTTTATGGACTAATTAATGCACTTGTGTAGTGCATGCAAACCCAATGTCATCGTGGATAAGCTCAGCTTTGGCAAAAATGGGAGGAGCAGTTGAAAAAGAAAGCAGAGGCTCAGAAAAGAAGCACAATAATCGTGTTGAAAAACAAATCAGTTTTTGTTTTGGGATTTTGGTAGAGTAAAAAAACGGATTACGTAACCGTCGGAAAGATCGGGATTGTGCCTCATTCAGGCTTTGACATTCAGTCGATTTGATATACATGATGGTCGCAACAAAAACCTGATAACACCTCAGTTGTGACACAGAAAAAGCATCGGCTTTCGGACTTTATACACTTGCTAATAAACAGCTGCATAACTGGTATGCTATTATCTAGATCTTTCCGGATGTTTGGTGGAAGTCTGCGGCCGTCATTGCTTCGAGTTTTTTTAGCCGAAGGCAGTATGCCAAATCTGCTTTACAAAAATAAACGTCTCCCGCTCTTACAGTTGTCTAGTGAAAAAAAATTCTCTTCATCTCTAAAAGTATTGCAACATATACCTCAGAAAAAGGCTTCTTCTGTACCATTTCTTAGAAAATCTTTCCGCTATTTCTTTGTTTCATGTGGTGTTATTAGCGGTTCTTTTCTGTTAGCTTTAACTGCTTTTTTTGTGTATGATTATACAACTTATTCACCTCCAGAAATTCCAGATCAATTATTGATTCCTTTTGAGTCTTTGAATCCTCCAATTGGTGGCCCTGAGAATTTGCCGATCTTAGCTAAGAGCATTGATAGCTATGATTCAAACGCTAAAATTGAAGATTCACAAAAGAAAAAACTAGTTATTCTAGGTTGTGGCTGGGGTTCTGTTTCTTTGCTGAATGAATTAGAGAAAGATCAGTATGATGTTACTGTTATCTCACCAACAAATTATTTCCTTTTCACTCCAATGCTTCCTTGTGCTGCTGTGGGTACATTGGACATTAAAACTTTAATGGAAAGCATCAGATCATTGATAAATGACATGAATGGGCATTTTTTACACGCTAGAGCAGAGAAGATTGAATACACTGATAAGCTGGTTAAAGTTAAAGATGTTAAGTCAAATCAATACTTTTATGTTCCATATGATAAATTGATTGTTGCAGTTGGTTCTACTTCAAACACTCATGGTGTCAAAGGTCTGCAGTTTACAAATCAGCTGAAAACTGCAGAAGATGCCTTGACAATTAGAAGAAAAATATTGAGTAACTTTGAACAATCATGCTTACCAACAACAACGGATGAAGAAAGAAAGAAGTTATTATCATTTGTTGTGTGTGGTGCGGGTCCAACCGGTGTAGAAGTTGCTGCTGAAATTTTTGACTTAATCAATGAGGATTTGCCACGTCTATATCCTAAAATTTTAAGACAAGAAGTATCCATTCATATTATTCAATCCAGATCTCACATTTTAAACACCTATGACTCCAAGATATCAGAATATGCAATGAAAAGATTCAAGAACGATAATATCGATTTATTAGTTAATTCTAGAGTTCAGGAAATTTTGCCGGATAAAGTTGTTTTTAACCAAAAGTCCGAAGACGGTACTATAACTGCAAAAGAAATTCCGTACGGTTTGTGTCTTTGGTCGACTGGAATTGGTTTGAATGATTTAACAAAACAGTTGTCAACTGATTTGAAACCATTTCAAAGGAACAAAAGAGCCTTAGAAACTGATAGTCATTTAAGAGTTATTGGTGCACCCCTGGGTGATATTTATGCAATCGGAGACTGTTCAACTGTTAGAACAGATATAGGTGATCACTGCGAGGACTATGTTAGAAAATATATTATCAAACATCATACTTTAGATGTCGCGGGCAATAAAATCATCACTGATCAAGATATTAAAAATTTTGAAATTTCTCATTCAGAATTAAGAAATTTGTGTTTCGAAATTCGCAAACATAATCCATTAGCTAGAGAGGCATTACTTTTAACTCAAGAGCTTATTCCAAAATATGACAAGTCCAATTCAGGAACGATAAAATTCAAAGAGTTAAAGTTGTTGTTCAAAGAAGTCGACTCAAAAGTTACTGCATTGCCTGCAACTGCGCAAAGAGCACACCAAGAAGGCCGTTACCTTGGTAAAAAATTAAACAAACTTGCTAAAATTGATTATTCTTTGATTGAAAATGAAATCTACAATGGTGATATTGATGATGCGGTTACAAAACCATTCAAGTACAAACATTTAGGTTCGCTAGCCTACCTTGGTAATTCTGCTGTTTTTGATTTGCCAGGGTATTCAATGTTTGGTGGTCTCATTGCTATGTACTTGTGGAGATCTATTTACTTTGCCCAAAGTGTGAGCATAAGAATTAGAGTATTGATGTTCTTTGATTGGCTGAAAAGAGGCATTTTTGGCAGGGACATCATCACGGTCTGAGTGTCAGCATTGCGGGGCCACGCACGCGGCTCGTCGACATCCGCCCAACATTGTTTGCGGCCCTAATAGGCAACTTTTTTTGCCTCACTTTTACGATATAAACTTTGTAGAAAGTATATAGAATTATCCTTCCGGGCAAGTTGTTGCCTTCTTTTGCTTATTTGCTTCTTTATTTTTTTTCCTTCTTTTTTTTCCTTCTTTTAATCCTTTTTCATCTACATCTCCATCCGTAAATCCACCATTCCGAACATTTTATTCTTTGTAAAATTTAGGCAATCTTACCTGTACCATAATTTCTCAAATCTTTTTGAAAGCAGATATTCTTTTTAAATATTAAAAAAACTTTTTGATCGATAGTCTTTTACAAATCAAACAGAATCGATACATTCTGACCAAAACATAAACAAAAAGGTAAAAAACAAAAAGGTAAAAAACAAAAACTAATAGGTATTCATCTTTTTTAAACCAATGATTGCGGACGAAAATAAACAGCCTGTGGATGCCACAAAAATTGGTCTAGATGATGGGCATTCATTTCCGAAAAGTTTTAGGTATATTAAATCAAGATGGCAATCTAAAGAGGAAAAAAAAATTGACTCTTCAAATAAAGAAAACTGTATGGTTAATAGTGAGAAAGATCCTAAACCGCTTGCGGTTAACACAGGCTTAAAACAGAATATAGCAGTTGCTGGTTATTCGTCTAATAATCAAACTATGATTAGTTTGAATCTTGATAGTGACTTAGAAGCACCAACAAAATCAGCAACTTCTTCGCCTGAAAAGAGTAAGCGGAGAAAAGCCTTTAGCACCATTAAATCTTATTTGGAAAAAAATAGATCTCAACATAGTGTTGAACGCTCAAAGTCTAAAAATTGTATTAACACTAATATTATAGATGAAGCTAATAGTGCTGAAAAAGTTAATATTTTTCCTTCTTCAAATCCTCTAACCGTTTTCGAAGAAAAAAGTAAAGAGTACCAAAGCCATTATAATGCTAATACTGCAAATTCGGTAAATACTCTTGATACTAAATTCGACCAATCTAAAACATTATTTGAGATATTCAAATCCATTGACAATAATAAATCAAGCGTAGTTGATGACAATGAAATTAAATCAAATAATAGTCAACAGTTCCCTTCAGGTTCAGATTCCGAAATTAGTTCAGAGGTAATTACTATTGTTCGAAACACAAACTTTGAAAATAATAATGAAATCGAAAAGAAAATTAGAAACAATGAAATTAATATGCCAAGTACTAAACAAGATTCATTTAGTCTTAATATTCCAATGTTCAACACTCAAACAAAAATGGTCTCATTATATGTTGGTGATTTAGATAAATCAGTTACCGAAACTGATTTGTATTTGTATTTCTCAAAGTATAAAGGCATAATTTCAGTAAAAATTCCATTGGACACGATTAAAAATGAATCATTAGAATATGGCTATGTTAATTTTGACAGTCAAGAAACTGCTGATTCAGCAACAGAAGGTTTAAATTATACCTATTTGAAGGGATCAGAAATTAGAATTATGCCATCAGTTAGGGATAAAAGTCAAAGAGAAAAAATGGGTGCTAATATCTTCCTTTCAAACTTGAGTCCAAACCTTAGTTCAAGGGTGATATACGATAGATTGAAAGTATATGGTAAAATTTTAAGTTGTAAGTACAGCTCTGAAAAATCCACTTGCTTTGTCAACTTTGCAGAAAAGTTGGAAGCATATCAAATTTCTAAACTGTTGAATCAATCTGAAATGGATGGTAAAACAATAAGCGCATCAATTCATATTTCTAAAAAAGACAGGGAAACATTTCAACATAATCAGTTATCAGAAAAATATGAGAATCAAAAGTTAGAAATTGAACTGAAAAAAGAGCCGTTTGAGAAATCCAAAACTCTTGAAATTTCAAGTAGCACCATTGAGTTGAAAAGTTCTCTGTATGATAATCCAACACATGGACAACTCTCAACCTTTTCTAATGCAACGGAACTTCAAAATCAGTATAATTCAATCATCAAATCTGATGATAAACCTTTAAGCACCCAGTATTCAATTTTCATAAAAAACTTGCCATTAAATTTGAAAGATGAGGTTGTTAAAAGTTTAGTTGAACCATACGGTACAGTTAAAAATATTTTGACAAGAAATGTCCCTATCAAGCAAGGGTCATGGGCATTGATAACTATGACCAATAAAGGAGCCGTTGATAGAAGCATTCGAAATTTAAATTCGGTTGAAATTGAAGGAAAAAAGTTGTTTGTGACTCGTGCAATTCCAAGAGAAGAAAAGGAATATGCCAAAAGAGAAGAAAATTATCCAAAAAAGAAGTTGAAATTGCTTGTTAGTGAAATAAATATTGAAAGAGATCGTCCTATTTTGGAACACTGGTGTTCTAAATGTGATTCCGTTAAACATGCCGAATTTTATAAAAATTCTGATTCTATGGACATCATTAGCGATAAATCAAATGGATATGGATATATTGAAATCAACGATGAAAATGATGCTAATTTTTTGATTGCTCAATTACAAGATCTAGGAATTCCATGTTATAAGATTAAAATTGAAATTCCATCAAAAGAAAATAATTACGAATCAAATCGTTATCCCTATATGATTAAGCAAGGCAATGATTTTACTCGTCATTTCAGTTGCAACTCTAGTTTGAGTTCAGATGTTGTTTCTTTTTCCTATATTGATCCAGTTAAAATGTTTCAAATTACCAACTTCCAAAAAATTGTTGATAACGATAAAATTAATGTTTTTCAGAGACTTGAAAATTTTAACAAAATCAAATTAAAAGATAAGAATGTCAAGAATTTTGATGAAGATTCTTTCAAAGAAAAACAGAACGAAATGTACCGTATTATTTGGGAAATTGCTGTCAGATTATTAGCACCAAAACCACCTGTTTGGAAAGGGAAGGCATTTTGTATGGGATCAACACCAAGTAACGAAATATTGAGTAAATCCAAAGTTTCTTCACTTACAGATCACTTAGTCAAGTTTTTCTGGGCAAATAATTTTGGCGAATTTTATAAATTTATGAAAAGCAATCAATTTGATGAAAAGAATAATCTCATAACTGTTGCAACTCCAGTCCTTGCAACGCAAATTATTGAAAGTGCTACATACCTTGGAATTATTTCCAAGTAACTTGATGATAAACTTTGCTGAAATTATTTGTACGAGATATAGAATTATATAGAGTGATAATGAATTGATATCAGGGCCTGTTAACATACTAATATTAAATGTTGATATGAGGATAAACAAAAATACATAATAAGAAATAAAAAAATTAAGGGGAAAAAATGTTAAAAATTACAAAAGAGTTTATTGGATTTCAGTAGAACTTGATATCATACTAGCTCAACGTAATTAGCTGGGAAAATACCTTCAACGTTGCCAATCCTACCGGTCCACCAATCATCGGTCGAATCTGACTTTTGAATAATTGTAATAAGATCACCTTTTTTGAATGGAAGATCTCCATCTTCTTGTCCAGCAAATGAATACAGAGCAACTGCTTTATTTTTTGAGCTGGAAGATGCAGGTCTTTGTCCGTAGTCATCAGCAAGTTTGCTGCTTTTTTCGCCTCTATCGTAAGCGTTTCTATCATTTCTGGCACTTGTGTTTCCTCTGTCGTAGTGATCATTTCTGCGTCTTGAATTGAAACCTGAATCTCTATCAAACACGTCATCCTCCCAAGAGCTAGCAAGCCTTTCACGACTAGCTCTTTCCCTACTGTAGTAAGCCCGAGACGAATTATCATCACTATAATCACCGTCGTCAAAATCATTGATATCAGATCTTCTACTTGAACGGTTATTTCTAGATCTACTAGAGGAAACATAAGAATCATCATCGGAACTAAATCTTGAAGGGATATCATTATAATAGTCATCATCATCATCGTAATCATCTGGGCCAATACGACTAAAGGCACGTGAATCTAAGACTCTCATTAATGGTTCGCACGCTGGTGGAGGAGCAACACGACCACTTAAAATATATTTGGCCTTACACATGTCACCATAAAACTTACGATTTGCTTCTCTTCTTTCAACGATTGCAGAACCTTCAAGAGAAACGCCGGCAAATAAACCTTTTGTCTTCGAATATGCGAAAATTGCAGCAACATTCTTTAAAGAAGCATTCCCACCAACTTCGGCATTTCTACCTAATGGACCAGCAGCAACGGATACATTACCACCCAAAGTAACTGAACCATATTGAGCGAATGATTCAACAGCTGCTTCGTTATTCAAAATAAACACAAAATCAGTTAATTCTGCACCTACTTGACCACCGACACCTGCACCTGCGGTGACAATTGCCGAAGGTGCAGACCATGAACCGTCTGGTAATCTAGCAATAACAATGCCTGAGCCGGCACGACCCGAGAATAAAAATCCTGCTTTGAGAACTGTTATGACAGCTAAACCCTTGGCATTCAATAAAACATCATGTGGTATAATTTCATCAGCACCTAATACTTGGTTCGGTTTAATGAATGAAGATAAGATCTTGGCTGCTTTGATACACTCGCTCTTCAATGATCTTGGAATTGGATTATTAATACCCATACTAATATTTATTATTTAATGCCAAATTGATTACTGGGGACCTGCTATGAGCTAAATAGAATAGATTTATAGGTTTATCAGATAGAATAAAGGATAAAACACACACAGTCTAACAAGATATGTGTATGTGTACTTGTTGAGTATCGACTTTCTCTGATAGCTGATGTGCCGTTGTTAAACAATGCAGGTTGTAGACTGCGCAAAGTCTCTGCTGAGTCGTCGTTGCACGCTTTCTTTCTTGTGTGTGATCAATCGGGCTAACCCAAATAATAAATAAAAGGAAAAATGCTCTAATCCAGCAATTCGATTATTCTAGTGATTTTGAGCTACAGATTGCGTCGATCGTCGGACGTTAGTTGGCCTTGCTTGTTTTCTGGATTTGCCGTATCATGAATAATTGGGAATCAATATGCAGCTGCTAACCGAAGCCCAGTTTGGTTTACGGCATGAGTGAGCTCTCCCGGGAGGACGTAGAGTTATTTGAAAGTTTACATTCGTTCATTGAGAACGAGGTTTCACGCATGAACTTAGATGAAGATGGTGATGAGATTGACAACAAAGGTTTGTTAGTGAACTATAGTCAACTCCTCCGATTTTCACGGGATATCGACTGTATACGTATCAGAACGTATAAGGACGCACAATTTAGTGCATTTGATAGCAAACTACATAGTACCGAAAAGGGCATTCGGGAAAAGATTACGAGGCTTGAACTTCAAATCGACAGGTTACATAAAGAACAATTACGATTAGATCAGCAGAATAAACAAAAGCCTCCCAAAGAAGGCAAACCATCAATGATCATTCACAAAAATGATGAAATTGAGAATGTACCTGATGCCAAAGATTCTGATTTCAGTAGAGGTGAATCAGTTGAGTATTTGAAATCAAGATTACTCAGCACAAATCATGACCAACTTGATCAAATTCAAACGACGGAATTACAGAATAACTATCATGATTCTTTACAACAAGAATTGATTGATTCTTTACCCTCAATGGTTTCATCACTCAAAGATCAAGCATTACAATTCCAACAGATGATAAAACAGGATGCAGTTATACTAAAGGAAGCAACGCAGAATTTTGAGTCATCTCATGGAAGATTTAGTAATGTTAATAGTTTATTATCAAAATATCATAAAGAAGGCAGGTTGGGTTTTTGGTTTTACATACGAATTGTAAGTATGGTTTTGGTCTCGTTCCTCTTTTTACTAATTATTATTAGATTGATCCCAGCAAGGCATTAATCTATTTATGCATATATATGTCGATTTATCTACTGTACACAAAGTAATCGATCTAATACTAATGGTTTTATCAATATAGGCTCTTCAATTTTACCTTTTTCGTATGAATTCTCTACCACTAGTTTATCAATTAATAACCAATCCTGTAATCTCCAATTATCACCTTTGACTAATTCAGGTGCGCTTTTTTTCAGCGCTGGAACAATTTGGTTGTATAACTCAATCATAAAATTGTCATTACTAGTAATTTCATATTTTTCCGAGGTTTTACCATGAAATAATTCCAAAAACCACTTCACATCAAACTGCCTGAATTTTTCTACACTAGCCAGAGAAAAATAATTTATTGTTTTTATTAGCCACACTCTAATAATCAGTTCCATTTCTATCTTATTTAACTCTGTGATATTTTTATTCCATTGAAAAATTTCAATAAACTTTTCGAACTTATCGTCTTTTTTATAAATATCCTTCAAAGTAATAAAATGACTTCTATAATCTTTCAAATATTTCCGTTCTCTATGTCTGACTTCGTTTTTGGTCATATTGTATATATTCAATTGCCCCTGTCTAAAAATCTTTGCATTTTGGTAATTCCTCTCAGAAATAACATCTTTGTTAAATGGTGGTATCTTATCTAATTTATCAGCAAACTTCAACTCCAAACTACGTTTCAATTGTGTCAACCCATTCATAACATTCTTGAGTGTTAAAAAATCGTCTTGTTCATTTTTATTTATGTAACTGAAAAGTTCTAACAAGCCATCAGCTATAGGATGAAATTTATCAAGCATAAAAATTGTCTTGTCATCACTAGTGCTTTGAACCAATTCATTGGAAGCTTCATCGTTAATACTGTAAGTATAATCTTTAATTGTTGGTAACCTGATATGCCAGTTTTGCAATAGGCCTTCCTTTAATTCTTTTGACAAATTAAGTGATAACAATAAAGAGTCATAGCCATTATGGTTCATTATAAATCCGTACCCCATAAACAGTTCAGCATTACCTTTAGGTCCATAATTATTGAATAGCTCTACTTTATCAGTGTTAGCATGATTGGTTTCCAAACTTATAAACTTGAAATCGCCATTATTGCTTAGCCATTCAACCTTAGTGTTTGGTTTATGATTTAGCAGATCAATTATTGGTAGAAGCATGACCTCGTAGGATAAAGCTTTTGGGTTGACTATTTTATATGGAAAAGCACGTGAGGTAATAATTAGATGTGCCCACAGAAAGTCATCAAAGGTAATTGGGTACTTGCAAATTAACTTTTCAGATAAACCGGTGCTAAACTCAAAGTTCAACAACTTTAGTTTGTCCTCAATAATAGCCCTTTGAAGAGAAGTGTTTTCAAAAACGTACAAGGAGGCCGGATTCATTGATAAAGGGCTATTGATTTGCTCTAATGTCGGGAGTAGGTTAATATATGGCGTAAAAATTTCGTTCGAAATGTATTCTAATCTAAGGTAAGCCAAGTAGAACTTAAAAACTGTCGATGCATCTGTTTTAATAGCTTTGTTATTTATATCAAAGGCTGCAAATGCGTCATCCGGCTTGACTATTAACGCATCTGGAATTTGTATTGAGATCGGCTTCTCTAAATTTGAATTCTCTTTGATGAAAGCTGAAATACCCGCATTTTCAGTCACTTCAAATATCACTCGACTGTCAATTATTGCACCGTACTTGGTACAAACGTCGATTAATGCATCTAACGACATCTCTGGGACTTTGGTATTTACAAGTTTCAGTTATACGCAAAAAAAATTCTTGTGAATATTTTGTCGCAACTTGAGGAATAATTTCTTCGATTATGCGATATTTCAACGCAAATACTAAAATTTTGTTTTAGTTGTTGAGATCCATTTCTTTCAACACAATGTTTTTTCAAACTTCTTTTTAAAAAGAGAGCCATAAGTTTTTTTTGTCAAGGTCAATTTTTAAGTCTTGATCTAATATCTAAGTAATTGTACACCCGGTTTTTTAAGTTAGCGTGTAGATTATAGCGTTTCATACTGATACAACGTTTTGTAAGTGTTTGTTGGCGCTTGCTGGATAATTGTCACAACATTCTTCGAAGAGGTAGGCTTACTATTCCTACTATAATTTAAGAGCTAATTCTTAACCTTTGTTATAAAATTTGGTAGAATTTTAGTGAAACAAAGTTTTACGAGGTCATTCATTTTTTGTTTAATTTCGTCATATCAAACCACCACATTTTGTTAACATTATATGCACCCCAAAAGATATTGAAAAACCGATATAGCTGAACATCAAAACATATTAAAGTTTCTGCGAAAGCATTCAGTTGCCGCGTCCTGATTTAAGGCGCTATCAATGTTTTATCTATGTCTATGGGTCGCCTTTGAAATAATAAATGAATACTATCACATAAAACGGATAATTTAACGGCGGCATTAAAATTATTACATAATGTTGAAAAATGTGAGGGATGTAATAGTGAGGCAGTGTATCAATAAAAAAACAACAATAGAAATAATAAAACAACAATAAAAATAATAACGATAAAAATAGTAGTAATAGTAGTAATAGTAATAATAGAAATAATAATAATATAGTAATAATGAAAAATATCTAAACACAGTTTTTCTGAGGCATTTTGGTCTTTCATGAGTTTTTTCTTTTAATAAACAATAACACATTTTTTTTATTTTCTGAAAAATCTAATTTGAAGGCTACAAGGTAAATCTAGTCTCTGCAGTCATAGTTCATTGACCTATTAAACAAGCATTTAATCCGTGACAATGGCTTTTATTTTTTTTCTTTAAGATTTTTCTTTTTGCGAAGCAGTCTTTTTGGCAATTTACCCTCGACATACAAATCCCATTCATCTTCAGCAGTTGAAGCATCAAAAGGCATATAAATGTCCTTGTCGTTATTGAATTTTTTATTTTTCCTAAAGCTATCAGCCATTTCTAAATCAGTAAACGATTTCTCTAATTCATCTTCTTGATCAATGACAATGAATTCAGGTAGTGATACAACTTTGGAATTTAGTTTTGTTTTTGTTTCTAATTTCGATCCAGCATTGGCCTGCTTTTGTTGCAAATCTAAGGCGGCAACTTCAGCATAAGATAATTTTCTTATTTGTATATCTATAAAATCTTCATTGCCACTTTTTTCACTCACCTTGTGGATAATTTTTTCCTTAGAAGAATCAGTATTACTTGATTCTGACTGCAAAATAGAATGATCAATCATCTTCATTGCGATGACCTTATCATTAGTATCAGATAATTTGCTGGTCATACCATCTTCTTTCTTCAAATTGAATTTACTTGAGCGGGAACCAAATGGCCACAAAGAAAAGGAGGCAGCACTTTTTACTTTAGCACATGTGTTGTCTTCCTTGGTGGACGGGTTCTTATCTATTGTGTTAAAATCAATAATTTTTGGAACAAAAGCGTCATCGACTGTGGTTTGTTTTGAGAAAAGCAGAGAAAGCATCATAAAGAGGGGCTGTGGTTGGAATGGGATGTGTATCAAAAGAAGGTGTGCAGTTGTGGCAAAGAAAAGCAGCAGAGTCAGGAGAATAACAACAAGCAACACGTCGTTTCCGGTCAGCGGGGCAGATGCAGTTATTTCCGTATTGGGCAACGGGGACGGACGCGGAGTTGGGCAGTGTCCCTTCTCTTATCGTGCTCTGCTCTGTGCAGTGGTGGAGGGCAAAGGGCAAATTAGGCAGGCGCCTCTGCTGGGCCCATACTGCTGTTGGTCTTGCTGGGTTGTTGATTTGTGGGTATTGACTGTCTCGTGCGGTAATCGCCTCCAGCAATGTTCTATATGTCGTTCTCAAAGTCTACCCCCTCTTCCGCTGATAAGACAAAGCAAAGCCTCGTTACCAAAGACAACAGCAAAAACAAAAGAAAGTACAGAGACAAGGGTATACTAAAGGATGTGCAGAAAGCAGGAAGTAATGATATAAATGATACCACTAAAAATGGAAATCCTGCCTCGTTTAATAGCTTATTCTCCCCTCATGAATCAGTTATGAAGGCATTGCAGAATCCAGATTTAAACAGGGGTGTGGATTTATCAAATATTAAATCGTCAGATTTTGATGAGATAAATGGATCTCAGTTTAATCTTCATTTCAGTCAAAGGTTGAACGATACTGAAGGTAGTAGTAACAATATAAATATTATCCATGATCTAAATAACCTCAATTCTTTCAATAATAGCAACAATTTGGCTTTTTCAGTGACCTCTTGGCAAAACGTTTCATCTCATGTAAATCAAAACGAAGAAACTCGAACATGTTCTAATGATTCAACCTCTAAGTTTCCTTTTATTTTGCAGGACAATAACAATAGTAATATCATATCTTCAGGTAATAATAGTCCTCTTTTTAAAAATGGTGATATTTTTAGTAGTTATCATACCCCAAATAGAGTTGATAGTCCAAATGTCGCCTCCATTTTGTCAAGTTCCTCGGGAAATGATGACACAAGAACTTTTGATGACAATAATCAGTTAATTAATAATGATTCTCAACGAGCTGAACTTAAAAAAAAAATATTGTTTTCAAACGATTCACCAACCTCAGATTCGGGTTTAGATTCTGACGATACCGATCCTGATTTGGATAGAACTGTGGATTCTTCAACTATTATATCATCATTTGTAATGCCTAGAGTTTCAATCTTTTCAAGCTCAAATACGATTCAAGAAAACTCAACAATAGCTAATTCTTCATCTCAGAAAAGAAATTTCATAAATGTTAGAATTATTGGTGATAAAAATGATTTATTAATTAACCGGTTTAAATCGTACAAAAAAACTTTCAAGCATATCGATTTTTTTATTAATAATTCAGATTCTGCGGATTTGTTAATTTTGGTCATTAATAGTGATAATTATTTGTTACCAAAAATATCAAAAACACCCTGTATACCTATAGTTTTATCAAAAACGGACTTGTTATTGGTAAAGAAGATTCCAAAACTTCTAAAACTTTGTAAGCCCATTCAACTAAATTCATTAAATGATGATTTAATAATTTTGATTGATTTTTTGAGTAATATTGATGATATAACTTCATGGAAAACCTTTTTATCAAATATTCCAATCGACAATCATTTCAAAAATATAGCGGATATAAATTCAAGTTTATTAGAATTTCATTCAGAAAATAAATATAAATCCGAAACATCGTCAAGTTTGTCAAATTTCAAATCAAGCTCAAAGAAAAGTTTTAGCAGTAATAGTAGTAGCAATAACAATAGTTTTAAGGCATATATTATTGCAGGGGTAACAATCGGAGTATTGTCAATCGGTTTAGTTTTTATTTATAAAAAATTAATAGCAACAAAAGAACTCATTGAACCCAATTCTGCTACTGAAAAAGTACCTAAACTACATTATGATACGTTATATTTGAATGAAAATAAAAATACAAAAGTGCTGTCGTTGGATCAATATTTATACGCAAAAATAAAGTCAGCAATTTTAAGTATTGAAACCTATGGTGCGGCGCTATTTTCAGAGACCGTTATCGTATTTCGAAAAGCAAAGTTAATTTTGGTTGATTTATTAAGTTTTTAAAAAAACATTAGACTGTGGAAAATATTTTTAGTCTGTTGCCTGTTAAATCTAAATTAGTACAGTGGTGATCATTTTTTCCTTAAGTTTCTTTCCGCATATTTTCACTTTTTTTTATTACATTTTTTTGCTTTGAACTGTTTCAAGTTATGCTGAAATGTTAATTATGGTATTTGGGTTGACGTCTTGGTAATAAAAAATTTCAAATATTCTGATCTTACAATATTGACTTTGCACTGAAGTCGTTATGGAATGTTCTTTTTTATTTGTGTCTTTATACATTTTATACACTTAGTTTTTTCCTGTATTAAAAATATGGTAAAAAAACACAAATTGATCGAACCCAGGATCGAACTGGGGACGTTATGCGTGTTAAGCATATGCCATAACCAACTAGACCATCCGACCAATTTATTTTTTTAACGAGATCCTATTCGCACTCAAGCAATGTAGATCAACCGCACAGAAAAGCCATGGGGCAAGCCATGGGGCAAACCACGGAACAACCTACCTACAACAACCTACGCATACAAATAAAGAGCTGTTACCCAGTATTAGCACAAATTATTGGTATATATAGTTTCTTTTACAAACTTCTTTTGGCTACCTCTTAGACACACTTTAGCGTTCTTTAAGTGAGTTGTTCCCGATTACGATTTATAACATTTTATAAACAAATATTCTATTTTATTTCTCAAAAATACTTCACATCCTCTCAGTTTACAATTGCTGCTCTTCATGTGAGGATTCACAAACCTCAAGGTATAACGTGCAAGTACAAATAAAAATTTCATTTTCTTTTTTAATGGTGCAATACAAAGTAATTAGGTCTCACAGCAGGGTAGCCCTGCCTGGCCCCAATAAAAATCTTTGAAAGTCTGCTGTGTTGTGATGTACTGGAATAAATTTTAGCTTACCAAGGCACTAACTTTACAATTATGATACGGCATTAAAAGACATATTATTGTAATTTTATATCAACCTAATACCGCACAAACTGTTTGGTTGTTAGTTGTTGTACCTGGTGTAATTCTAGCATGAATATCCATTGTTACTTTAATTTTCCACTAACTTTGTTAATTTATAAACAGACGGCATACAAAGCACTGTGGAGGAGGAAAGTCTCCTTCATTTATATCTAATTATGAATTACTCGTCCTTAGCTTGCTAAGGTATTGGTTTTATAAGTATGTTAAAGCATTATAACACTTATTGTTATAGTGCCATATCAATTCAATGCGGCACCACATTAGCTTAAGTTGGTCAGATATCTTCTTCAAGTAGTAACAGAATTGTGGAATTTTTCAGTTTCGCGAATGCAAAATTTTGACAAAAATTGTTGAATTCAACCAAACGCAAACCTTGCATTTTACATATATTAGTTAATTTATTTTATGCAAATAGTCGGTTTCCGACGGCTCGCTCATTCAGCTAGTAACCTTATTTTTTTACTAGTAAACTATTCTTGAAGCTTTATTGGGTATTTTGTTTGTTTAGAGTTTACTTGAAGTTAGAACAAAAATGCTTCAATATTGTCCCAAAATTACATCGTACGGAGTATATTTCAGTGTACGGCTCATTTCGCTGAGCATGTCGACTTTCCCGGCATCCAGACACGAGATTAAAAAACGCAAACATCACAAATAATTAAACGCCTAGTATCTGAATAGCCCGAATTTTCATCGTTTGAAGATGATAACCTCCATACCTTCTGAATCAAATCCCACACTTTATTTAAATTACCACTTCTCAGATGCTTTTTCAAGTTATAATGTATTTTTTCAAGATGAATTTTGTCATCCCTATCGTAAACCGTCGTTCCCACAATTAAAAATGGAAACAATAAAAAATTATTTAAGTTCCATGAAGTTAGCTTGTCCATAACTTGTAAGACTTTTTGGCTTAAAATTCTAACCTCTGAACCGGATTTCGAACATCCTAATATTTTAACTTTCAGAAAAAGTTTTAGTGACAGTTTCAATATGACATGAAATATTCTATGTTCCTCAATTTGTTCATCAGATAAGCCTGATAGATTCAAGTTTGGCTTTGTTTGACTTATCTTTTGGTCCAAAAATTCCGTTTTTTTTTCAAATAATTCTTGAAAATGTCCCTTCATTTCAACAAACCTCTTATATATATCCGAATCCAGAAAACAATATACTTCTTCAATTTGTTTTGAAGAATTTTCCAGGACTGGTTTGATATACGTATCATAGAATATGTCAATATCATTAACCTTGGCTCTGAAAAAATCATATAATGAATTTATTTCTCCCATATGAAATAGTAGATCTAAGCAACATTTCGTTAAAGGTCCGTAACCGGCGTAAGCATTTGTACTCTTAAGTTCATATATTGTGAGTATTTTTATTAGTTTCTGAAACGTTGTTCTCGATAATAATGGTCCAAACATCCTATTCTTTAAAACACTACCTTGTCGAAAAATATCCTGATAGGAGAACCAACCTAAAGCCCAAGCCGCAAAAGGATTATGTTCACTTACATCCAAAACTTTATCTATACCAACAAAATTTAATGTTTTGTACATTCTTTCAAACATTTGGATCCACGCTGTATAATCTCCATTTGAAGCAGCTAGTATAGCATGGGATGTCTGTGATACAATGATACCCGTTAGTTTATTGTTAAAATTTTCATGCATCGGTAATAAAGTAGATTCAGCAGAATTTAAAACTCTGATTGACTCTCGTAAAAATTTTTCGGCCTGTGAGTTTTGACTCATTGCTAAAAGCCATCCAGCAAAAGTCAACATCACCGTTTTGTTTGAATATGCTAAGGGAAGAATTAGCGAATAACAATCATTATACTTCATGAAATGCCCTCTCATATCATTTGAAGCGGATATAATTGATAAAGCTTCAAATTCCAAGTTTAGGTCAAGGAGTAGTGATGAAAAAAAAAAATCATCCCTATTCTCATATCTTTCTAAAAAACCATCATCAACAACTTCATCAAAGCTATCAAAATTTCCAATCTGTTTACCGTCTTCGTATAATCCTATTTGATTGTCGAGTATTGACATATTCCTCAAAAAATTATTATTATTATTATTATAACAGCAAACAGGAATTAACTCCGCTGCTCCAGTTTCTAAGGTTTCGACTGTATTTCTCCTGGTTTTCGAAGCTTTCCGATATTGACACTCAGTAGTGTTTTTAAGGCATCTCGTACAGCTTGGCATTAATTCATCACATTTCTGTTTTTTTTTTCGACATTCAGTACAGCTTAAACGAGATCTCCTTTTTTTATTGACAATAAAGCGTATAGTCATACTTCACTATTTCTTAACGCTATTTGCTGTTGCTTAGAGCTTGATCAAAAATCTCATCAGTTTTTGATCTACTGTAGGCAGTCATTTCGGTGCCAACGTGATCACCCGGGAACGCACATGTACGTAATCTTGTACTAAAAATCAAATTTAGCGGCTAAGTGAGAAAGTTACATTTCCAAAGATCATAGTTATTACTTCTGAATGTACAGGGGAAAGGTGTGAGAGGTATTTATCCTACATGCTGCGATTGTACAAAAGTTAAATATTATTATGCCATAGTACATTATCTGTTATTTTTTATCCTGATGAAAATAATTGGTACATAAAGAATATACTGTGCTTCAAAAGAAGCAAACTAAAGTTAAAATCAGCATGCAAATATTGAAGGGACATCAGATTCAATGCCTTGCCACTTTGTATGATAAATCAATCCGTTCTTCATGACAAAGAGAATATTTTTTTCAGGCTTATCTAAGATGGAAACATCAATTAAGGGGTTTGCCTCAAGTAGTAACATATCCGCATAGAAACCTTTCTTTATTTGACCAATTGTACTTTCTGCCTTCATAATCTTAGCAGGGGTGATTGTGGCTGATTGTAGAACCTCAAGAGGGCTCAAGATTTTTGATCTTATTAAAAATTCATTGTTTTGGTAGCCGACTAGACTACCTAACAAATCTGACCCATAACAAATCTTAACACCATGTTTTTTAGCAAGAAGTAAGGATTCAAGACCTTTCTTCAAAACAACTGCATTTTTTTCTTTTGATGCAGGTGGTAAAAAAGAGCCAAACTGATTGGATGCCATGACCTTGTAAGTAACTAAAGTTGGACACAGATAACAATCATTATCAGCTAATAGTTTAGCACATTCTTCATTTATCAAATTACCATGTTCAATCCCCTTGACACCATTAAGAACACATTTTTTGATTGCCTTCGCTGTGTATGCGTGTGCTGTAACGAAGGAGCCTTGGTTTTCTGCAACTTCCACAATTGCTTTAATTTCAGAATCTGTGTACTGAATATGCTCGATTTTATCAGATGGGGAAGCAACACCACCACCACTCATAATTTTAATGAATGATGCACCTCGTCTGAAATTTTCTCTAGCTGCTTTCATACATTCATCAACACCATCCGCAACAACACCTACACTTGCCATATGGCACTTGCAGCTATCAAATGCCTCACCTGGTAAATTTCTGTCTCTTAAATCACCATGTCCACCAGTTTGACTAAGTGCTTTACCACAAAAAAAAGACCTTGGGCCAAGAATGATATTGTCATTGATAGCATCTGCAACAAAATGTTCCATACCACCACAATCTCTAATCGTGGTGAAACCTCTTTCAATCATCATTCTACTATGAGCACCAACTCTGAGTAAAATAGCATTTTGAGGTAATTTGGCCAGTTCTCTCAAGTTCAAATTTCCTTGGACTGCAAGCATATGCACATGAAAATCAAACAGCCCAGGACATAAAAACTTACCCATGCAGTCAACTACTGTGAACACCGATGAGTCAAAGTCATCGCTTAGTACAAGGTCGTGTATATATCCATTTTTAGTCAAAACGGTATAACCTTGAATTGATCTACCATCAGCAGTATCAATTATAGTTGCATTCACAAAAGCGTAGGAGGTAGGATTGGAAAATTTCCAGGGTTTAACTAGCTTATCTAAAGGCTTATCAATGCCTTCATTAAGATCAATTTCAGGAACAACGTTCATCGATTGCTTATCCATTTGGGTATATTTTGGTTGAAAAAACTTATGGGTGCCTGCAATGCAAAGTAGGGAAAAGTTTTTAGATACAGAGGTTCAATTTATAGGCTGGACATATCAGAAACGCCCACTGAGAAGATAGGAATTTCCCGATTAGGAAATCCCGATTAGGAAATCTTGTTTTTTTGCGAGCATGGCGTGTGTCTTCAATAATGTTTTCTCATAATTCCCTGCCTTGCTATTTATGGCCTGCTGCAAAGAAATTTTCTTGATAACAAGTTCAGTTTATAATGATGTTCAGTAAACAGCGCAAATAATTACAAAAAAAATAAATGGCTTCTCGTCTGGTGCCATGCAATTATCCCTTCATTACAAAGAACATCAAATTATGATAGATTGAACATTTCATCCTTTACCTGTTTTCTAATTAAAATGACTCTAATCCAAAACGTAGAAGTATATATATATATATACATACATATATACTAGGAGTAAAACAAGTACGTGTAAGTGGTCATTTTTGCTCCTTCTATTACAATCAACAAAAACATTTTGAAAAGAAAGAATGTTTAGTGTCAGAAGTGATGCTAAATTAGGCATTGTTGATGGTCATAGTGCTATATATATAGGGTAAAAGAAAACACCCAATTATTTGAAAAATTAGTCAGTACCAACATTGTGTTTCCTTTTTTTATCTTACAATATATTGATGAAGAATACTTGTCATACCCTGCTATTGTTCCGAAATGTAGTTTTGAGCAAAAAAACGGAAATGGTTTCCAGTTATTAGTTGTACTCTATCTTGTTTAGTGAATTACTTCTATTAAAATTTTTATTACTGTTTATCTTCTGGATAATCAATAAAAGTTTACTAGCGTTTTATTACTTGGGCGTAGTTTTAACGCATTGAGTGCTTTACAGAACTTTGCAGCACTGTACATTAAATAATGTTTTTAGGGTTCTTTATATCATATTTTTAACAAATATCACTATTTTCGCTTAACATTTATGAATTTATGCCTAAAAATCATATCACAGGCATTGAATAAATAGCAATTTCATTACTGAATAGTGTTTGAAAAAATTGGCTACTTCTAACAATTGGATACTTAAATCTCAAAATAATAATAAAACACTGAACTGAACCATCCACATTATTTACACCATCTAGTAGCTGAATGCTTTCCAACCTTGTTTTCTCAGTCTACCAACTGATTTGCTACCTAGCTTTTTGAAAAGTACAGACTTATAAGAAATGAAGTCACCGATATTGGAATGCCGTATCGGCGGCTATAAAAATATAGCACAACATACCAGCATGTCTCGTTCATTTACCATTTATTTATTAAGCATAGCTTTTTTGAGCCGGCCCACGAACTAAGATCAAGCAACCCGTACAGTAGTTTTCTAAAAGTGTAATGATTTCATGTTGAGCATTGTTGCCATAGGAAAATTTTGGAGGTTAGAAAGGCTTCTAACACCGAAGCTGTGGCTAAAGAACAATAAAATAAATTTTTCGGTGGAAAAACCCGTGCAGACTGCACCCCGTCTAAATCGAGACGGGGCTGAGTTGGGCCCTGAACAACAAGAGCAAATTATTATACAAAAACCTTCTGTGTTTTGCCAAAATGGGATGAGTGTGCGATATCTCCATTCGGCTTTGATATTTCGCTTATGCTACCAGTAAACTAGTGCGCTCTGATTTGACCTGTTTTGCTATTTTTTTCAGATGGATTTTTCTCTCCCGGCATGTATCATGACCTGATAGAACTAAACAAACTTTTTTTTCAATTACATCCATAGCATTGGTAGTCTTTTTTGATAAAGTTTTTTGTTTCTAAAAAATTGTTTAGATGTTTCGTTTTCATATTGTTTTCTTCCATGATTTTTTTTTTCGGTAAATTTTTTATGTTCAAATGAATGATTGCTACAATGCAACAGATGGAGCTCAATTCAGTATAAAACTAGGGGCTTCTCTATTTATTTCCTGTCATAGCTTTAGTAAGTTGATTTATGTAGCATCCAAGATCAAAATACTATCATGACTTTTAGTATTAAGTTGTTCATCACGCTTTTACTACATTTAAATGTTGCTTTTGCTAAAATAACCTGGACATTTTTGAGAGAACCTTCAGGATATGCTGAGTTTTATGCCTGCCGTTCCGCAACTAGCAAATATATTTATGATTATAAACCTTTGGGACTTGGCGAGTTCTCAAGTTCTTGGGATGTAGCATGTGGTTATCCACCTGCAATAGGATCACGTCTCTTATGTGTCGCTACATCCTCCAAAAATAATACAAAAATAGAGGAAACGGTTTACAAGTTGTATTCCAAACAATGCCAGAAATATAGTTCTTATAATCATACTTGGACTTACTATCGTGATCAATATATAAACGCAACCGAATATTATGTTCCATTTGCTGATATTGGTAACACATCACTTCCAATGTATGTTCCAACTATCCCTAGTCTTACACCTTTAAAAAAAACATATGACCTTTACCGATCTACATATTTCAATATAGATTCTGGTACTTGGTTTAGTGTCGGCATTTGTGGTTATTTTTTACTTTTGATTGTTATCAGTTCAATATACAATTTTGCCAGAAGAACAGGTATCTCTAAATCTTTAAATAATTCATTTATTTCAAAATCTATTCAAAAATACTTGATTTTTCCAACGTTAATTCCAAACGGAAAATTTGCAGAATTTTATGGTTTCAAGTACTTTTCTGTTTTGTTTCCAAGTAGAATTCAATTTGTTGTGGACTTGTTTCTATTTGCTCTCCAGGTGGCGTTCTATTGCGTTGACTATAAAAAATCAGATAATCCAAGTTATTGGTCTCAGTATGTTGGTGATCGTTCAGGTATTATGGCATTCGGTAAAATTCCATTATTGGTTCTATTTGCAGGTAGAAATAATTTTCTGCTATATATTACAGGCTGGTCATATGCAACATTTTTGCATTTCCATAAGGTTATTGCAATGTGGATGTTCCTTGATTCAATGATTCACTCAGTTGCGTACACTATTGATCTTCTAGGTTATTATGTAATGGATTTGAAGAGAACATACTTTGCCTGTGGTGTTGCTGCCACCGTCATAGCTGGTGTAATGATTCTTCAAGCATTGCATGTTTTCAGAAACTTTTATTATACATACTTTGCAACATTTCATGCTATGTTAGCAATTTCATTTATTATAATGTGTTGGCTTCATTGTAGGTATTTAGGTTGGATGGAATGGTTAGTTGCATCATGTTGTGTTTGGTTTTTTGACAGACTCGTTCGTGTTATACGTATGTCAGCATTTGGTTATAAAACGGCAACTATTAAAGTTGTTGGCGATGAGTTAATGAAAGTTGAAGTTGCAAAACCTAAATGGTGGTTCCACAATCCTAACACTTATGCTTATATTTATTTTTCAGGCTTTATTTTCTGGGAAAATCATCCATTTGCTGTTGTTGTTGAAAATGACAAAATATGTGCCTACATTAAGGTAAAGAGGGGTCTCACTTATAGGGTTTGGAAAAAGTTACTTGCTAATAATAATCAATTACAATGGAAAGTGTGTCTAGAAGGTCCTTATGGTGGTGAGGGATTTGCAAGCATCAAAAAATACGACGACGTATTATTGATTGCAGGTGGTTCAGGTGTTCCAGGAATTCTGGAAACGGCAACAGGGGTCTCTGGTGGAAAATTAGTTTGGATTACACAAACTTTGGATTTGGTTAGAGCATACAAACCTTTATTGGCCAATACTAATATTTCAATCGATCTTTATATTACTAGAGAAGCAGGTACCGATAAAGTTTGCAGCAAAGAAGAAATAATCTACAGTTCAGATTCTGAAGTTCAAAGTTCTGAGAGCAATGAGAAAAAGTCAGACAATAGTAAATCGTTAGATGACGTTTTGTCACAAATATCAATTCATTATTGTCGTCCAGACATTAGCTCTATTATTGATTCACTTGTTACCGATTCTGTTTCTAACAGTGTTGGTATAATGGCTTGTGGCCCACCTCGATTGATGGATGATATCAGAAATTCAGTGACTGATAAAGTTACTGATTGGGATAAAAGTGTTGATTTCTTCAATGAATTTCAAATTTGGTAATCTCAATATAGATTTCATCTAGTTTTTTAGATTGTATTATATAGCTTATAAGCTTTGTTGTATGTTAGAGCTATATCTCTGATCTTTTGTTTTATTTCTAAAATTTGACCAGAAGTGGTTTTTAACGAAATTCAGTAATTGGGCTCCCGTTAAAAAGACAAGTAAAGTGCGCATTACTGCAACATAATTAGATATGGTACATTGCATTTTCCGGAATGGACCAGCTTGTGCCAACTTCACATTGCAAAAGTTACTAACATAGGCAAAATATATATTTCACTTTAAAAATTGATTTGCCTGAATAGAAAACTAGCATGCTGTACATTTATTCAGACCGTTACTTTGGAAAACCAGCTGACTGGTTGCAGTATCAAAATATAGTGTAAAAAACTTACTTACTCAGTCGGTTAATCACTAGAACCGCCACACTGCCTAAAATTAATATACATGTACAATCTTGTTTTCTCAAATAGTCAGTTTGACGCTATATTTGGAAAACTAAGCTTCCTTCATGGTGGTGCATAAGAACTCGCATAACCCTTTTAATAAGCTATTGTGTTCTCCAATGAAAAAAACACTTAACTTCCATGCAGTGTTGCCTAAACCTTGATACCCAAAAAAAAATGCTTTCCATAATTAAAGTAATAGTTTTTGTAAAGCTTCCTAATAGTTTCAATACAACATAAAATGTTTTGTTTACCTTAAACATCGGTCTCTTTACTGTTTAAACGCCTATATCAAAGCATGTAAGCAAAACAAACCTTAATTTTAACCTAAAAAACGCTAGTTTTTCGATAAGTGTAATTATTTATATATGTATGTCGATTTGGTTTGTGATTATTCAGGAAAAAAGCAATCAATTTATTTACTACATTTTTATTTTTTTGTCGACATTTTATAGCTTATACAGTTCTTTTACAAAGTAATGATAATCTTTACAACGACGCGTTACGTGTTATATGGCATTTTTAATAAATAGCTGATAAATCTTTCACGTATAGCCCTATTAAAGATCCTGCTTTTTTGGGGCAAAATAAACCTTCACTTCCGCTCAGAATTAGGTTTTTTAATGCAAAAAGCAATAGTGAATTTATAAACATTTTTTTAGAAAAATTATGACATTATTTACATTTGAAGAAAGAACGTTTCAGCTAACACCCGTTAAAAATTAGGATTACTAGACTAGGGAATGCATATCCTTTGTGTCAACTGAACAGCTATTTTGACTTAGTTTTAAATTGTAATTGATACAGTTGGAAAAAAACCATTACCGGATAGATTTTAATCAATGTCGGCAATACAGATCGCTTGCTTAAACAATATTCTATTTAAAGCCTGGGTACATTTTGAATCTCTCTGTATTTGGCTCGAGTACTTTTTGACAGACAAAGTTTTCTTTTAATATGATACAAATGGGCACTGTTTTATCCCATAACATATCTCATGTTAACAAGGAACTAAAACAGGTGAACTCATACACTAAATCTATTCAAGGTGAAGGTACAATTCAACACACTTCATATTTGAAAGTTGATAATTTCTTAATGAATAGCCGTCGATAATATCTTGAAGTTCATCAATTAACTGCCCTGACCATACTTCAATGCTATTATTGTTTATATTATTAGTGTTCGAGCTGTTACAAGAATTTGTTAATTCCCAAATAGTATTTTTCAATTGAGTAAGAATATCCTTAGCACTTTCTTTAAAGGAGTAGTCAAAATCTTTTATCTCCAGTACTGCGGCTAGAAGCGTTTCTTTGACTAATAACTGAATTTTACGTTTAACATAATATGCATCGCTCACATTTGACAACCTTGATATTATCGACAATTTTAAATCATTTTTTGGAGCTATAGAGTTTGATGTTGAGTCTCGAGGAACTTCATCTTGATTTTGGTCTGTTGATTTTTCAATGTTTAAATCCAGCGTGATATTTCGGTTGATATTAGAGTTATTGGAAAACATCTTAATTTCTGCTTGATTTTTGAGCTCGGTTTTTGATTTGTTAACAACAAAATTAGTATCTGAATTGGCTATAATAGCTTTATATTTGTTTTTTATAACATCATTTTCATAATCAATATGAACATTAAACAGTAATGATTTTTCATAGCCGGATGTCAAGTTTTTCAAATTAATCGAATAGGAATTAGTAAAGCAATCACCATTTATTTTTTTTTCACTTAGCTTAGCTACACCCAAGGGAGATTCAAAAGTTCTAAGTTTAACATAACAAGGAAAATTAACTATAGTTTCTATCCTTTTAACCGTTATAGCATGCAACTTAGATATTAAACTGGTCAGAGTATTTTGTAAATGATCAAGATCTAAAGAGATCGAAAGTTTAGTTTTGTTATTATACTCTCGAGGACTTGAAGCTTGATTTTTTTTTAGATTCCGATTCATTTCCAAAAGCTGATGTGGCTTGAATCTGAACTCATCAGCTAAAAGAATAAAGTTAAAATTAGCATCAAAGTCATCACATAAATTGGAAACCCTTCTGCTAATATTTTTGTCAAAAGTTTTCTGTCGTTTTGAGGAAAAAGGGCTATTTAGTTCGTATTCAGGATTTTTTGAAATTGAAAACTTTTCATCATCATCCCCCAGTAACAATTCGTTTGAAACATAAATGACTTGATGTATATAATCACTCTTATTACCCTCAAGATGGCTAAACCCGACATTCGACAAAAGTTCAATGTATTTTAAACCTTCATTCCACTGTGACTCAACATTCAATCCGCCCTCTTCAACAATTATACCTTCAGTGATTGATTCTAAAAGCAACTTCCAACCACCCCAGTATTTACTTGCACAACCATAGTAATTACCAATTGTAGTGAAATCTTTAATATGGTTGCCTAAGAGTACGACGCCCAATTTGTCTTTTGGATTTAATGAATTTATAACATCTAATAGAATTTTTTTAATTGATTTTGTAAATTCATCACTTTCAAGCCCATAATCTTCACTGTTTACTAATGGCAATGCTAAAATTAAAACCATCGGGATTGCATCAGGTCTTAAAATTTGACGTTTTAGGAATCTCGAAGGTAAATCAATATTTTTGGAAGTCATTTTATTGAGTATTTTGATATCATCTGGGATTGCATCGCTATCAATGCCATTTGAGATTAAATTCCATGCATTAGTCGAAGTTTGGATTAAGGGTATTGTGTTGGAAACATCTATATGCTTAAAAATTTTATTTAGAACAACAAACCATTTATGTTTTAGGATTTTATTTTCAGATGAAAATATTATACTTGGAAGTTTAATTGAATTGAAATTAACGATTATGCTATTTTTATTTTCAAAAATGGAGGAAATGAAAGTTTGAGAATTCAATTCTTGATTTAAAATAAGTTTATCACCTTTTTCATTCAAAATTATAATGTTTGATTCAAATAAATAAACTTGGCAAGAAAAAAATTTGTTCAGTTTGATAGTTATATCAATGATATCAAATAAAATCAAATACCCGACAGCTGAAAAGCCAACATTCGAAGTTCCAAGATTTGTCTGAAAATTGTTGATTATACTGTTTGTTACTTTATTTTTACCAACTTGTGCTTTAATTTGTTCTGCCTTATTCGTTTCCAGCGGAGCTTCAAATTCGGTTGTCGAGACATTAATAACACAACCTATATTTGACTGATCTTTATCATTGACATTAACGGAAGAGTATTCAGGTGCAAATAATATTTTTGATAATGGAATACTATGCTCAACGGAATTTAGTGATCTGTTTGATTTGTTATTTTTGACTAATTCTGGAGTAATATTTGGAAGTAACAATGTATCTTCTCGTTCCCAAAAGTTCATACCCATTTGATCTTGCGGAGTGATTGGACTCTCCGTAAAGGTTTTATTTGGTGATGAAAGTGAAGCACCCAAAATCGTATCATTTTTCGATATGAAATTTGTAAGATTCGGAGTTTCAAAACTGTTCAAACTTGTCATTATATTTTGCTTTTCATTATCGGGATTCATGACATCATCAAAAATTCTCATCATTTGGGTACCTTTTAAAGTTGGAATCAAAGTTTCATCAAAACTACAGGTTGTAACGTTACAAGCGGGACAGAGGACTTCGTTCTTAATTTCAGTGGAATTATCCCTTGTAATTTCTGAAAAAAGGTCTGGCGCATTTATCAATTCTTTCAAGCATTCTAAATGTAAGCAATGTCCACAATTCAAATCGACTAACCTTTCCCCTTCAAAAATATTATGCAGTGATTCATTACAAAATGGACAATTATAATAATCTGGCAAGTGTTTTGAAAAAATTCTTTTTTGAATTTTTGATGTTGGTGTTGTGTGTTGGGTTTCAGTATAATCATTTTTAAATCCTTTCGCTTGGCTCAAAAAATGTTGTTGAGGAGATGGAGAGCTTGGTACAGATGTAGCAGATGTTATATGTGAATATGGGGTTGAATTTATTGAAACGGAAGTTGTTGAATCTGAAGCTCCTGAAATGTTCAGTAATTTTGGAACTTTCTTGAAATTTTGTGTGCTTGACTGTCCGTTCAGCATCTGAAAGAAATGTAAATTTGATATCTATACAATTGGTTTATATACCAACAGTCAAAATAGCTTTGAAGAACTGAGTTCACGCTTTTGTTGCAGTAGAATTGGTAGTAAGGGAGGCAGAAAATAATTGGAAACGGAAGAAGGCTCCGCACCGCCTTGTTTCAGCTATCATGTTTCATGTTGCTCTTTAACTATTCTAACCACTGTCTTTTTCTATAGTTACACACAATATATACATGCCACATGGTTTACAATCAGTCTTTGGACTCCCATACATCTTCGCTACTTCCCCTTTTCAATTGCTCCACCAAACGCTGTTTGTAGAACTGCTGAACATTCACCTGCTTAACGTCTTCAGTGTTCAAGGAATTGGAGAAGCAAAAGTTAAGTTTCTCAGATTGTTTATCACAAAGCGTCAAATCCCCAAACCTGTAGTAGTTTCTAATTTGTCCTCCAAGAGACATGCACTGCATGAGTTCATCAAGTGCTGTCATACACGACATCTCCTTCTAATCAAAAATAGTATCGTTAGTATTTGCTTGCATAAAAAATAAAAAGAAGGTAATGTAATCATACAGGGAACTTATTCAATTTTAATGACTCTGCTCTACTGCTGGCTTTCTCTCTTAGAGTATCTGACTTTTTGTTGCCGTCGCCAATAGCATCGTTAATCAGGGTGCCCATTTGCCCCAACTCCTTTTCACTGTCCGTCAAAGTTAAAACTTCCTGACTGGCCAACGCATGGGTCCCACTATCATCTCTAGTGTCTTCTATCTTCCTGTTCCAAAACATTTTGGGTTTCAGCGTGAAAGCAACAAGGCAACATCTTTTGATACCCAACATCTTCAACACTTTTTTTGTGAATTTGCGCGGCAATTAGTTTATATGCAATGCTTCTATATTCTATAATATATATATCTATATATGAAGACGATAGTAGTAAGACTATTACTACTATCAGTACAATCTATTAATTTAGAAGAGCAGTCGATTCGTTGACATCTATTTCTTGAGCAGCATCTTCAACTTCTTCTACTTCACCATCTGCTGAAACCGGAAGAGTTATTTGCTCACCATAAACAGTACTCATACCTAATTTGTCGACAACATTCTTCATCTTAAAGTAAATTTCCTCAGTTAATTTTGGAACATCCTCCTTAGTTAGGCCGATCGTTGGGATTGGATCCAGTACTCTAATATTAATCTCACCTCTGTTAAAATTGAACAATTTTAAGGAATACAAATTTGATGTATTTGACACAACTAACGGAATAATTGGAATTTGTGCCTGAATAGCTAGATGAAAAGCACCCTTCTTAAATGGAAGCAATGTTGGGGTGGATGAATACGATCTTGTACCCTCTGGAAACATGAACAAACCTCCTTTATCTTCTTTTAATTGATCCAATGCTTTATTAAGTGTATGGATTGAAGATTCTCTGTTTGACCTATCAAGGAAGAAAGTGCCAGAAGCACTCATAAACCATCCTAAAAATGGAAGGTATTTCAACTGCTTTTTAGCAGTAACCACACACCTTGGTGGAAAAATTCTACCCAACATGTAAATATCTAATTCAGATTGATGATTCGAGACTAAAACGGCTGGTAATTTTTCAAGCAATTCAGGTTTATCAATATTAATTTTCATACCCATTATAAAACTGAAAAAGTTATAATAAAATCTTGCGGTACTCCATTGGGATAAATTTCTTTTGCCGATAATAGTAAAGAAAATTGAACACAGAACACCATACGTTGCACTAATTAATAAAACATGCAATGCCACGAAACCTTTAGTTACGAACTTGATCTTTCTCAGTATACTGCCCACAAGTGTCATTTTTTTTTTTTTGCTGGAGTTTTGGTGGCTGGTATTTTCGAAAAGTGTCTGTACAACGACAAAGCAAGATAATAGAATCACAAAACAGGTGGCAAAAAACAACGCGAGTTCAGTTACAGCAGGATCTACTGCTTTTACACAAAACTTTTAACAGGAATCATCTAACAAGGAAAGAATAGCATCAACTTATATGTCAAAAATCTTTACCAATTTGCCATAATCAACATTGCACTAAAGCGCGGTTTAACTTCTTTCTATCAAAAGCATTCAAGTATTTATGTACAGTATATACGATCTATCACTATATAAATTTGTGGGGGGAAAGAGCTACATCTTTCTTTCAATTCTGTTCAACTTTCTAGCAGTCTTAGCGTTAGTCTTAGTTCTTTGACCTCTAACCGGCAATCCCATGGAATGTCTCATACCCGAGTAGGAACCGATCTCTCTCTTCATACGGATATTTGCCCTTAATTGTGAAAGTAATTTGGAATCAATGGTCATTTCAGATAGTTCCTTTGTAATGGACATGGTTTGTTGCTCGGAGAGTTGATGCATACGCATATCTGGATAAAATCCTAATTTCGAACATATCTTGGTGGCTGTATCCAATCCAATACCGTAGAAAGTCCTCGCAAGACCAAAGTTAATTCTATACTTTCCCTTGACCGCTTTACCCAAAATGTGCACAACCATATTTTCACGATTCTGTCTTGTTTAAATACAAGCAAATTTATAAAATGTTATAAAACTTCTTTATTCATGTTCACAAATCACTTTGAAAAACTCGTGCGCTGGGAAGTTGTACTTAACTATCTCACGTTTATCCGGGTAACAAACCACAGATTGATGTTTTACACATTTTGCTGTATACGGGACATCTCGATACCTATGTCCAAACGTAGGATTAACAAGAGCCTCACTAGACCCACCATGGAGATGAAACTGGCAACTCCAATAGGGACAACTGCAAAAACAATTAAATTGTAAATATCAACTTTTCTTTTCTTCTTTTTAATTCCCGTAATACCGTTATCACCATTTTCTGCATAACTATCCGCATAATTATTAGTAGAAATGGAATTATTGTTTGTCATTTTTCTCAAATCAAGATTCGAGCCGTCTTTAGTCAGTTGCTTTTCAATGCTCAAGTTGTTCGAACTAAAACACTGAATAATGAAGAAAATTGTTAAAACACAAGAAATAAATATCCAAACAGTCAAACAAAACTCATTATCTTTATTATTAAAAGTATAGTTAAATAATTCAACAACCATCACAATAATCAAGCTCATACTCAATATTCTAACTATCACAGCTTGAATTGCATACATAACCATCCATCTAACCATTAATCCATCAAGGATTGTATATGATAATAATGCGCTAACCAAGCACCATAATGAAGCCAAAAAAAACTCGGTTGCTCTAACTGTCATAACGTTGTTATAGGGTACCTTAATCAACCTATGCCACTGGAAAATTAAAATAAAAAAGTTCTTTAAAATTGCATAAATTGGAATATCCCTGCAGATAGTGACGATTATATGTTGCCTTACGTTCAACCTCTTCAACCCGTAACTTTTTAATTTATTTTGTTTTACGTACAAGTCTTCCATTGCAGTCGATGCCAATCCAAACAGTAGATTGTTAGATGTTGTATTGGGGTATACATTTGCCAAATTCGTGTTCGAGCTACTGTTGTTATTGCTTGCTCTATTCATCAATCGATTGGTAATTCTGGTTCCAGAATTATTGCTGTTTATATTGTTAGTGCTGACAATATATTCAGGATCAATTTCTATTTCTATCTCGGGATCCGTTGGTGGAGGATGTTTGGCATATTCCGAGTCATAATCAGACTCCATATTAAGATTTGCAATATGCCGACACATCCTAAATTGATCTGTCTCAATAGGACGACTCATTTCTCTTGCTTTTTCCTCGTACAGGTAGAAGAGAATCTGTTAATCTAATCTTAGAAACTAATGCCATAAGTTAAAAAAGTAGGCTAAATTTTTCAAGCGCTCAAAATAAGGTGATAAGGTGTTGAAGATTTGATATCAGAACGAATCTCAACTATACCAAAAGTCAAAGACAAGTTACATTTGTTTATAAAAGATAAAATAAACTACATCTAAAACAAGAAATATAAAAGTATGCAGGCAATTCCAATCTGAAACAGTACAAAACCTTTGTTATTAACATAATCAAATTCGAATTATAAGGCTTCCAATTGGTTGCTGATTTCGTCCAATTCTTCTTGAGCCTTCTTGTGCTTCTCTTCTAGCTCTTCAAACTTAGTTTCTAGATCAGATTTTTCCTTTTCCAAAGCATTTAACTTATTTTCTAAAGTTTCGACCTTAAGATCTGATTCTCTTAATTTTGCGGTAGTTTCTTGTAATGTTTTATCAGAAGTTTCTAATTCCTCTTCGAGCATTGAGTTTTTCTTTTGAATGTTTTCATTGGATGTCTGCAATTGGGTCGAATCACCTGCAATTTTTTTATTTTCATCTAAGTCAGCTTCCAATTTCTCATTTTGCTCTTCCAAACTTTGATTTCTGGTGGTTAAGGACTTGATTTCATTTTCCTTTTCTAAAAGCTCTTGTTCTAATTCCTTAACCTTCTGACCAGCCTCGTCAGCTTTTTCTTGCCAAGATTCAGCATCAAGCTTAAGCTTGTTCATTTTCTAAATTAAAGTTAATGCCGAGTTAGTAGTTGAGTCAATTAATTCATTAGACAGAAAGCCTGGGCAATTAGTGCTAAAACATACCTCTCTTAACTTATCCATTGTGGTATCCTGTGACTACTGTGTATGTGCCTAGCCTGCAAAAAGCAAATAAAAGTAGTTTCAAACATAAACAACGCCTTTGAAGTGCAACGTGGTAAATCAGCCCAAACAAACCTCCTGCTCGCACCCATAACCGCGCCTTCCACAATCCCAAGAAACCCTCTGTCGTTCTTGAGGTAAACAAATATATTCTTTTGCTTTATTATTTTATTTATGTTTTTGGTGTGGTAGATCACGTGTAAGCGTGTTTTGACTAATTTGGATTGGATTGATTATTCAAATTACACATTCATACTATTATATATTGAACCTAATGCCCATTAGGTGAAAACCATTATTATTATTACTATATATTTTGGACCATATTAAGTTGTTATCAAATTAAGCAGCATTATGAGCTTCTGGTGCTTTTCATGCGCTTAGCATCCTGTTGACCGACATTGTTATTGATCTCCGCTTCTTGTATTTTAGTAGGTGGGGCGTCATCTTTAGCAATTGATTTATGCAATGGCGATGGAAAAGCACTCAAGGATAGATCAAGTTTGTCAAGGTCTGAAAGACTCTGCAAATACACAATCTTGCAATTGTCCTTAATAGCAGTATTCTCACTCAAAGAAGATGCCTCAGAACTATCAGTCGACTCATCTTCTGGTTTCATTACACATGATGATGATGAATTCAGTGAATCAGATTTGCTCGTGCCAGAAATGCTAAAATCTGTAGCCACCGAGCTAATTGGTTTCTGGAAAGCAGTTGGATTGAGACTATTATCGCTACCACTACCGCCCGATGATTTAAAAACATTTCTACTATCCAGGCTCGATGCACTTGATCCAAAACGCGACATTCCTTTTAATGATGACCTGAGCTCATTTGATGAACCATCGTCTGAAGAAGACGAAACTGATCCCGACATTTTTGTTAACTTATTGGTACCATTCTTTTTCATGTCAATTCCAGATCCTAACACATTACCCAAAATGTCAATCTGTTTAGTTGATAAATTAGTCATATCAGGAAAGTTAATTTCAAACTTGATTAGCAAGTCTCCAAATTTCAAACTCTCGTTATCCTCACTACTACTTCCATCGCTATTACTTGATTTAGTTTCGCTTCCAATGTAAGCGGAAGTTTTATTATCCAGATTTTCCTCAAATACCTCGATATGTTCTCCCTCCCTCGAAAGATTATGCTTCTTTTGTTTACTCTTGTACCTTTTTTTTCTATACTTTGAAGATTTATTTGAAGAAGTGCTAGGAATGGGCATACCAAAACCCTTCAACAGTTTGAGTTGGTTCCCCGATTCAATGTCACCACGTGCAATACATATGTTTAATTTTTCACCATTGATGTGCTCAAACGTAATGTACCCCCCACATAATGACTTAACTAAAGGGATTGAAATTGTTGCTAATAAGTTATTACCTTGCCTATTGAACCTCGACCTAGGATTCATCTTATCATCACACAAAGTCAAAATGACATCACCTGGAATTAAGTTAACGCCTTCATCCGCCGCGTTAGGAAAAACAATTCTGTAACCATCACTAACGCCCCTTGGGGTTCTAAAATCGAGGATAACCTTAGTATCAATTAATTTGTTGCCATTACACTCATCACAGATGTATTTTGG
This sequence comes from Pichia nanzhaoensis, assembly GCA_030573035.1. NCBI lineage: Eukaryota > Fungi > Ascomycota > Pichiomycetes > Pichiales > Pichiaceae > Pichia > Pichia nanzhaoensis. Next base: position 165,489 of record JAJMCN010000006.1, read on the forward strand.
TGGGATTACTTGCCCTGTTCCATTGCATGAAACACAAGTAGATTCTGATCTTTGATACATCATGCCATTTCTGCTTTCATTGATAATACAGCCAGAGCCGCAACAGTTATTGCATGTATACACTTTCAAACCACCAAGTGCATTACAATTTGGACATTTTATTCTTTTGGATAAGCTTAATTTAACATGTTTACCGTTGTAATAATCAGTTAATGTACAGTTCACATTGTGCATAATATCTCTACCCTTTCTCATTCTCTGTTTAGCTAAGTTACTTGATTGATCTGCTTGTGATTGTTTTGCATATGAATAATTAATCCCATCATTCACAGGACCACAATTGTTATTAAACGGTACTGAAAACGGCATATTAAAATCGTTCATTGAATTGTTTGAAACAAAATTGTTATAGAAATCATTAAACATCTCATTGGCATTTGGAAACGGTGTTCCAAACATGTTATTGATTGGGTTTTGGTAAGATTGGTTTTGATAATAACCATTTTGTCTGTGTTGATTGGCGGCATTATGATCATATTTTTGATTATTTGTTGAAAATGCTGATGTCTGTTCTTGCGGGTTTTTGGCAACCGCCTCTCCGTAATTATCATACAAATATCTTTTGTTTGGATTACTTAAAACATCGTAAGCTTCAGATATAAGTGTGAACTTTTCAGTGGTTTTACTATTACCTGTTGAATCTTTATTTGTTTGTTTATCAGGATGATATTTCAAGGCCAAAGACTTGTAGGCCTTTTTTATTTCCTGTTCATTTGCGTCTGTTGAAATTTCTAATAAATCATAAAAGTGTGTCTCTTTGACCATCAGTAAAAGTACTTTGTTAATTTCCACCAAAATGTATTAAAAAAGGTTTAATAACTAATGAGTTTTATGTAGTTGTTTAAGTTGATAAACTTCGTTTTTTTTTAACTTATCGGTAATACAGCAAGAATGATCAAAAGTCGAACTTGTTATATTTGAAAAAATTTTATCATATAGGTTTTTTGATTTATGCTTAATTAGGATTTAACGAGATTAAGCGTAAATAATCCTTACGTGATCAATATCAGCACAGTAAAGTGATGTTAACTGGTGTTTGAACGTAAAACTGCTCAAGATAGATTAATAGTTGATTCCCTTCGAAAAGATTATCGAAAGAAAAAATACCTCTAATAATCTATATTCCTTGTTTCTCGTTGAGTAGGTTAATTCAAAAATATTTTTGGCTTGTCTGTTCTGAATGTCAACCAATACAGATTTGTTCCTGAATCAAACTTTTGCTAAGTCTATTAATGTGTCGAAAGGAAATAGTCAAGAACTATAGGAAATTTTCGACTCAAAACAGAGAAAAAAGATGTGCAATTGCCTGCGGGCTAGGTCAATTGGATGTGACTCAGATTTATTGGAAAGGCCAGCTGGGGATTGCTCCGCTGGGCCAGGCAGAACAAGGGCCGTCGCGAGGATTTGCACGGGGTTCTACCGGGTTCCATGCGGGTTCCATGCGGGTTCCACATCTATTTCCCGCGTGCCGGTTCAGCAGCACAGCACTAACAGTTGTAGACATGAGATGTCACCGTTGCGTCATAGCACGTGATAAGACAAGTCGATCGACCCAGTAAGGGTGATAGCAGAATTGCAACATGTTTTTTTTACAGGAGAGTAAGGCGGGAAAACGAGACTGGAAAAATTTGTGGATTATTTGGCGGGTATACCTGATGATACGTTTGAGGAGTGACGGAGTTAGCGTTTTGTGGTGGAAATACCTCTGCCAGCAATGTCTCTTTTATTTTCAAATTACTTCATCCCTTCAGAGTATCATCTTTTACTCACTTTGAATGTTTCAAAGCCAAATTACTTAGGTAAAGTGTTAATCAAACTAGTGAAAAATAAGCACTTCAACAAACCCCTCAACGTAGACAGTACTTTTGAACTGACGCTGAATACAGCAGATATTATATCAACTTCTTCAACTTTAAAATCTGTATCTGGTTCACATAAACTTTCTCATGTTTTAAATAAAGAGGCTCAAACAACTTCTTATTCAGCGACAAATCTGAAATTTGATGAATTCAAAAACATTGAGTCATTTACACTAGAAATCAATTTTTTGGCTGTTATTAGGAAAATTTTAACTTACACTGATGTTACTAAAGGCGTGTTTTCAACCAAGTATACTGATCCAAAGACAGGTAAACCAGATTTGTTTCTTTTATCTACTCATTCACAACCTCATTTTGCTCGTTATATTTTCCCATGTTTAGATGACATAAACTGCAAATGTGCGATCCAACTAGAATTGACTGTAGATAACAAATTTAAGTGCGTTTCAAATTTACCAGTAGAATCTTCAGATTTCGTATCTGAATCAACAAGTAAAATAGTGAAATTCATGAAATCTCCACCGATGACAACATCAGTCTTTTCATTTGCAGTTGGTGACTTTGACTACATTGAAAATATAATTGATATGCCAGTTTCAAATAATAAATTTCCCGTTAGAATTTACACAATGGTTGGTGATTCAGAAAGGGCTTCGTTTGCGTTAAACATAGTTTCTGTTGCAACCGTTGAAATAGAGAAAAAATTCAACGTTGCATATCCGTTACCAAAGTTAGATATCATAGCATTACCGTTTTTGTCTGACGGTGGAGTTGAAAATTGGTCAATGATTCAAGTTATTAACGATCATATTTTGTTACCAGACTGGAAAGTGTCTGATAATCATCTAGCTAACTTGAAGAGCACAATCACTGATGTATTGGTACACGAACTGATTCATATGTATGTCGGTAATTATATTACGTTTGATAGCTACGATTTTACATGGATGAATGAAAGTTTCGCAACATTTATGTCAAATACTATAATCAACCAACTATTTGATTCCAATAGATGGTTTAATTATATTGACTCAGAGCTTCACCAGTTAAAACTGAGAAATATGGAAGTTGATTCCAAACCAATTCATGTATCTAATGTTGGAACTTCAAGAATTCACGATACTTTTTCGCGTAATTCTTATGAAAAAGGTATTATTTTAATGAGAACACTAGCATCACTTTTTGCTGAAGACCACTCTCAATTAGATAAAGAGATTTATGATTTATTTTTTTCTATGGTTGGTGATTTTATTAACTCAAATAAATTTGGTAATTTTAAAACAATTGATTTCTGGAATTTTCTCAAAAATCACTCTCTCAATAGATTCCATTATGATATACCAACAATCATGAACTCTTGGATTAGAACTCCAGGATTCCCAATACTTTATGTTAAAAAAGAACCAAATGGTGCGGTCAAGCTTGAGCAACATCGTTGTATTAACGATCCTGACGCCGATATTGAAGATGTACCATACCATATACCTTTGTTGATTAAGAAAGTGGATGGCAAATTAGGTAGACATCTAATGACTGATCGAACATTAACCATTTCACATGATGAGTTATCAGATGCTTTTGTCTCTTTAAATGCAAACGATGCAGTTATGCTGTATATCTCGTATCCTGAATTGGTTGTTGAAGAAATTTCATCCAAACTAAATTTACTCAATAAAGTTGAGCAGTTGCAACTTTTTAAAAATCTGTCTGCATTTATTGGTACTTCATATCAAACAGACAAATCAATCCTTTTACTTTTTAAAGTTTTCAAATTAATCAAAAAATCTAATAAACCTTATCAAGAAATTATGTCTTTGGCACTTTCAATCCTTTCAAATATGTACAAATCTATCAACACTTTAGCCTATTTTCACGATCAGGCCTTGTACAAAAAAATTAACATCTTCATTGATGATATGTCAAACAGATTCATTTCACAATATGAGTGGGATAAGATTGATTGGGAAAAACTAAATATTAAAGAGATCAAATTAAGGAATTCAATCTTAGAATTGAAATATGATAATTCTTCTGTCCAATCAGTTGGTAAAAAATTATTCAAAAAAGTGCTACATGGTCCAAAAAATTCAGTTCCAACCGAGTTTTTGACATCCATTTTTGCAATTATTGCTAAATCATGCAGTGTGAAAGATTACAAAGAGATAAGCAAACTGGTTCGTAATCCCGGTTTAGTTGTTAACAATGTTTTGCGTGGTACACCAAACGATGTTCAGACGGCCGCAATCAACTCATTGGGTTGTATGACCGATCCAGAGCTAAGGTATAAAACATTAAACTTTGTTAGCACTAACCCTGATGTTAAAATGATCGAATTGGCTTTATTAGGATTTAGGTTCCAAATGTCTGCATATGATGAATTATGGAAATGGTACGTATCTCACTATACTGTCTGGTATAGTAGGTATGTAAGAGATAACAAGTCCTACCAGGGCCTCTTCTTCAAGCATGTTAGTGAGTTGGCAATTGAATGTGCCTACTATTCTCCTTCACTAAGAAATGAGGTAGAAGTTTTTATTGAAAGCAAGAATGATGAAGTCAAAACCTGGCTGGAAGAGGCAAAGGAGAAATTCCATAACCTAGAGTTGTTAAGTGAGGCTAACCAAGATCTTAAATCACTTTTATAATAAATAGACATGACCTGTATATACATAAAAACAACGCTACAAACTTTTGTTTCAAATTGTTGATTTACTCTGTGTTTCGAAAAATGTTGCATTTTCATCACCATATACAGCAGCAATACTTTCTTTCAATCCAACCCATATTTCATTAGTATCACCCCTATTTGTCTTATCCGTACCCAGTTTGACAGCCATTCTAGCAGCCATGATTCTACGTAAATATATTTCAAACATGAATCTTGCTAGAAAGTATAAATTATTACTTAAATCAGGACGATTTTCATTTAAAAACTTATGTGTACCCTCCCAATTCGAACACCTGTTTCCAAATATTTCGGATTTGATTTCACTATAAATTTCATTACCTGTTGCAATGCTTAAATCGCCAGCATAGCTATTTCTTTTTTTTTGCATTTCACTTTCTTTCATAACTGCCTGATCTTGTTTCACCCCCAGTAAAGGTGTTCCGTACATGAGCAAATATTTATCTTTTTTCATAGCAGCTAATTCTCTTTTTGATGGCCTATTTTCGTATTTAACACTATCTGCATCATTCTTAGGATCGTTGAACTGAATGGCCCTTTTCTTCATGATATTATCTTTCCTTTTTGTATGTAAAGACCTAGTTGACTTTGATGAACCGTGAAAAGATTGTTCGCTGTCCACTAGTTTGGCTTTTCGTGCATACAATGCTGAGGTTGACACTGAATCTACTCCTGAACCGGATGATCCAGTTTTTGCGGAAGTTGTATGTTGCTTACTAGAAATTTTAGTTTCTTTGCTTATGTCTGAGTCTGAGATTCCGGAGTTTTGTTTTCTATGTTTATAAAAGTCAAGTGGGGTATTCAGATATTCAGTAATAGTCATGTCTGTTGGTTTATATGTTAAAATCGGTGGTGCTGACTTTCGTTGAGTATTTCTCATTTGTTTTAAATCTTCTTTGATAGTATGAGAAATACCTATTGCAGGTAGTGATTGATATTTTCGTTGTCTAGATTTTTTCAAAATTGCTTCACTCTCAGGAGTTTGGATGTGTGCTTTCAACACGTTATAATGTATATCGGGGTTTTGCTTGACTAGTTCTAAAGTTCTCGTAAAATACTGAATCATATATGCAGGATTTTCCAAAACACTGGTATTGGAAAATATATTGAAAACAGGATCAATTTGACTTGGGTTTTCAAATTTGCTTGATTTTCTATTAATTTTCTGAGAAGCTTTAAGTCTGCTAGGCTCCTTACTTGATAATTTAAAGTAGCGTGGTCCCTTATATGAACTCTTTCTTTTTACAACAAACTCTTTTTTCGCCTTTAGCTTGTTTATGTTATGCTCTTTGTCGTCTTTCAACTCAAGCAAAGGTTCTTCATGTGATCCAGATAATTTGGGTATTTTTTTAATTTCTGTACCCCCATTTTCTGATTGAAATATAAAGTCCCCACTTGTTATTCTATTATGTGCCTCGGAGGTATATACACTAAAATTAGAAGAGCTACCACTGTCTTTAAAAGAATGAATCTGTGGACGTTGGATTACGTTTGCTGCCATTTTATCACCAAACCTAAGGTATAAGAAGTTTCTCACGATAAATGACGTATGTAATGTTGGTTGGTTATGCAACTCTTCTTTCTATAATCAACAAAAATAGTGAGATATCTGTGTTTGGTGATCAAGACTTAGACTGGTTTCTAGCATAGCAACGTAAAATCTTCCCTCGATTAGCATCTTCATTTATCCCAGTGGCTGGTAACTGGAAATTGCCTAATTAAGAATAGATATTGCATTTTCATTCATGACATCCGTGCACCACTACGGTATCAGCCGTATGCGAATAACGCGCTTTAAAAGTTCATGGATTGTTTGTATTAAAAGTGAGATTGATAAAATCCACAGGTAAAGATTGTGGTGAAATCGAGGATAAACGTTTTTGTCTAAATCGACTTAAAATGGTTGGCTCCAAAGAAAAATACTATGTTGAGAAGCTGGATAGAAGGTTAGAGGACATGCTTGATGAGTTTGACAATTATGATTATACGTACAAACCACTTTTGACACAGTCTGAATTTGAAGATGAATTCCTAATTATAATAAAAAAGGTACTTAGGAGAAAAAACAAATACGAGGTTGTTTCATCTATTTTTCATACATTAGTGATGAATTCTTTGGATGATATCCATAAGTTGCTCTGCCTAATAGATTTTATGATTAATATTTCCAAGTATGATCCAACAGCTTTTAAAGAGTTACCTAATGAAGTTGTCTCAACTATTACCGAGAAGCCTATCTTTAAAATGATTCAGGATTATGTTTACAACAAGGGCAGAATGAATTATCATTTTAAGAATTTTTCAAAAGGCTTTAAAACCAAAACAACTGAACAAACTAGTGAAGCTCAGGACGGAACATATGAACAAAATGTCAGTGTTTTAGTTTCTGATGTTGAAATGGAATCTGATATGTCATCAGATTCAGAGTCGGCAGCCGGTTCAACTAGAAAAGTTATGGATGTTTCGCTAGCAGAGTTGACAAAAAAAATCATGAGTAAGACCACGCCTGGTACGAAGGTTTTGGGAAGCAAGATAGGTAAGCAGAAGGCATTATCAAAAATTCCGCATATCAAGATTGAAGATTTAGATCAAGGTGATGAAGTTCTTGTTGGCGAATCTCCTATTCATTCTCAATCGGAATCGAAATCTGAAACCGGTGATTATTCGACTACTGATGATGAATCTATACCCGGCTCAGAAGAAGAAAAATTGCCTGCACGTTACCCCATTCGTAAAACACGAAACTCTATGAAATTGAGACTGGAAAATTTGATTGATATGGATTTCTCGGAGGATTCCTCCGATGGAGACTTTGCTAACGAGTATACTAGTGGAGAGGTAGAGAAGCTAGAGGAAGGAGACGAAGAAGAAGAGGGTAAAGAAGACGTAGAAGAAGAAGGAGAAGAAGAAGAAGAAGAAAAAGAAGAAGAAGGAGAAGATCAAGAAGAAAAGATTCAATATAATCGTCAAACTCATAAAGAAGGACAACCTAAATTTGATAGTAAACCATTCGTTTCTGGGGACGTTTCAGGTTTGGCTGTCTCTCACTTGAATACTGCAAACTCGGTTGACTCTGATATTGAGAATATTGATATTACTATGAACAACGCAACTTCAATTATGGAACATAATATTGACTTTAAAGATTCAGGAAGTTCTCTTCAATCTATGAAAGTGTGCAGAACTAATAGCTCAAAACCTCATACAACAATAGGATCAACAAAATCGAGTATTACTTCTAAAAAACTCAATTATTCACCAAAAAATTTATGTGTGCAAGGAACTTTTAAACCTAGGGCTCGAACTGCGTCTATACAAAAAGTCCAAAAAAGACCCAAAACAGGTCAAAATTTACCACCTATACCAGTAAAAAGAAGAACATTGAAATTAACTGAACCACCAAGGAGATCTGTGATTGTTAAGCGGAGAACATACTATGTTGTTGAGAAAAATTTAGACTTTTTATTTGATGAGTTAGAGCATTGTTTACCAAAGAGTGATATTTTACTTCTGAAAAAATCAGTCAAAGGATTCACGTATAAACCTGCACAGTACTCCCTATTTGCGAATTTGAAAGAAGAAGAATATGCTGTTGACTCCAATATTGGACGATCTACAGATGAAATATTGAACACTTTTTTGCTCCAAATGGCTAAAAGATGTGCTGGTAATGAAATAGATCAACATCAGTATGTACATCCTTTTGAATACGATTATATAATGGAGAATTTTGAAACGCTTAAAAATAATGGTTCACCATTGCCACCTATAATTTTCCATGATAGGTTTAGTTCAATTTTTCAATATGATGGAAGCATTAGCAAAGATGTTGCCTCACTGAGAATTAAAAGTACAAAAGTTAAAGGACTTCTTCGACTGACTGTTTTTAAAACAGAAGAAGAATATATCAAAATGTTTAACAAAATAGTGCCAACCAATAAAGTAGGTTCAAGAATAAAGTTTTTAAACTCTTTAGTTACAGATGGTAAGTCCATATTTATTTTTGAAACAATGGATGATATGTTAGAAATATTAAAGGATGTGCCAAGCTTTTTAGTGGATAGCGAAGAGGAAGAGGGAAAAATGTTGAAAAAACAGCAAAAGGAAGAATTGTTGCAAAAGAGTGCCGGCAACACCCAAAAGAATATACACGGAATTGTTGAAGAATCAAAAAAAATTGATAGGGCGGTCAATAAAACCGAAATAGTTGTAAAATTTAATGACACGGCTGAAACTAATATAACAGAAACAGCTACGACAAAGCCCAATGAACTAATTGAGGCTGATGAAAAGATGTACATCAATAAAGATGCCGGCGAAGCACCGGATAAAGAAAATCAAAATAATATTACAACCGAATCAAGTACGTGTGATTTACAAGTGATTGATAAGGATGCTGTCTCAATAAAATTCAACCACGAAAACATAAAGCATTTTACAAATCTTGTGACAGATACGGAAGGACCACAAGAGTCAAAAAAGAAGATTATTGAGGATGTGGACGTTTTCGTCGATTTACAGCATAAAAGCGTTTTAAGAAGCACAGAAGATTGTGAAAAGGCCGTTGAAACAGAATCCACAAAGAACCAATTAGTAGAAGCAGAGGGGAAACCCTTAAAAAATACAACTGTACATGCAAAAAAGATTGAAAAAGTAACTGAAATAACCACGGAAAAAGTCACTGACACTCCTGAGAGCAATCCAGTAACTAACACATCAGATTCAAGCACTCAAACAGCAGCTACAGATAAGTCGCTTGAAAATTCGGAGATTGAAAAAAATACAAGGAATTTAACTGAAGCTATAACTACACAAAGAGAAGAGGAACAAAGTGTAGATTGCAATAATGAAAAAGATGGTGTAATTAACCAAAACTCAGGATTAGGCGAAATATCAACACTTGATAACTCATCTAACAGAAGGAGTTCCCTACTGAACAGACCACGATCACGCTCATCATTTGACATTGCGGATGAAAGAGATGCTGTTTTTTGTTCCTCTAAAGGTTTGCATGTGTCTTGTAAAACCGTCTCAAAAGTTTTATCTAGTAAAGACAATTTCCAATTGCTTGCATCACTATTGTTCCCCAACCTGAAATTCAGCCCTTTGTTTGAAGGTATTCCGATAGACTGTTTGAAATCAATTGGTTGTGCATACAATGGATTTAGGCCTTATTTGCTTGCATTATTTCTTGCCGATACTTTTGAATTTTTAAGATTACCAAAATATTTCAAGGTTGATGCAGTAATGTTTGAACTACAGATTCAAGATCTTTTAAAAACCGGTAATCCTAACACTAAACTGAAAAGCTTCTCTTTTCACAGTTAAATAATTATTTATAAAATGTACTTTAGTTTCTTGTTGATATTAAAAAACTAAATGTCAATGAAAAAAGCTTAGCTCTATACAAATAGAAAAGGGAAAGACAAATTATAGAAAAAAAGAAGAAACAAAAAAAGTAATACTTATGGAATTAAATAAAAATACAGAATATTAAACTCAAAAAATGAATAAAGTCAGAATGAAAAAGTATTCATTCAACTAACGCACTAAAATGTTTTCGTTGGACATAATCCTCTTAACTTCACTAACAAGTTTACCAAAACTTTTTTCAGAACCTTTATCATGAGTAAATGTAAGCTTTGCATGTGTAGCATTTGTAGTTGTAACGGAACACGAAAATCTACAGGCCTTGACATTCATCGAATTGCTTTTAGCAATTTCACCTTTCAAGAATTTACGAGCAGTATCGATTTGTAAATTTCCAACACCATAATGCTTCCAACCTACAAGCAGCTTTTTTAAAGCTTCAAACAAATCTTCTGATGATAGAATGGTTTCTAGTGACTCGGGATGAGCTAATGATCCACCTGAAAACAATGATTTGAAAGTTTTTCCAAACGAACTCTTACGTTCTGTAGCTGGCTGTATTTGTTGTTGAAATTTTGTGAAAAATGAATCCTTACGTTGACTATTAGCATCGGTGTTTGTGGCCCGTTGATTCGCATCTTTTGAAGCTAATGGTTGACGTTGCTTGTCAACTTTGATTGAATCATGTGTTTGCTCCTCAGTCGCTGATTTTAGATCGGTTTGTGCAGGGGTTTTATTTACTGAGGTCGCAGTTAAATGTGATTCAACCTCATCAAACTCTTGCTTTGATCTTCTAACCGCATCTTCAAAAATCTCAAAAGTGTTTTGGCTTTTAGCATGCTGCATATTTTTCTTGATTGGAGAGCCTGGAATATGTGGTAATTTTGGAACTTTTTTATTATAATTCTCGGCGCTAGATGCGAATGTATCTTGACTAGGTTTAGCGTGCAGAACTGGAACCGGTTCGTACGTAGAAGAATCATTCGTAATATCATCCTTAGCGGTCAAAACAGACCCTTCTTCTGAAGTAGTATTGGATGGTGATAAGACAGGTGGTTCAGTTTTAGTGTTGGCAACTACTGGATTTGGCAAAGTAGCAGAAATGGAGTTTTTATTGTTTTCGGGATTAACAAAGCATAAATCATCATCTAAAACATTTGAAACACTTGCGGATCTTGGTCTGCCTATCATATCGGTATCTGAACCAACAGCGCTTTTTAAATGGAGATCAGAATCCTCCTCATTAGCCACTTCATTCAACGTATTCATAGTATTATCATGAAGATATGCGTCTAGCTCAATTGTTTGATTATTATTTTGATCTGCAAAAAAATCTTGTTCATGTGTAGGTTCCGATACAAGCATACTTAATCTGGATATTCTGTTGTTCTTAGTTTGTTCAACATTTTTCTCAATTTCGTCATCCAACTCCTTCAAGTAAAAACTCAATCTTTTGGATGAAGCCTTGGTCGAGTACATAGATAATGCACTGTAACGATTAGATTTTAATTTTGAAGCTTTAGGTTGTGAAAATGTAAACTTGTCATGACCAAAAGCAGCAAACTCTTTTTTCTTGACGGTACCACTTGAAAGTCCTAAGCCTTCAGTAAAAGTTTCATCAACTAATTTAGAACCTTGCAGCTCGTTTTTATTTTTCTTCAAACACTCAATTTCTTCTTGTTCTTTCCTAAGCTGCTTTTCTCTAGCTTCAGCTTCCGCAACTGCTTTCGCTTCTTCTTCAACTTCTTGCTGTAGTTTGATTAAGTGAGCGGCGTGTTGAGAAGTTCTCTTTTGGTAAGTATCATAAGCTTTATACCTTGGATCTAAACGAGAAATTGGTTTTGGAGGTTCCACTAAAGCCATCTTTTCAGTATGAATATCAGAGGCCGTACGACGTTCATAGTCATTCAAATCAGTTGCATTTAAAAGCTTTGAGATTCTTTCAATTGGATTACTTGAATATCTATTATTTGATGATGATGTTTTATTATCTTTAACAATGGATTTCCTTTTAGGTTGGTTATGTTGAAGTTTGGAAAGTATTTTATTCGGTGGATTTGATAAACGATTTGAAGAGCGCTTATTGTTACCAAAAATGATTGCATTGATTGTTTCCATCGAAACAGAGTTGGGAATTTTGTTATCAACTTTACTTTCATCACCAAATAAAACATCACAAAGTGCAGCAAAATCAGATGAAGTTCTCTTGCCGTAATCATCAGCGTTTTTCTTAGTCTCCTCATATTCGGCCATTTTTGCGTACGTTGACAAAACTTTTGCAGTAACTGAATTTCTCTTAATTTTAGATTTTGAGTTTGTATTAAATTTATTGTTATTGTTATTCAACATTCTTTTGAGGTTTGAAGTTTCTGTTGGAAGTCTAGAATTCCTTTTGGTTGGAGTTGTTTCGACTAAAAGTAAAGAATTACGTTTATTGTTCACGTTCATATCAGATAACCTGTTTGAAAAATCGCCAGGTGGAGTATTTTCTCGACTAGAACTTTTGCTAGTTAACGTTTGAACTAAAGTATTATTGCTTGGACTGGAAGAGGGTGTGGCATCAACGTGTTTCAAATGTTTAGATTGTAAGGAATCTCTTGACCTTGAAGCTTTGTTTCTCTGAAATGAAACAGAACGTCTGTTTGGAGTTGACGTTGAAATAGATATTCTTTTCTTTCGTGAATTGTTGGATGAAGGAGAAGATGAAGAAGTTGAGGTATTTGTTTTTGATTCGGTGGTTCTAGAGATAACTGAAGAAGTACGTACCAAACCATCATTTGGTTTATTAAATTTGGCATTTGTGTTCATATTTGAGTTGGCATGATCGTGCCTATACCTTAGCAGTAGGGAGTAGAAAGTTTTTTCCGCATTTTGAGTAGGAGAAAGTAATGATGCAACAATTGATTCCTCAGATCTACCATGCCACAAAATAACTAAGTTTTCTAGAATACGCTTATCGATTAGTTCCTTTGATTTAACTGGTTTGATCGCACATTCAGGTGAAGGCAATTGGGTAAATGCAGCGTCATTGTCACAATTGTAATATTTTTTAATGAAAGGATGTTTTAAAATGTCTCTTGTTTTAATTCTTTTCTCAGGATTAACAGTCAACATATGATGAATTAAATCGATAGCTTCAGGTGATAAGTCTTCAACTATCTCGTATTTTCCAACTTGTACTTTTAGAAGTAAATCTCTAATATTATCATCATCAAAAGGTAATCTACCTGTCAATAAGGCAAATAATATAACACCACAGGACCACACATCTGATTCTGCACCATGATAATGTAAACCGCTAATGATTTCAGGAGCTGCATAATGTGGAGAACCACAGGAAGTTTCTAGTAATCTGCCACTTTCCAAAGCAGCCATACCAAAATCTGCGATTTTGACATTTAGGTTTTCATCTAATAGAATATTTTCAGGTTTCAAGTCTCTATGACAAATTCCTAAACTGTGACAGTAAGCTGCACCTAATATTACTTGTCTAAAAAAATCAACTGCATTCTTTTCAGGCAATGGACCGCTATCAAGTAATAAATCAAACAGTTCACCACCCTCAACATATTCTAAAACAAGGTAGAGCGCTTTTTCAGTTTCCCAAACATCGTATAACCGAAGAACATTTTTATGGTTAAGTAGTTTCATAATGATAATCTCCCTTTCTATACCGTAACTCAAACCAGCGGAATCACAATCTTGTTCATGGGCATCACTGCTGGAAGAATCATTTTGTTTATCATTTGATAATGCAGCTTTGGAGACGATTTTGACTGCTGCCTTTTGATTGGTGTCAACATTTGTTGCAAGAAACACTTTCCCTGTTGCACCCTTACCTAAAGTTTTACCTAATTTCCAAGGGCCTATTTTTACTGGAGTTCTTTTTTTAGACGAAACACCACTCGAGGTGTTATAAGAATTTGCATTCGTTGATACAAAAGATGATGCAAAAGATGGTTGCCTTGAATGGGTTGTCATTTTCTCAAATACTATCGGTGATTAGTTAGTATAAGAATTTCAAGTATTTTCGCAGAAATAAATACTTACTGTCTCTTTAAATTGATATGGGCGATATGAATAAATTGATTAATTGAAAGATATAATAGTCAAGAAACGTAAATGAATGTATAGAAGTTGGTCGTTTCTTGATGATGACTTTTGGTAGTGAATGGCAAGTTTTAACTGGATAAGACTAATCACAAAATGATGTTTTGAAATTATGATGTATAATTATACTATCGGGTTAACTTTTCTTAAAAAAGGTAGTGGATGATGATGATGATGCAAAGGTGCAATTGACTAACAAAAAAAACCAAGAGTGAAGGTGAGAGAGAACAGCAACTCAAAGCAAGCCAGATGGATGAACTCAACTGGGTTCACAGAATAAAACGATACAAAACAGCACCAAATGAAACGAAACAAAACGAGACACGCTATGCGCATCTCTGTTACAGCCCACGAAACGCGAACCGCAAACAAGAAAGACAAAAAAAAATAGAAAACTATTGTGATGCCCCTGTGGCTATGTTTTTACGGAAAAACGCGTTTTGCAACATACTTTCGCGTTTCACAAAGATTACGTACACACGTCACGTGACAATGCACGTGACAGTAGCAGCGTTTGTGTTTGTTTTTCTGCAGTGTAGCTTCCAAGAAGCTAGAATCAAATAACAGACAGATGATATTTATACTAACGGTATACAGCCATATATGTTTTTATACATTCGAACGGCTCAGAGATAGCAACACCTGACCCATTTCATTAAAATTAATTATACAATTTTGAAAGTGAGAAGACGTTGAAATTGGAAATGCATCTTAAAAATTAGTGTGAACCACCAACTTGTTCTCTATGAGCTTCAATCACATCACCTTCATCCATATCTAAACTCTCCGGCGTGTCCTCCGGCTCTACTCTTTGCCCCTCATAAAGGAATCTTAAACTGTTTGGTTGACGTCCTTGCCTCTTACAGAATGCCTCCATAAGTCTCTTTAGTTGCGTAACTTTCTTAATCTTGAAGTAAACTTCAGAATTACCATCGGTTACCTTTAAATTGATGTGTGTGCTATCAGCTGGTTCTGGCTTTGGTTCTTCAGACATAATCGCTGCGTTTTGCTTTGCACAGTATCCACTTTTTCCAACTGAGCTGTAACTATCTGTAATATCAAAGCAAAAGCACTAGTGGCTCCGCACCCACTTGTGGGTGGCAAGTTGCAGCAGCAAATTGTGTGCACAAACGAGTTTGATCAAAGTACACACATGGTGCACAGGTGTATTCAAACATACCTACTTGGATTTATAACAGATTAGAGTAGCATTGTTCAAATGGGAAGCACAACGCTATCTTCATTCGATTTGCCAATTTGCTGTCCAATGAAGATGAAACTGATTGTGGTGGCAACAGCACCAATAATGGAACCTACTAAAATATCAACATAATCGTGTCTAAAATCCGAAATACGACTTGTTGCAACATCAAACGATAGTAAGATTGGTGAAAAACACAAAATGTTGATCAATCCGTTTTTAGTATTTTTACCATATGAATAATATAACCAAAGAGATACAAATAACATACCACACATTGCAACCGATGAATGTCCAGATGGGCATGATTTGTAGCCATCGATCAGAAAAATTTCACCTAGCGGTGCTGAACAGATGTTTTCTTTAAATAGTTTCACAATAGTAGTAGAAGCACCTTTGTCATCAACAGTGGGTCCGCAACGAGCCAAGAAATCAGGTCTTAACTTGGCGAGTCTAATTTTCAAAAATGTTGTGATAAAAATTGCAATTGCAATGGCGAATGAAAAACATGAGGTGGTTCTATAGAATCTATGAAATTTCTCACCATTTTTATCCACAAGGATCAGTACGGAAGTTAAAATCAATGGTGCAATAACACATATCAAAAACATTACGACGTCATTGTATTTCTCATTCTCAACAAAAGGATAAGATATTCTAGGATCTACCAGTGAAAATGGCCGTTTTGCAGGGATTGCAAATCTTTCCATGTAGACAGATAGGATCAACAACAAAATAACTGTACTCCAAAATAAGAGATTTTCTTTGGCCTTTTTATGAAACTTCTTCATTAGATCTCCAAGCTGCATGCTCAAACAGATCCCCAAATCCAAAAAACGGTAACAATCCAATTACGGCATAGTGAAAAGCTTTGAACCGCAAATTGCAAATCTAAAGTCGCAACGGAGAAAAACATTTATTGAAAATTGTGGCCCGCTAACAGCTTGTAATTGAAAACGTTTCTAAAGTGCAATCATTTTTGCAGCTATTGACATTATGACATCCAGTGAAATAGTAAAAATAGAACGCTACTGTTTCATTCAGCAACGAGTTTTATAAAGGCTACTGGAAGTGACGCATACTCAAGTAGAAATTGAACAAAAACCCTATTGCTTTAGATAATTGATACCGTTTCACTACTAGTCAAGCTTGGTATGTTAACTGAATAAATTGACGGTGTCAATTGCATTGTAATTGGGAAAACGTGCAAGCCAAAATGTTCATGCCAAAAATGTTCTTTTTATAAAGGTTGAAAACCGATGCGATTATAATGTACTAAAGCCTAAATACTACGTAGAGAAAAGTTTAAGTGAGAATGATAGTTAATTACAGGATAATATCCCAGAATCTGTCCATTCTAGATTTTTCTTCAGACTCAGCTTCATCCCAGACTTCTTCATCTATATTTCTAGCATCAGAGTCTATGTCAGCATCATCTAGAGGAATCAGCCATGGATCCTTTCTGTAAATTGTAAGCTGTGAAACTATCCAAAAAACAGCAAAAATAATTAATGAAACATAATATGCAAAAAAATCATTTGCGTTGAAATCAAAGAAAACAGAATAACCTTGGATGAGCACTATGACAACCATGAAAAATTCAGTAATGTATGCAACAACTGGGCCAAAGTTCGCTTTGAATGGTAAAGTGTCACGAGAAATACTTCTTGCTTTCAAAATATCCATAAATCTCAAATGTGCGGCAGTGATGAAACACCAAGAAATCAAACCTGCCAAAGCAGTGATATTCATTAACCAGTTGAAAACGACACTACCATTATTGGAAACATTCAAAAATGCCAACAAACCAAATAATGAAGTGGCAATAACACCGAAATAAGGAACACCTTGTCTGTTTGTTCTTGCAAAAAACTTTGGTGCAGTTGTACCCGCCATCGAGTAAAGAACACGTGAACCAATATAAACGTTAGAATTACCAGCAGATATAATAGTGGCAAGTATGACGGCGTTGAAAATCGAAGGTAAGATTTTAGTACCGGAATTAGTGATGGCAATCAAGAATGGAGAAGAGGAAATGAAATTAACTGATGATTGTAATGCTGGGTCTGTGTATGGGACCAAAAGACCAATGAAGAATAATGTAAGAATGTAAAATAACAAAATTCTGATAATAACCTTATTAATAGCTTTTGGAACGGTTTTTCTTGGATTGGATGATTCACCAGCGGAAATACCTGTTAATTCGACACCTTGATAAGTGAATGCAGCGTTAATTAAGGAAGAAACCCAACCAAGGAATCTATCAGTATTGACGTTCTGAACTAATCCTGCACCTTCACCCCACGGACCAGGATGTCTCCAGTACCTAAAACCAACAGGCCCAGTAACACCAGCACCACACACCATACATAAGGCGTAAATAATGAAACCAATGATGGCAATAACTTTGATGAAGGCAATCCAAAATTCCACTTCACCGTAAAAACGCACGGGCACAAAATTCATACCAGTCAAAACAAAATAGAATATAAGAATCCATGCCCAGGTTGGAACTGCATAAGTCCAGTATTCAATAACTTGACCGACTGCAAATAGTTCAATTGCAAAAGTGATAGCCCACGAAAACCAATATAGCCAATTACTTGCAAATCCTACTGCCTTAGAAATGTACCTGGTGTTGAAAGTACAGAAGGAACCAGCAACCGGTGTATGTGTGGCCATTTCACCAAGGGACTGGGTAACAGAATATGCAAGAGCACCGAAGAAGAGATATGCAATAAGCGTATTAACAGGACCTGCAAGCCTTAGCGGGGTGGAGGTACCAATGAATAAACCGGTACCGATTGTACCACCCAATGCAATCATGGCAACATGACGGGACTTAAGCCCACGTTTAACTTTGGTTTCATGTATTGAACCTTCTAGATGTTCTTGGGAAGTTGAGTCTTCACTATAATACTGTTTCTGCTCCTTTGTTTTTTCTGTGGCCAATGGATTTGATTTCATATTGAAGAGCTCATTATCGGGACTAACTTCGTAGGTTTGTGAATTGTTATTGTCAGTACCCAACTCGGCATCTTGGTTGAATGAAGAATTTTTTGCCTCAAAATCTTCAGCGCCGCTGTTTTTCTTGAATTTTGACAGCACGTTTATTTTCATTATTTATTGATTAAATACTAATGGCAAAAAACAAAAGAAGAAAGGATTTACAGTAGCAAAAGACAAACAAGTTAGAAAGACAAACAAGTTAGAAAGACAAACAAGTTAGAAAGACAAACAAGAAAACAGCAATGAAAAAAAGAAGAAAAAAAAGCTAGAGAATATATATGTATATATATATACATATATAAATATCACATACCTACATACGTAAGAGCAGGCAGACATAAATTACTGGTGTGACCATAGTACAAGCGTAAATGCGGCACTGAAGAATTTTCACCGCCCAAGTTGGCTGTGCAGCCCTTTTTCTTATCAGTATCGATACTGGGCGTTGGTCATACTGCAACTGCCGCCGGTGAAGAGAAGGTTGTTACGACGAGATAGGCGAACGTTGGTTGCTGCTTTGATGTGAGCACCTGTACATCAGCAAAACGAAACATAAGGGGATACTGCGTTGGCCCGTTTTCTGTGGAGCCGGCGGCTAGCTGCACCTCCTCCAGCCGGGAGCAACTCTGCTCTACTCTGCTCTACTCTGCTTTCTCTTTTCTTGTCTGTGAACTGCACTGCACTGTACTACACTGCCGCCTGACCAGCTCCACCCCGGCAATGACCCGCAGGCTGCCTGTCTGCTAGGCTGCATATCTGTAGCTGCTGCAGGCGTGTGCAGCGTGGAGAAGGCAGTGAGAAGCCGCAAACCGCAGAAGGTGGTGGTTCAGCCGGACACCGTTGCGCTGGCCGCCTGCCGTTAGCGGAATGCCTTAGCGCAATGCCTTGTACTTGACTGCCGCCGCGCACTTTGGCCTGTTTGCGGCAGGTCATCCCGATAGGCGTCG
Organism: Pichia nanzhaoensis; assembly: GCA_030573035.1. NCBI lineage: Eukaryota > Fungi > Ascomycota > Pichiomycetes > Pichiales > Pichiaceae > Pichia > Pichia nanzhaoensis. The sequence goes on from JAJMCN010000006.1 coordinate 184,692, forward strand.
CCGCCGTCGCAACGGCACACAACGACATGCCACGACGCCATCGGACGTCGCAGCTCAGCCGGAGGCTTTACGGCGATATCCATGATTTATCGGTATCCACCGAAAGAACCACATCAGCACAGTTGCATGGACGGACTGACCAGAACCATTTTGTAGCGCCATCCATCTTTTTGCTCCACCATGCAACAATACAGCAGGTTGTTCTCATCAGCAAATATTCTTTGTAATGGCGTACAACTCGGTCAGCACGAAATAGCCAAATATTTCAGCATCTCATACGCCAGAAGCTCGGGTGCAGGTGGCCAACATGTGAACACAACCGATTCCAAAGCAGTTATCAAGTTGCCTGCATCAAAATGGTATGCTGCACGTGATTGCTGGATACCCGGGAAGGCGTGGGATACAATCATGCAGAATTTGAATGATCCCAGGGCTCCGGCTAGCAAGAAATTCCCATTTTTCTCACAGTCTGGAGATGTGCAAATCATGAGCTCCTCTACTAGGTACAGGGATAAAAACTTGGACGAATGTTTCACCAAGTTTATTGATGCCATTTACATTTGTAGCCAACCAAAACAGGAGATTTCTCTCGAAACAAAACAACGATGGGGCAAGCTTAAAAAGAAAGAAAACGAATCCCGAATTAAGGATAAAAAATTGCAAAAGGACAAAAAATCGTTCCGAAAGAAAGTCACTATAAATGATTATTAAATCCAATTAAACCGAACTGGATTGCCAAATATCTTGAATACCCATCAAACTAGTGATAACACCACATCCACCAATAATTTCTTCACTAACACCCATATCTTTGTACATACTTGAAGCAATTACCAAATCCAACACATTCTTAACAACATCCCTTTCGATTCTTTTGGCTGATATTGTAGGTGGTACATCCACAGTTTTCGTGATATTATTCTTATTGTTTGAGTATCTGATAAGCAGCACCTCGATTTGTCTCAAATTTTTAACCAAACCACTGATTAGTGCCAAACTCCACATCAAACCGGCATATTTTTTGACGTTTTTGACAATTTTATAGTTCATTTTACTATTCAACAATCCGAGCATTTCTGCCCACTGAATCCAGTCTAACGAAAAAAAGCAAAAAAATCCCACCTGTCTAACCGCTTCAGCGTATCTCATAACGGGGTCCGATAGCTCATCAGAAACACATGTAGAAAACGCCTTTAGATGACTCAATGGCTTTAAAAGTCTCAATGGCTTTCTAGCAAGATTGAACTGAGTCTGCAATAGTGGTAGCTTAGCCAAAATAGCAGGCGATAAGGCCAAAGCACTCCTAAATCTCCAGGCCCTTAAAAATCTAACAAAGTACTGCAATAGTCTCAACAACTTTTCTCTTCCATCAGTGCCATTGGCAAATCTGACCAAGTGTTGATACAGAGGATGTTGCACTACTAATTGTAAAGACATTGTGTATTATGAATGGCCCAGCAACACTTTATGTCCTTCAGGAAAGAAACAAATGCCCCATTTATACAACGCCTCCCACAAAATACATAGCCCGGACGTCACCCATCAATCCCTCTCTCTCTCCTCTCTAAGATTACTTTTTCGGAGTACTTTTTTCTTAAATCTCATAACCGGATGACCAGGCACCATAAGGCTAGCTGGGATATTTGCCTCAATACAGGAAAGTGTGTTTGTGCAAACCCTGTAACGCTTCAATGTCTGTACTAACGGCTTTTTTTTGTAGCCAACCGGACCCTGTAATTCCTCTACAATTGTATACCCAATAAATTTGCCATATTTTATGCGCAATGACTTTTATTTTGAGCAACATCACCAAGCTGCTTTTCTCCGTGACCGGTTATTAAAAAATCAACAAACAATGGAACAAGAACCAGTATCATATCCCCTTGTTTCAATACTTTACTGTGTCAAGTGTAATTGGGCACTTCGTGCAACGTGGTACCAGCAGGAATTGTTACAGACATTCACCTCAAAGGCTGCAACCGCAGAAGAATCATTGGTTAATTCAGTCATACTCAGGCCATCATTTGTTCCAGGTACTTTTAAAGTTTACGTTAAAACATCAAGCACGGCCGATTGGCAATTAGTTTGGGACCGTATATCCGACGGGGGATTCCCTGAGGCCAAAGCGTTGAAACAGGTAATTAGAAATGTCATCTCCCCCGAGACAAAGTTAGGCCATTCGGATAAAACTTCAGATGGTACTTTATTAACAAAAAGTACAGCAGATACTAGCCCTGAGAATTCAGCACCTATTCCACTTGCAAAAATCAAATCACATACACCAACTCAAAGCGATTTAGAAACCTATGGATCTCCAAAGCTAGCAGCAGAGCACAAAACCTTCTGTGAGGAGTGTCTTGAAACGTTACCTCCAGCATGGGAACTCTGATTTCGACCGTTTTCGACCATTTTGTTTAACTTTTTATAATACAATTATTTAACTACTTATAATACATTTTTTAGTATGTGTTATCCCAATATGCTTCGTTGTTAGGCTCCATGTCCTTATATTCATCATTGAGAAATAAGAACAGTACGAAATTAATGACTACTAGCACCAGAATAAGGTAAAGAGGAAATTTTATAATGTTCCATGCCATGTACCACAGCCTTTTGACTTTGAATCTAATTTTGGCAACTAATCCGTTACACTCTTCATCTCCAAATTTACGTTTTAATTCTCTTATTATGACATCTTGTTTATCAATATCATTCTTCAACCTTTGCATAAATCCATCTGACGCAATAACTTGACTACTTGGTTCGTTACACAATATTAGTTGGTTTAGCTTATGATAGTATTCGATCAAAACATCTTTCATTTTATTAATTTTTCTATCATAACCATTTGATCGTGATCGTGACAACATGGATTCAAGCTCAGATATCCGATTTCGCAATATATCAATTTTTTCAGTCAATGTCCCATTCTTTAAAAATGCGTTAAACTTCACACTCTCTAAATTCATTGTTTCTGTAAAATCTTCGTTTTTAGTCTTAATTCCTTTGCGATATTCAGGACTAAAGTTATTAGTTTCTTCATTGTTATTGAGCAATTTCCCGCGTAACACATCATCAACTGAACACTCAAAGAGCCTCTCCACCAAAGACTTGAACTGATCTTGGTCCACTTCTGCACTTGGACATTCCATTATAAATTCAACCAAAAAGTCTCTGTACTCGTTTGACAATATTGGTTTACAAATAATGTTTTCCAGTACATCAAACAATACTAGTAAATCTGTCAATCGAAGTTTTGAGCTTCGTGAAGAGGTTACCTGCACCCACGCCTTGGAGATATACCCATCAGCTAGTGACATGTTCGGTTAGTCCTGTTGAGCCGATATATCAACACAAGCTGGTAAGTTCTATCCTTTTTTTGTCGCTGGCGTTCCTAGATTCATGTTGCGACATTTTATGAGCATTGAATCGAAGCTGCACATTACCTTGTCATGTTTGAAAGCCAAGCTTTCGTCCAGTGTAGTGTTTGATAAATCCTATATACCAACAGATCTAGGACAGGTCAGTTTGCCAGGACTATTCACATTTGAAAAAGTTTTGCCACTATACATGCAAGAACTGTTAACACCAAGTTTATTAGTATTGTCGTGTGATTTTTCAGGACACCCATTTTTTACTTTATTAACTGGCGACATGCTACCAAGTATGGATAATCGTCTATTTTTTAATGTTTCCGTCTATGTTATATAAAAGCTCTACAATAATGCCTTGGTACATATCGCAGTAAAATCTGCTGAAAATTTACTCAACAAAGTCTTATAAGGCATCGATGGCTAACAAAATATGCACGGAACCCTCTAGCTCCTAACGCTAACATACTAGTTCATGATCTATTGTTTACTCTAGCTCCTCAAGAAGAACGATTTCAACACTTTGATTGTTTTATCAGTTAAGGCTTTTCTGCCAACAGCTACTGGCGCCGCGTACGCGGCGCCAGTTTTTTTCGCGTTAACAATACCATCACGTTCGAATACTAAAAAGCAACATATGCTTTTTGTTCTAGGTGGCATGTTCTTTGAGACACTCTTCTTTGATTTAATAATATCTAACATGGAACTGTTGTCACATTTTGGTTTTATTTCCTGAAGTTTATCTTCAGTATTCTTTACAAAAAGCTCATTTTTGAATTGTTTTTCAATTTTCAATTTCTTTGCTTTATCCTCCAGTTCTTTATCCTAAACTATAATTCAGTTTTCATTGCTTTCACAATTTGACTATTTGTTCCTATTGCAGAACGGAAACATCAGACCCACAAGAACGAACTTTTTGAAGATTAGTTGAAATTATTGAAGATGAAATGGAAGCAAGAGTTTAGCATTTACCATCAATCACATCAATTCAGATGGTTCTAATCAAACTAAGCACATTCAGAGATTTTGCAAAAAACATACTGAAAAGAATTGTTACACCAACTCATACAAAAGAAAAACCTGAAAAGAATGGAAAAAAAGGATAATAGAAACAATAAGAGAACGTGTAACAAGAACTCCAATAACAAGTCAATAATGATGATGATAGTGAATATTCACACATCCAAGATCAAAAAACTATTTTGATAAACCAGGTGCAAATGCAATTAGGCTAGCATCCGTGAAAAACACTTTGTCAGGAGTAGGGACTGTAAAACAAAAGATAGATAAATTAATAAAGGTCGGCATGATGCATGAACTACAACATTAAAAACCATGATCTTGTAGAGGTGGTCCGGCCAAATATCAAGTTGGCATTCCATTTCATAAGTACATGAAGATTCACGTATAGCCCAAGATGGATCTGGTAAACCCTATAAAGTATCCACGCCTCATTTATTGGTACTTAATAGCAGGCATGTATGATTGTCTATTTTTCAGTGTTTTCGTCTCTGTTTTATAAAAACTATATTCAATCATCATAAATGCCTTCATACATTTCACACTGGAACCTGCGGAAAATTCATTCGAAAGGTCTTACTATCTAGTAAAACCGATGATTACCTAATGTGCGTGGGACATATACGCCAAAACATGTGAACTTTCCATCCGATTCACTGAACAGCACGAACCTCAATTCTTGCTTTAGGTTTTATATACAGTGTCATTGTGTTTTTGCTTATTCAGTCTAGGCGGCCTTTTAAATTTTATAAGAAAGTATAACAGAAAAAGCAATACATGAGTTCAGTGAATTCAGCACCATATGGGGAAGGAGGGAGTGGCAGAGGAGACGGAAGAAGAAGATCAAGAGGTAAAAATAGGGGCGGAAACAGAGCTAAGAAAAATAATAGAGGCGGAAGAATTGATACATACGTGTATCCTAGCGTTGGATATGATTTACCGGGCCAGTACTATCAAACTGACAATTGTTATATTGATCGATATGCTGATCGATGTGATGGTCATGAACAAAGAAACGAATATGACCGAGATACACGGTATGACACAAATGGTCAGTATAATAATTATAGGCCTCTTGAAAATAGAGGTAATTATAACAGGTTTGATCATACTTATGTACCCACGCAGTCAAGGGTCACAGGTTCTGGGCATATGATATCACAATCGAGTGGTAACAACTATGCAACTGCCAAGTCGTTAAACAAAACAGCCCCCGTTATTTCGACAAAATTAGCACAGAATTTAATACCAACAACAGTAATGCCGGCACCAAAAACTGGAACCTTTAATACAAGCGTAAGATCCAATCTTTTCATTTCAACACGCCCATCCGCCTCCAATACAGTACCCTTTAAACGACCTTCTAGTCCACTTCATGATCGAGAAAACACTGATTCAAGTAAAAAGAGGAGGACTACTGCTCCTCATAATAAAGATTGTTCTTCCCCATATTATCGATATGAGACGCAAAATGATAGCCGTCCGTCATCCCCTAATAGCGAAGAAGCTTGCTATTCAAAAGATTTATTTTCTTCTTATAAAGATCACATCATTTCAAGCCAAACTTTTAGGCAAGACAAAACTTTTGAAGAATTTCATTCGCAAAATACTTCCCCACAAAGGGGAAATACAATATGTTCAAATCATATTCCTCCTTTGCAAGGAAGCCGTAAACCTGAGACACCGCAAACCATAATTTCTTTCGAAAACACCGAAGTAGAGCCAACAAAAGTAAGTTCTTGCGCAGAAAAAAAACAAAATTTTGAAAAAAATACAGAGACAAATCAAAGTAAACAACAAAATAAAGAAATTTCATTTCTTGCCAAAAAAAGTGAATTAACAATCACTCATAAATGTAATGAGAGTGCCAAAGATGATACGACTAACGAAAGGCTGGAAACTGGGGAAAATGAAATTGTTTCATTTAAAAACCATGATAGGAGTTACCAGAATACAGAAATAGATTTAGAGAAGAAGGTTTTTGAAAAAATGATATCAGCAAACCATATACTTAAATTGGGCAAATTAGTTCCACAAAATTATGGAACTAAAGAACCAACTGTTTCGACAACCGTAGTCTCAAAGAACAAAGAGAAAATTTGTTTCGCACCATCCGTGGAATCGAAGAAGACCCATAGTTATGACGTTAAACAAGAATCTAACGGTTCAAAAAAAACTTACGAAATATCGTTTAAATTAGAAGGTTCTAAGATTAACTCTGTTGAAAATAGTAGCATTCGTGAATCAAGCTCAAAGCTTGAAGTAAATGATAATGAAAAATATAATATATCCGGTAATGTGAGCTCCGACACTAATGGCTTCACAACCTTAACAAAATCCAATAAATCGAACGCTGCTTTCGGCAACAACATGGTAGAAGGAAAGATATCTTTTATTAGAGACTGCAATGAGTTTAAAACAGATAAAGAAACAGAAAAAGCAACGCAAGTGAAATTAAGCGAAATATCTGTAGTTTCATTGTCGCCACCGCACGACTGGAGCGATGAAGAAAAAGGTAGCAGTTTTGTTTTGAAGAAAGAAGCTACTGAAAATAAAATCGATGGAGATAGATTTAATGAAAACAAAACTACTCAAAAAGCAATTAATGAAAAAGAAATTAATGGAGCTAAAATTAATGGAATTGAAGTTGACGAGAACAAAATTAATGGAAATGATGATACGGCTGCTACAAAAGTGACAAACAAGAATCCGGCAATTGAAGATAAAATTAATACACATTTGAATGCACAAGAGAAGCAAAAATCTGAAGATAAAAATGGTATGAACTTTCCCTCAATTGAGAGTTTGGACTATGTCCCAGCCTCTTTAGATGAGCAAAAGGAGCAAGAGAGAAAAGATAATAAGCGTATTAATTTGCCTTATTTCATCCTTGAAAACTTCCTTACCAAAGAACGTAATGGCGTTGCTCAACCTGCCAACAAAACTTCTGTACTCAGCAACTATTCCTTTTTTGAGACTAACAGACAAACACATTCTACATGTTTTCCGACACTTAATATCTTTAAATTTGATCACACAATGACATACACATTTAGTCCCAATCAAGAGCTCTATAGTGGATTGACACATTCTGAATTTTTAGCTCGCAAGCCTGGAAACCTGAACTGGTATACCAGTGTTTTGCCCGCTCTGGAAGTTTCAAGTGGAGAGAATGAGCATGGCGGAGTTTACAATACAGGATCCAAGACTAAAAAGCAACTAATTAACATTGCTGCAGGCGATATATTTGAGGATACGAGAAAGGTGGAATCTTTACGAGATCTCAATTATACCTGGTCACTAAGTTTGCTTATGTTGGCTAAAACCAATTGTGAAACTAGCACAACATCTAATATGCTGATTATTGATCATGAACTCGGAGATCGCACACTTTTAGAATCCGATTTACGAATTTTATCAAGAATCGGAGTAAAGTTTCATTATATAATAAATTTTACATTCACTTATACAGTACCGACACATGACAACCTAGTTTCACTAATTGATGAAATTTATAATTCTAGATTCTATTGGTGGAGATGTGTCAAATCTGTGACACTGTATGATTGGTATGAGTACAAAAAATCAGTCAGCGGTACTTCAGCATTAACGTCAGTTGACATAATACAAAAACGTAAAGGTTTTGATTTTAATATTTTCCAGACTCCCAAATTGGTATCTTATAAGAAGCATCCATCAATCGAGGTGAAACGTGTTTTTGACTCATTGGTAAAGTTCAAGAATTTAAAATTTAGTATATCTGTAACGGGTTCATCATTTAGGTTAACATACAAATCAATCTGTGATTTGGTAAAATATCTAAAAGCTAATAAAATGATTCCACCAAAATGTGTTAATTATGATTATCTTTACAACTTCAGTGATGTTTTCATTGCATATAACAAATTACCAGGCTCAAAAATTCGTGAATTGGAGAAAACCACATCTTACAATGGGTCAATTCTTAAATACGGTAAAATTGACGGTAAACTATTTGTAATTCAATTTTTGATTTCTACAGAAAATACACACTGGTATTATGATGCGCCTATCATGGTTATTGCTAGGAGTAGAACGTTATCATATAATTCTGATGTGAAGAATTACTTGAAAAGGGTTGAATGGATAATAAGTGACTCAGATATTGGCCTTAAATTCCGATACTTTTCGAGCAGCAAAATAAAAATCACCGAGACATACTAGGAACACGCAAGGAGTGCAAATAATAGTTATATTTTATTATTAATAACTTAGAAGAGGGGATTTTTAAGATTCTTATCAAACGTTTTAATACAGAAAATATGCCGACTTAAAATAATAATCAAATTAAGTTATCAAACTGTTAATGTTATTAGTAAATATATAGTGTATACGGAGAATTCATATGTGCACAATCAAACACCAAAAACTTGAGAGAATTGAGAATTTGCTGCACCAGTTTGCTGAAATTCACTCATTATTTGTTCCAGTAAACTGAGTGCTGATAATAAACCGATCGTGACACCAGCCACAAGGCCTTTGGAGATGCCAGTAGCTTCAGCAAGACCAACAATAAAACCCAAGGCAGTTGAACCGATTAGAGAAGCTGATGAGATCATTTTGTTTAACTCTTTACCAACAGTTGCATCTCTATGACCTATAACAACAATATCCTGATCCTTGAACTGTTTGGCTAGATCTTTTCCGCTTGATCCGCTCATTGTATACCAGTAACGACCGAAAAATGCAGAAGTTAGGGTAAGGAATGAGGTAAATGTGATGATCCTGAGAATTGCAAATAATACACAACAGCCGGAATTTGATGTGGATAAAAAGTATAGTGCACCTGAGCTAAGATCATAAGTTTTTTGAGTGAATGCGTTAATTTCCCAACTTGCAATATATGGGGATCCACCGAAAATTTTGGTGAATGAGAAAGCCAGAATATTAATGTTGTAGAGAATTGAGTATGAAAAAAGAAGCGGCAATGTACCACAATATAGGAAACGGATTGGGTAATTTGTAACCATTGAACGAACTTTTGAAGATTTGATTGAAACATCCATACGGAAATTTTGTAAGTAAGTGACCAAAAGTAAAACTGCAACTACTAAATAAATCTGTGAAAAGTTGACCTCTTCCGAACGAGTGAAAATATCATAAATTGCACTAGTAAAAGACTTACCAAAAATGTTTCTAACTAACTGAACAATCACACCATTTGACTCTAAAGTTTTTGGATTGGAGAGAATACCAAATAATGAGCCTGAAAATTTAGTTGCTGAACTAGCTGCAATGAATGCTAAAATACCAGGACCAAAACCATAACCCTTTTCAAGAATTTCGACTAGTAATGAAACAATAGCGGTTGAAGTTGCCAGCTGGCAAATTATCAAAGCGTTTGCCCAGAATGCGGAACTAGTAGATGTTATAGTATTTGCAAAAGCATCAATTGGTTGGAAATAACCTGAAAATGCAAGAATTGTTGCATAAACAATGGCAATTAAAACCGCAAAAACCTTTTGTAAAGATTGGAAATATTGTCTATCATTAATATTGGTGAAATTGACTCTAACAATTTTGAAACCTGACAAGATTTGCCAGAAAAAAGCAGCTGTTACTACCGGTAACACACCAAATTCTAATAAAGTTCCTGCTTCTGAGGCAAATGGTAATCTCAACCAATGAAAAGGATCAGCAATTTTGTTTGGGTTTACACCTGAGATTGGCACAGCTGATAATAGATAAATAGCAGTGATACCAATAGTGTAAACGATTTTTTCATCAAAGTTAACCTTTTCGTATGGCAATTCCACTTCTGGAATAAGGGTGCTAAAGGGCTTGATAAAATCTAATACTCTAAATCCACTCATGATTTATTATGTGCTTATTCTACCTATTTCAAGCCTGTGCAAGGTAAACGGCCAGTTTTAAGTGATAGATAAGCAAGTGTTGAAAGCAAATATACGATCGTTGTCGACGAATCCTCGAGGAGGTGAGAATTCGTGAAAACGGTGGAGAGGCGAGGTGCTGGTCGTTACGTTATGTCAGCGGATCCGTTACGATATGACCGGAAACACTGTTAGCATGATTAGGGTTTGGCCAGTGAAGGATGCCCGTTAAAAGTGCTGACTCGATTTCAGATGGTGCAGGTGCTGCCACCAATGCCGATGACTTGATTAATTATGAAGATGCTATTTCTTATTGGACAGACGTGCCAGCCACAGTGGATGGTGTGCTAGGAGGATTTGGGGAAACGACGTCTGTTCCACGTGCAGATGTTGTTGGATCATCCACCTTCATGAGAAAGCTCAAGAACAGATGGTCTGCCGAACCAGGAAAGGTTAAATATGCTATTGATTTTGGTGCTGGTATTGGTAGAGTTACCAGAGATTTTCTATACAAAATTTGCGATAAAATTGATTTACTTGAACCGGTTGCACCGTTTGTCGAGCAAATGAGGGTGGAACTCAAATCCTTGATTGATCAGGGTAAGATAGGCGAAATATATGATATACCAATGCAAGATTGGAGTGCAGACGCTGATAAATATGCATTAATTTGGTGTCAGTGGTGTTGCGGGCATTTACCTGACAATGCTTTTATTCAGTGGCTTGATGAATGTAAGAAAGGATTACAGCAAGACGGTATATTAGTTGTCAAAGAGAACAACACAAATGATGATAATGATGTTTTTGATGCAGAGGACAGTTCAAAGACTAGGTCTGACAAAAATTTTCGTCGCCTGTTCCAACAAGCTGGGTGGAAATTGATTGCAACGGATCTGCAAAAAGGCGTGCCTAAAGAATTGTACCCAATTCGGATGTATGCGTTGAAGCCAATAGGGGAGTAGTAAGACTTTGTAGATTACGAGTAGACATAAATAGAAAAAGAAAAAGAAAAAGTAAAAGAGAAAAAATGGATACCAAATGTAGATCAGATAGGGGTGAAAGACATTGATGGTAAGTTTTTGTCTTCATTAAAATCAGTTGAACTATGCATAAAATTTTAATCATCATTAAGTTTGGTATCCACAGAAAAAAGACAGACAGCAAGCATTATCACCTGAAGTGCCAGTTGTTTGCCTTGCCGTCTCAGTAAAAAAAGACCCACAATTAAAAGGGAAAAAAAAAGGGGTATCGCTCTTCTTTTATAGTGTCTCTCATATAAAAAAGGCGAGAATACCTGGCGATTGAGGGTTTCTAGTATTACACTCTATAGAAGAATAAATAGGATACAGAGAGATGTTGGCTACTTGGAGTCTAGGTCGTTTTCCTCGGTAAAGTAGATGCATATGAGCGATCCAAGACCAGTAATGATTAAAAACAGGAATACTGCATGGCAGGCAACATCGTAAGATGAAACAATGGCGTTTTTCAATGCTGCTGGAACTTCACTTTGAAATGCATACCCTGGGCTGCTTAAGGCTTCTAGTTTGGCATGTTTAATCATTTTCCATGTCCAACCTTCAGGCAACTTCTTTATAGAGTCAAAGTTTGAATCTAATGAATTACGTAGAACATACTGCAGCATTGCGTTCGCCAATGAAACACCCATTGTTGAACCAGTTGATCTGAAACCATATTGAATTGAAGTAACCAGTGCCTGTTCTGACTGTGAAACTGAACTAATCATTGCAACCAAAATGATGGTAATATTGGAGGATCCTCCGTATCTCAATGGCAGGGAAATAATGCTGTCCTTGAATCCGCTGTCATGTTTTGAACCTGAGTAAATATAAATACTGCCTAATAAAGTACACCAACCTGCAATTATATGCATTGATCTGTACTTACTAGTCTTTTTAATTAGCCATCCCGAAAAAACTGAAACAATTGATGCAACCAGTGAACCTGGAATTAATCTATAACCGCAATCTAACGGTGACACGTTTTTAACACTAGTCCAATAAAATGGTAAATAGAATAAACTTGCAAACATATTCATACAAGAAAACCAACAGTTCAATGAACTTGCCAAAATTGTTTGGTTATGTAACATTTGAACGGGTATAACCGGTTGGTCTGCCTTCAATTCCCAAAAATAGAAAGAAACAAAACCAACAACTGTATAAGTCGCAAATGATCTCCATAAAAGTGAATCAACCGGCAATTCTGTAGTACTGGTACCAGTTATTACCATCAACGATATTAGGGATGTAACCAATAGCAGGGCACCAATCCAATCCAGCGAAATGAATTTCTCCCAATGTGACTTTTCATTTTCATCGTCTTCTTCCCCGGATATTGAAGGTAAATTGAACCAAATATAAACTGCCACGCCAGTTAAAAAACAAATTGGAACTTGAATTAGAAAAGCCCATTTCCATCCTAACCATGAATCAATCAATCCTGCGATAACCCCACCACTTGCTGCACCTGCATGGAAAAAAATATTAACATAACCTTGATAAAGTCCTCTTTCTCTCGTTGAAACTAAGTCGGAAATTGCAATCGTAGCTAAAGAGAAAAAGCCACCACCACCAATACCTGTAATCAATCTACCGATAACTAAATAACTTAAATTGCTACCAACTCCACATAGTAGGCAACCAAAGAAAAAACACACACTACAACATATGAGAATTGGTTTTCTACCGAAAACGTCTGAAATTTTACCAAATAACGGCTGAAATGCTGCACACGATAAGAGGTAAGACGTTGCAACCCAAGAAATATGTTCTTGCGAGTCTAAATCGCTGGCAATTTTACCTAAGAGAGTTGCAACCATAGTGGAATCAACTGCTGCAAGGAAAACGTTGGCGTACAGACACAACATGATAATTCTAAACCCCGCCGTTGTCAGTTTTTGGGCTCTTCTATCGCCACTGAAAGAATCTGCAACGGGAAGAAGGGGGGAACTTTCATCTGTTGACATTGTTATCAGGTTATTCAAACCAAAAAAATCAGTTGGAACAAGTTTCCTTCGACTGAAAAAAGCAGTTTTCCCACTATCTCCTGGTGTCTGAAGACAGATAAAGGTCAAAACGGTTGTTGTTCTCACCGTTAGGGCGGCTTTTGACATCCGCCACAAAAAAAATAAGGTGTACAGGTGCTTCCTCTCCTACACTATACTTGGGAAGATACAGCAGCACCGCTGCTAAGATACGTAGAACCGTGTAGCGATAATCAAATCAAGGACACTTTATCTTACCACTAATACCAGAGTGCTGTGTATGTCTTGGCATTGATGCTCAGTATATCTTTAGATAGCGTAGTACTAGCGAAAACCTGGATCAGACTACTGAAAAGATTTTGACTCCTCCCCCCCCCCCTTTCTTCCCTATCAGAGACTGCTTCCCATGGCGATATGAGAATATTGCACACAACAGCTGTGCACCACAATATTTAGTAGAGATTACATAATTTAAGCGACGCGTCGGTGACCTTTTTTTAATTTTTTAATTTTTCAACTATCGCGGGATAGACACGGGGAAACCGAATTAGCCATTAGCCATATAGGCTGAGAACATGAATCCGCTACATTGAAGTCCACATTTTGTTGCTTTTCTCTTACTTCCACCATCCAATTGACATGTCTTTACCATTCAGAAGAACTCCTAGACCCGTGTCAAAGGTTCTTATTGTTAAAAACTCTCCGGATAATGAGATTGCTAAGACAAATTGTGTTGCTGTTTCTCAGCAAGATTTCCCTGATGGATCGTACGTCATATTAGACGGCAAATTTGTTTTCAGTGTTAAAAACACTTCGAAGATTATGCCAGGCTCCATTGGTTTGAGTGGTAATCAGAGATTTTGGGGTTCGTGGTCAACAGATCAAGATGTTTCAGTTTCTCCTTATGACTTATTTGCCGAAAATGGTAATAAAGGCGGCTATCTGGGTACCATCAATGTAGAAATTAATTTCTGGAATAAAAACAGAGCAAACACTATCCAATATGATTCTGATGAGTTGATGAAAACTTTTATTTCTAAATTTGAGTCCCAAGTTTTACAACCAAGTCAAATTCTGTTGTTTGAATTTAAAGGTAATTATTTTGAAATCATAATTAAATCTACATTGGTGGTTGATTTAGGTCAAGTTTCAACTGATGGAATTCCTGCATCTAGTAACATAATGAATAAAGGTATGGTTGTTCAAACTACAATTGTTAATTTTTTTAAGGGGTCCGATGGTCTAGTTAATTTAAAGGCTTCAAGTACAAGACCTAACGCAGATGCAATTATAAGACCTGATTTTAAATTCGAAGATTTAGGTATTGGTGGTTTAGACAAAGAGTTCACAGCTATTTTTAGAAGAGCGTTTGCATCGAGAATTTTTCCTCCCGGTGTTATAGAAAAGATGGGTATGACCCATGTCAAAGGTATGTTACTATATGGTCCTCCTGGTACTGGTAAAACTTTGATTGCGAGACAAATTGGTAAAATGCTAAATGCTAAAGAACCCAAGATTGTTAATGGCCCTGAAATTTTATCTAAATACGTTGGTTCTTCCGAAGAAAATATTCGAAACCTATTCAAGGACGCAGAAATGGAATATAAAAAGAAAGGTGATGCTTCCTCCTTACATATTATCATATTTGATGAATTAGATTCTGTTTTTAAACAAAGGGGTTCAAGAGGTGATGGTACTGGTGTTGCCGATAATGTTGTTAACCAATTATTAGCCAAAATGGATGGTGTTGACCAACTGAATAATATTCTAGTAATTGGTATGACAAATAGAAAAGATTTAATTGATAGTGCATTATTAAGACCTGGTAGATTTGAAGTTCAAGTTGAAATTCATTTACCTGATGAAGAAGGAAGATTACAAATTCTTAAAATAAAAACAAAGAAAATGAGAGAAAATAATGTCCTTGGAAAAGACGTCAATTTGGAAAAATTGGCAGAATTGACCAAAAATTTCTCCGGTGCTGAAATTGAGGGTTTGATCAAATCTGCTGGTTCTTTTGCCCTTAATAAACATATCAAGATTGGTACTTTAGGTCAATTAAACGGTGACTTTAGTAATATTATCGTTGATATGCAATGTTTTCTTAATGCACTGGAGGAAGTTAAGCCTGCATTTGGTGTGCATGAGGAGGATTTACATGATTGTGTTAAAGGTGGTATAATAAATTATTCACCAAAAATTCATCAGGTTATCAAACGTGTTGAAAGGGATATCGAACAACTTCGACAATCATCAGATTTTAATTTTTCATCACTTTTACTATATGGACCTGCAGGATCAGGTAAAACTGCACTTGCATGCCAACTTGCATTAGATTCCAAGTTTCCATTCATACGTTTACTAAGTGCAAAAGATATGGTCGGTATGTCCGAATCTGCTAAAGTTCAACATATTGATAACGTTTTTCGTGATGCCTATAAATCACCACTTAACTTATTGGTTGTTGATAATATTGAAGCATTAATTGATTATGTTCCAATTGGGCCAAGATTTTCGTCAGTCGTTTTACGTGCCTTAATGACACGTTTAGCATCAAGTCCACCGGATGGTAGAAGGCTAATTGTAATTGGTACCTCTTCAAATTACTCCTTAATGAAGTCACTAGATATGCTAGATTGTTTTAATGATGAAGTTTGTGTTAATAATGTCACATCATTAGATGAATTATGTACGGTTGTTGATAAAGCTGGATTTTTCCGTGGTATAGATGGAGAAAATGAATTTACTAAAGGTGATGATGACACAGTTAAACGCATACATGCTAATCTGTTATCGATTTTCCCACAAGGTAAAATTAATATCCCAATCAAGAAAATTTTGTTCATTGGTGATACCTCAAAATTTGCTAGAGATCCCGAAGATGAATTTGTTCAACTAGTTGTTGAAAATAGTAAACCTTGAGATCCAGAAATTGGTTTATAAATTTGTATACTCACAGTCATGACTAAGTATAAGTAGATAGTAAATAACTCTAAACACATTATGATAACTGGAATTATTATGCAGATATGGAGACACAATTTAATTTCTTAAGATTATAAACTTAAATACAAACAGAAAAACAAAATAAAATGAAACAAAAAATATGACAACATATACAAAAAAGGATATATATAAGAAAAATTGAAATTGAGAAATGAAATTAAATGGCATTAAGTACGAATACTGCTCTATGGTTCTTCCTCAACTTTTTCATTACCTGTGTAGGCAACTTCCGCTTCTTTTTCTTCCGGACCCTCTTCTGCTCCTTGGTGATCTTGTTCTTGTAGTTCATGGTCATGGTCATGTTCTTCGTTGTTTTCACCAGCGGGTTCATGTTCATTCGCATGAGCGTGTTCATGTTCTTCATGATCATCCATTAACAAATTGAATCTATTAACACTTTGTTGTCTTGATTCACCAGATTCATCATTACCAGCTGCAGTCGCAGAAGGAGATGCAGAATTTGAAACATTTCTTGCATTTATTGCGCTTCTTGAACTCTTACTTCTTGATGAAACAGTTGTAAAGTCATTTGCCAGTTGAACTGCAGATTTACCGCCTTTACGTAGCATGTCGGTTGTACTGTCATTATTTCTCAGTATACCAACTTTTGACAGATCAGACGATGAAATATGATCATTACCCCATTTAGAACCAACCTTACTTGATCTGCTCTTAGTACTACGTTCACGTTCGTGAAGTACTTGCTTTTTGTTGAATTCTGCATGAATTTGTGAAATAGTTTTTGGTCCAGACAGTTTGGAATCTGCATTTCTCCATTTTGACTTTCTTAAATCAATCAAATCCAAAAACTTATATTTAATACGTGATCCAATATCTGGATGTTCAATATATCTATCAATACATGAGAAAACATACTCAACACATCCTGGTACCTCGATCTCCAAAGGTTGACCAACAGTTAATAAGAATTGATCAATTGTTTCTAAGGTATCTTCCTGTGGTAAGTATTCTTCTATGGATAGGCCATTTTCAGCCGCCTTCGCATTGGTCGTTAACAATTTGATACAAGAAATAATAACATTATTCTTGATTAATTTCAATCTGTATAATTCACCAATGAATCTAACTAAACCTAAACCTCTTCTCTTTTGAGCAGCTAATGCATAATATTCATCTGACATTAATTCAGGTTCAATTGGGGAACCATCTTCATTGACTGGCAAATCAGTTGACCAACCCTTTTCATATTCAGTTTGACATCTTGAAACTAGTAAACGGTAGGCTAAATTGGTACCTCTATAGTATTTCTCTTCTCCATCAGATTGTTTTAATGGATAATCTTCAGAATAAATAGTTGGATCAATATCTTTAACCAATTTTTGACAAAACTTTGCGTACATTGCAGACCAATGAGGTTCATCAGTTGCTTTAGCAAATGTGAGTTGAACACATAACTTAAGTGCATTACCATTGGTTTCCCATTTTGACTGATTAGCAAAAGTAATTAAATCATCAGAGATTGAATCAAATTTTTCTAATGATAATTTATTTAGTAATGATCTAATTTTCTTTTCTAGTTCAGCATTTTCATATATTACAGTAACTCCATCAGGTGCGTATTTAACTTCAGCTGCTGCATTTTTTTGAGACTTTGGAACCCATCTATTTGCAGCCTTTTCAAGTGGTTTAACATCTTCAGGAGCCAGTTTGATTTGGGGTTTTTCTTCTTTATCAGCTCTTTCACCCCTGTTTCCACGTGATCTCCTGGAATTCTCTCTATCACCACCTTTTCTACTCTTTTCACGTCCATCACGTCCATCACGTCCCTTTTTCCTTGATCCAGTTCTGGAATTATTTCTTGCTTCGAATTCACCTCTGATTGGACCTTTTAGCGGACCATTCGAACGTGTTCGACTATCTCTTCCGCCTCTGAAAGATTTATCACGGGAATCAGTTTTATCAGGAATATAAATTTTGGATAAATATTTAGCTTTCCAAGCATCATCAACTGCATAATTTAATTTTTCAAATTGAAGGAGGAAAATTGGATCATAAGTTATATGCGTTCTTGTGGATAAGCTTGAATCTGGATTTTGAATATTTTCTGGATATTTGAAAGTATATGGGTTTTCAAGTGGTTTTGCCTGATGAATTTTTTCAAAAAATTCAGTCATTGTGAAACCAGGTGCTTCTACTTTCTCAACTTTCTCTCCGATATACTCCTCAGGCTGTACTTCTGAATTTTCGGTTTTAACTAAATCTTCAGTGGCTTTTGCTAGTTCAGCAGATTCAACTGCCGCTGTTTCTTTAGCTTCAGATGCGGGTTCAGTTGTTTCCGTTATTGGAGTCGTTTCGGCTGGTTTAGTTGATTCTGCTATTTCTTCTTGTTCAGTTAATTCAGCTGTTTCAGTTTTTTCGGTTGGCTTAGCTGTTTCAACAGATTCTGCTGATTTAGTTGCTTCGGTTGGCTCAGCTGGTATGGTTATTTCAATTTTCTGGCCTTCAGGGCTAGACTCAACAAGTGTAGGTTCAGGTGCCGAATTTTGATTTTTAGCAAGTGTAGCAAATTCAACGGCTTTAACAGGTTCAACAGGTTCAACAGCTTTAACAGGTTCAACAGGTTCAACAGCTTTAACAGGTTCAACAGCCTTAACAGGTTCAACAGGTTCAACAGGTTCAACAGCTTTAACAGGTTCAACTTCTTTAGTCTCCTTCAATTCTTCCTTAGCTGGTGTTACCGGGGTAGGGGTAGAAGTTGGAGTAGGCGATCCGGTAGCTGGCGCTGAATTTGCTTGAATAGTAGTTGTAGATCCGGCTGAAGCTGGAGCTCCTTTTTTCTTTGCTTGTAGTTGTTTCAAGAATTGACGTTGGAACTCGAGTTTTGATAATTTTGTATCAACTTTTGATTCATCCTTAGATTCAGTGACTGCAGGATCGGCAGTTGCAGATACAGTAGCAGGCGATGCAGGTTTAATTATAAGGGAAGCTGCTGCTGATGATGTTGGCGTTTTTGGAGCTACTGATGCATTTGTTTGAGTGGCAGATGAAGCTGTGTCTGTAATTTTAGCTGCTGATATTAAAGGTGATGAAGGGGTTGAACCAGTGGCGAAAGGTTTAGAAATTGATGCTGATTTTTTATGAATATCAACTATTTCACCATGTTTATTCTTAATTACCAAGGGGACGTGTTTTTTAACAGGAGAAGTTAAAGGTTTTTCAGGTAAATGAGATTGCGCTGGCATCGTAAATTGAGGAATTGAATAATACGGCATTGGCACCATTGGAATTTGACCATTATAGAACTGCTGCTGTTGTTGGGGTGGTAATGGACCATTACGGTAGGGTTTTTTAAAGCTTGGATTACCATTACCACCGTTGGAATTATGTCTTGGAATATTATTATTAGCGTTAGGATTGCTGTTGTTACTCTTGATACGATTATTACCGATTTTGTTATAACCATTAAAATTTGAATTATAGTTTGGATTGAATCCTTTCATATTATAATTATTATAACCATTTTGATGTTGCTGCTGATGATTTGGAGTTGAATAAGAATGAGGGTGTTGACTTTGATTTTGATTTTGAGTTAGGTTTTGGTTCTGGTTTTGATTTTGATTTTGATGTGGATGTGGATGTTGGTGTTGATGCGGATAAGGATGTGAAAATGATTGATAATTTTGTTGCTGGTTTAAAGGCTTTGGGGAAGTGTTTACAGCAGCGTTTGGTGAAGACGATGATGGCGTTTGATGAAGTGGAATTGGTGTTGAGTTTGATTCGACCTTTTCAGTTGGTGTTGGATTAACTGGCTGAGTATTTTGTTCTGATGTCATTTTTTCTTATCCTAATAATAATTATTATTATACGATCTTAGTAAAGGACTTGTATGAAAAAAAGAATACAATGTAGTGTAATATAAAATGCCAAATGGAATGAAGTGTAATGAAATAAAACTTAATGTAAATTAATGTAAATTAATGTAAATTAGTCGAATAGAATGAAATAGACGTAGAAGGGGAGTAGTAGAACAATATATCAAATAATGTAATTGATATTTAAAGCAAGTAACTAAATTAAGATATCAGTTTTTAGTTTGATAATGATTCTAATCAAGGCGAATGTTTTTAACAAATACTAAAACTGATAAAGGACTTCACAGATTCAAAAAAAATGAAGAAATGAAGAAGTAATAATAAGTGTAAAAATCGAAAGAACTGCGAATACTATCCTGTGAAACTTGTTAGTGGCAACAAGAGCAACGAAGAAAGAGTAGAAGTTCTAGCCAGGTATCTGTGGAAAAGAAAAGGAGAAGGGAAGAGGGAAGAGAGAAAGCAGAAGGCCAGGCCAGAAGAATAGACATCAACCAGACTGGATGTTCCCAATTGCACACAGCTCTCACCCACTCTCACACACACATCAGGCGTACGCGGGCCTCTAGTTTTTCACCGTGCTTCTTTCTAAGTGCTAAAATCGTGGAAAAAGTGGAAAAAGTGGAAAAAGTGGAAAAATTTTGTAATTTTTTTTAGCAATTTCCCTTCTCGGATCAAAATTAAAACTGCGCCAATCGACAAGGTAAAAAATTTCTAGGTCACGTGAGTTTGCTTTCATCCGTACACCACATTTGTTTGGTAATAGGCTGCAACAGCATTTGAAGATTGTAGAGATTGAAAAAGGATTAGGTGTTTGCCACCGATCAGAAGTTTCTCTTGAGTTGCCCTTCTTTTCACCAGCCAATCATGTCTGCTGTCTCAACGCTTCCCATCACCCATAATAGCGGTATCAAACCTTTTTTCAATCAAAAGATCCAAGACTACGAAATTGAACTGGCGGCCAAAACGCAAAACTTAAGAAGACTAGAAGCTCAGAGAAATGCATTAAATTCAAAAGTCCGTTCTTTAAAGGACGAATTAAAATTATTACAGGAACCAGGTTCATACGTTGGTGAAGTCATTAAAGTCATGGGTAAAAAGAAAGTGCTTGTCAAAATCCATCCTGAGGGTAAATACGTCGTTAATCTTAGTAAAGATATCGATATTAAAAAAATTACCCCATCTTTAAGAGTTTGTCTTAAATCTGATTCTTACGACTTACATAAGATTTTGCCAAATAAAGTAGATCCACTTGTTTCTCTTATGATGGTTGAAAAAGTGCCCGATTCAACTTATGATATGGTTGGTGGCTTAGATAAACAAATCAAAGAAATTAAAGAGGTTATTGAATTACCTGTTAAACATCCAGAACTTTTTGAATCTTTGGGTATAGCCCAACCAAAGGGTGTCATCCTTTATGGTCCTCCTGGTACCGGTAAAACTTTATTAGCTAGAGCTGTTGCACATCATACGGACTGTAAGTTTATCAGAGTTTCAGGTTCAGAATTAGTTCAAAAATATATTGGTGAGGGTAGTAGAATGGTACGAGAACTATTCGTCATGGCCAGAGAGCATGCACCTTCGATTATTTTCATGGATGAAATCGATTCAATTGGTTCCTCACGTTCAGAATCTTCTTCTGGTGGTGGTGATTCCGAAGTTCAAAGAACAATGCTAGAATTATTGAATCAACTAGATGGTTTTGAATCTTCTAAAGATATTAAAATTATTATGGCTACAAACAGATTAGATATTTTGGATCCAGCTCTGTTAAGACCTGGTAGAATCGATCGTAAAATTGAATTTCCTCCACCAACATTAAATGCAAGAACTGATATTTTGAAAATCCATTCAAGATCAATGAATTTAACCAGAGGTATAGATCTGAAGAAGATTGCTGATAAAATGACAGGTTGTTCAGGTGCTGAAATCAAAGGTGTTTGTACAGAAGCTGGTATGTACGCTCTTAGAGAACGAAGAATTCATGTTACACAGGAAGATTTTGAACTCGCAGTTGCTAAGGTCATGAATAAAAACGAAGAAGGTGCTGTCTCTGTTGCTAAATTATTCAAATAGTTTTCAACTCTCCTTTATATACATATAAGCGTATAATTTGTATTCTATTCTAGTGGCATAATGTATAAGGTGGTGGTTGGTAATGAGATAGTCTTCCCTGCGCGATAATATGCTACATAAATACACGTATGATGAATTTCAAAGTCTCAGAGAATCAGCACTATATATATAGACGTTCAAAATATAACTGTCAACGGAACTGCTAAGACGAAACTTCAAAGCACCCAAATAAGCAATGTCTTTTATATTTAAATCTCCCCTTGATATCGAAATCAACTTTGAATCAGAGGACTCTCGAGAAGTAGTTGAGGTTAACTCCAATAAAGGACGCAAAGAACGTTTGTTGCTTTACAAGGACGGTGAAACCATTAAAGGTGTAGTCACATTGCGAACAAGGGATAATAAAAAGATAGAGCATAATGGTGTACGTGTGCAACTGTTGGGTACAATTGAGACCCACAATGACAGTAATGTTGTGAATGACGACTTTTTGAGTTTTGCCCAAGAATTAGCTGCTCCTGGTGAACTTAGAAACACTGAAAATTTCAATTTTGAGTTTAGAAATGTGGAAAAAATGTACGAAAGTTATAGGGGCATTAATGTTAGACTTAGATATTACTTGAAAGTGACAGTATCAAGAAAAAGTGCAGATATTATCAAAGAGCGTGAATTATGGGTATACCAATATGTGAAAGCCAGTGACTTGAGTGCCAAAGATACCATTAAAAAGGATGATGCAAAGAAAATAGATAAAAAGGATAATGTGAAGAGTCCAGCCCCTGTATCAACAGTTAAAATGGACGTTGGTATCGAAAATTGTCTACACATCGAGTTCGAGTACTCAAAAAACAAGTATCCATTAAAGGGAGTAATTGTTGGCAGAATATACTTTTTACTGGTAAGACTTAAAATTAAGCATATGGAGCTCAGTTTGATTCGTAGGGAAACAGTAGGCAGTGGTACCAATCAATCAAGTGAAAGTACCACCGTTGTTAGATTTGAAATCATGGATGGTGCTCCAGTGAAAGGCGAAACTATACCAATTAGACTCTTTCTTGGCGGATTTGATTTGGTGCCAACTTATAGAGACGTTAATAAGAAATTCAGCACACGTACGTTTTTAAGTTTAGTACTCATTGATGAAGACGCCAGACGGTACTTCAAACAGAGTGAAATATTTCTATACAGGGAAGAGTAGTGTACTTTTTATCTATATTTTATCATATCCCAATACTGCGCTCTGTACTTTATATCAACTCCGAAACTGCAAAATTGCCACTCAGTACTCCTATTTTTCTTGGCTTTTTTTTTGCAAACAAAGAGCTGACCAGGGAACACGCAGTATTCAAATGCTCTCATCGTGGTCAATTGATGAAGACTTAAGTCAAGAGAGGGCTTTGGTAAATTTGAAAGTTGATAAGCTTGAGAAATTGTTCTTGCTTCCCAAAGCTCAGCAAAAACTAATCACTAGTATCAAAAGTGATGCAGACATTTTGCAAGCTCAAAAGTTCTATAACGCACAGAATCATCTGGTGTGGTCAATTAATGAAGAGACTGAGCTCAAAATTTTGACCACAGATTTAAAGATAAACAGAATAATAAAAATAATTTTACCATCACGGGAACGCTGGAATATCAATTTTCCCGATATCAGTAAATTTATAAAAAAATCTGTATTACTAAAAACAAAAGAATCTATCAAATTGCCTGCATCATGTAAGTCGCTAATGGAGCAATACTTGTATCCTAGATTAACAAATCCACGACCAATTGAGTCTCCAAGCAATGATCTGCAAAAATTATGGCTATTTGACCTTTATCATCTTAGCATCGACAGGATTTATCCAACATCTTTGGAAAGTAATATGTGGATGGTTGACAGTACGTTGTGTGTTGAAAACGTGCTTTTGGAAGACACACCCAACGTAAATTTAGGTAAAGAATATATACAGTTGACTAAAGGTTTTGTGTCCAATAAATCGATCATTTCAAGGTTTCGTGAAGATGAGGTTTACTTACCATTTTATTCTTGTATTAGTGAAAAAAAAAAAGAGTTCACGTCAAAATTTTGTTCGAAATGGAAAAGTAATAAACTTTTAAATTGGGAGCTCCCCAATGTGGTAATTAATGAAATAGTGGATGAGCCTGTTAGAAAACTTGAAATGAAGTACAAACTCACTGTGCAAAACATCAATGTAACTGAAAATTATGCGAACCTAATCCAAGATACATATCTAAAATGGAAATTTACAAACTGGATGTTTTCTAAATATCAAACAATAATGATGAATTGGAAACCTTTTGGCGAGATGAGGTTAGAGGATGTGTTAAATGAAAAAGTTGATACAATGAATGGGTTTGTACCGTCAATGGTTTTTGTTGATGAAGATAGGTATATTAAACATTCAGACTTGGAGAATTATAATTTCAATGTTGCAACAGTGAATTATGCGAATATTCCAATAACTGTAATGAATGAAGTGTCTCAAGTGGGAAAGACAAAGCAAGTTGACAAATATTCAGCAAATGATATACCTGAATTAGCTGAAACTTTTGTTCTTGAGAAGAAAGAGATAGATAAACCAAGTGATCCGTTAATCAATCATTCAAATAGTGATGTTTCTACGAGGCAAACAAGTGTGTCCATAAGTTCTTCTAAACGAAGCGTAAACGAGTTAGATTCCGTCATCTTGAGAAAACGTAAGAAGATCAATTCTGTGCAATTGGACTTTAATAAAAACTATCCGTATTTGGATATACTCAATCAAACCACACAAACAAGGATTGAAGATGAAAATGAACTCGAGACACAATATGAGCATAAAAGTGAGCATCAACAAGAACGCATGCCCGAGACAAGGCCGACGTCAATGGATGTTTACGAAAAGGAGACTTTCAAAAATGATATCCTTGATATAAGTGAGATTGAGATACAGACCTCCATATTACAGATTCCAGACTCTAAAGTGTGCAACATTGTCGTAAATTTGAACTTTGCAGATCGGTTTGGAGCGGCATATTTACAATTCAGTAGACTTACCGAAGATGACACACGTCTAATTGTCAACGAGGTGTCAAATGATCCGGAACTGCCTGGATATGATATGTTTTTAAATGAATCATGTGGAGTTATTTTTTTGCGTCCTATCAACATTTATCAAATTGACATTATTAACGGAGAAAATCTTATCTTTCAACAAATTTCACAAATTGCGCCGCAAGTGCAAAGCTTGATTTTCGTTATAGTCGTTGATGAAACAGTAGACTTTGATAATGATAGCAAACTAAGATTATTTATCAATAGAGCAGAAGAATGTGGTGTGCAGATTTATATTGTTGAAAGTGATGCCAAAATTATAGCTGCCAGTATGCTCGAGTTAATTCAAAAGTACGGCAAAATGGAAACAATACCATTTGAATGGACACCAGGGCATCGGTTTTTGGAAGCCTGTGGTGTGCAGAATCCGTTTCTCTCCAACTGGATATTACAGAAATGGAATGTGGAGACATTTGTGGACTTGCCTGAACATGAACGTACTGAAGGACTGCTCCAAATGTGCAGTGAAAGCTTAACAAATGACATAAACCAGGCTGTGCGGGCATTTGTTGAAGGGCGATTTTAGCTTACATGAATCTCTTTTATCCTGTATGTACGTGACTTGTAAAAATTAGTAACAAATAGAATATCTATATCCATGACTCATTCTGGACTCCAGCTATTGGAGAAATTAAGGTATAATCCCTTAGATCAAAGGGTGAAAATGGAAAGACATACAGATAAGATTGTTTTACCTGATAAAATATTGCACAGTTTAGTGAATCAACAGAAGAGTTTAGATTTAAGAGCATTACCACATCCTTTAGTGTTTCGGCTGAGTACGCCGAGTTGTAACACATATGTTGGGGTGAAGGAATTTCATGATTTTGAGGAAAATGATGTTGTGTACCTTTCAGAAGACGTGTGCATGAGGCTAAATATTCGAGATGCTGGAATGGTCTCTATTGAACTCGCATTGAACGTCTCTGATGTAGATAATACCATTGATAAGAGTACGATTGAGTTGTCTCCACGAAAAAACTATCGAGTCAATGACTGGAAGTCATTTTTGGAGGCGACGTTGTCCACACGGTATACTGCGATAACTACAAAAGATGTGCTTACTTTTGAAATTGATAGACAGGAATACATTCTTGATGTGGTCAGTGTGAAAACATCTAACGGTATTCGGACCGTGTGTGTAGTTGATCGGGATATTGAATTGCTTGTTAAGCTTCCACAGAAAATGGATGTTGAAGAAACTGAGAGGATTTCTTCTTTTGGGGAGTATACCGATTTGTTTGGAGATAAAGCCGGTGCCATTGAGTATGGAAGGAGGATTAAAATCAAGCTTGCTTCAAAACAGGTTTTGACGTGTACTGGGGATTTTGCGCTAGCCTTTGATCAGTTTGTGGATAAATTGAGATTTGATTATGGGTCTATGGGAAGTGGAATCAAGAATTGGGAAAATGAAAGCAATGCTGAAGTGTGTGTGTTTATCTATGGTCTTGTCGAACAGAAAGCAGAGTTCAAAATCTGCGAAGAGAAACAATTACAAGAGATAGCTGATGGGGATGAAGATGACGATGATTTGTATCGGTGCCAGTATTGTTTAAAAAGAATCAAGAAATCGGCTGGGTTATTACATGAGAATTTTTGCCAACGGAACAACAAAATATGTGAACTTGGATGCAAAAGGGTATTCTTCAAAGAGATTCCGTCCACTCATTGGCATTGTTGTGCTTCCTATGGTGATGATTTGGCAAGTAAAGAAATACATGAATTTTACATGCATCTTCAAGATGAAGATTTGGTTTGTGAGTTGTGCATGAAATCTATTTGCTTGACTAGATATGAACTTGCAAAGCATGTGTCTGAAAGCTGTCCATGTGCAAGGCATGAATGCAGGTACTGTCGGTTGATCATTCCGCGTGGGGAGCAGACGTCAGAATCCAGGTTTCACGGAGTCAGTTCACACGAATGGATGTGTGGAGCTAAGACCACGGAGTGCTATAAATGTAGGAAAATTGTCAAATTACGGGATTTGGACACGCATTTGAAACTACATGATATTATGAGGCTTGACAAGGCGGCACCGTTGAAGTGCAGCAATGAGTTATGTGTGAACACGGTTGATAAATCCATCAACCCGAACGCCATTGGGCTATGTAATGATTGTTTCGGGGCATTTTATTCGACAGTGTTGGATCCGGACGGGAAGAAACTGAGACAGAGGATTGAGAGACGATATATATTGCAAATTAAGAACGGGTGTGGCGATGCTGATTGTGAGAACAGGGTCTGTGGTAGCAGCAAAAAATGTGAGGTTCCTGCGGATGTACGTGGGAGTATGGGCAGCATTGTAAAATATGTGAAGACATTATTTGGTGGAAGCGGATATTCGTTTTGTGTCTCTAGGAACATGAACGTACGTAGGCATTTTACTGAAATGTTTCACGGTGGCGAATGGGAATATGGATGGGTGTGTAAGAGTAATGAGGTATGTGGGAATAATGTCCATCTGATGAACGAGTGGTTAGAGGTCAATGGAGTTAGAAACGAGGAATATAAATCTAAATAAACCATGACTGAAGAACAGCATGAATGACTACATATATAAACAAATAAATAAATAAATAAATAAATAAATAAATAAGTAAATAAATAAATAAATAAATAGTTAAACAGATAAACAGTTAAATATAGATATACTTTTTATAAATTACAGCTGACCTAGTTATTTAGTTACCTAAACATTTTAAAATGTCAGACCAAACAGTTTTTGGGCTTTGAGATGCGTCAACACCGGACCAGATACCTGTCTTTTTGTAGTATTCGACAATTGGTTCGGTTTGTTGGTGGTAGGTTACCAATCTCTTCTTTAAAGCGTCGACGTTATCATCGGATCTTTGAATCAATGGTTCACCTGTGATATCATCGGTCATGTCGGTCTTTGGAGGGTTGAAAAGTTTATGGTAAGATCTACCGGATGCAGGATGGACCAATCTACCGGTAATTCTAGCAACCAATAATTCGTCGTCAATCTTCAATTCAACGGCCTTTTGCAATGGTTTTTTCATATCTGCCAACATGGAGTCCAATTTTTCGGCTTGAGGAATGGTTCTTGGGAAACCGTCAAGAATAAAACCGTTCTTACATTCAGGGTTGTTACTTAATTCGGATTGAATCATACCAACCATGATTTCATCACTAACCAAACCACCTTGGTCCATGATTTTTTTTGCTGCTTTACCCAATTCAGTACCCTTAGAGACTTGAGATCTGAGCATATCACCAGTAGCCAAGTGACAAGCGCAGTATTTTTCCTTGAGTTTTGGGGCTTGGGTACCCTTACCTGCACCAGGTGGACCAATGAGGACCATACGGAGAGCAGGTGGGAGGGTGACTGACAAGCCGGTCTTTGCTTCGAGTTCAGCGACACGGCTTTCAAGCTTGGTAACAAGGTCTTTGAGTTGGTCCATTGTAATTAAAGAGGGATAGATGAATGGTAGAAGGAGGCAGAAATTAGAAGAGGCAGCAGGAGCAGAAGCAGCTAAGAAGGGGAGAAGTAGCAGCGTTAAAAAGGTCAACACCACGAGAGGTGGAGCGGAGCACGATGGCGGCGAGAAGGAGAGAGTGAAAAATGGCGACGCGTCTATAAAAATTTAAGAATTTTGGTTGGAGAATAAATAAAGTATAGTATAAAGAATAAATAAATAGATGGATGGAGAAAGACGGAGGGTCCAATTAGAATTTGACATCCCAGCTATCGAGTTTCATTGTACCGTTCTCTTGCAAGTTGATGTGCATCTTGAAAGCGTCCTTCAAAGAATGTGGTTCATGCAAAGATTTGGTCTTTGTACAGTGGAACAAAGCCCTTTCGTAATATTCGTTCAATTGGTCTTTATAATCAGGGTGAGCGCAGTTGTTGATAATCAAAGGAACTCTTTCCTTTGGAGACAAACCTCTTAAATCAGCCAAACCAAAGTCGGTAACAAAGACATCCAAATCATGTTCTGTTTGATCGACATGAGAGGAGAATGGAACAACACAAGAGATACCAGTTGGATCAGTTTTGGTTTTTCTAGCAGCTGGAGTGTGCATGATTGACAATTTGGCGTTACGTAAGAAATCTGCAGAACCACCTAAACCGTTCAACATTCTTGAACCATTGACGTTGGTGGAGTTGGCATGACCGTAGATATCGAATTCAACAGGGGTGTTCATTGCAATGACACCCAATCTTCTGATAATTTCTGGAGAATTTGAAACCACTTGAGATCTTAAACAAACTTTTTGAGAGAATAAATCCCAGTTATCAAAGAACTTCTTGAAACCTTCTGGTGATAATCTAATTGAAGTTGAGGTTGCATAATCGATTTTACCACTTTCGAAATAAGGTAAGAAAGAATCCTGCATGACTTCAGTCCAAACAGTTAAATTTTTGAAGGAAGATTGTTCTAAACCTTCAATGATTGCATTTGCAACATTACCAATACCCGATTGCAGAGGATGCAAGTTTTCAGGTAATCTACCTGCTTTAACTTCATCTTCAAAGAAAGCAATCAAATGACCTGCAATTTTTCTTGACATCTCATCAGGGGCAGTTGGAGATGGCACTTTATCAGGGGTTGTGGACTCGACAATCGCAACAACTTTGGAAGGATCGACAGGAATTGATGTTAAACCTGATTTTTGATCGACAGACATGTAAGGATAAGGAGGTCTATGAGGAGGATTGATTGGCATGTCGATATCGTGGATACCTTCGAAAGAAGGAGTTGCAGTGTTGACTTCGATAATGACTTTATCGGAGACAGAAATCATTTCAGGAGAACCACCGACAGCTGGACCTGGGATAATGGAACCATCTTCAGTGATTGCAGTTGCTTCGATGATTGTGAAATCCAACAGATCGTTGGATTTTTCCTTGGTGTAGTAACCGTAAGTTAAATCCTGAGGGAACATGGACAAATGCTTGTCGAAGAATTGGGTTCTATTATCGTTAATAGCCCTTGAAATTGGTTTACCAACTTGGTGGGGTGCTCTTCTGTGGATCATGTTAAGGTCGGCCCATCTTGATTCTTCCGGACCCGCGGATGCACCGACGAATAGGTTGAATCCTAGTTTGCCCTTAAGGTTATTCTGCTCAACGTGGTCGGCTAGGGCGGTGGGAATGACTTTTGGAGCACCGACACCGGTGAAACCGGACCAACCAAGATACTGTCCGTCTTTGAAGAGTGGAATACACTCTTGGGGAGTTCTGAGTTTCTTGAGATAAGGGGCGTATCTGACTCTCTGTTTGAGGATGGCGGACATGGTGTGCTTGAGAGGATGGGGACGGGGAGGGAGATGCAACTGCAACTTCGGGTGGAGACCAGATGTGGGGAAGCAGCGGGGAAACGCACCTTTATAAACACGCAGCGAGCGGCCCTGCGCGGTTTTCCAGGTGCGCTGAGCATTTGCTGCATCTGGCGTTTCCCGCCGCTGCTCCGCCGCCCGTGCACCGCGTCCCGTGCCCGTGCACAGCCGACTGCCGACTGCCGACTGCCGACTGCCGGCCAGGGCGGCGGCACGAAACGCCGGCCCACCGTCAAGAAGCAGCCGGTCAAAGCACAGCAGCCGAATCCCCCTCCTTCCTTCCCCTCTTTCCCCGGCAGCACAGGGCGCTGCCGCCGCCGCCGCCGACGCCGACGCAGCCCGACCTCCGTCTCGATCCCGTCTCGATCCCGAGGCTCGTGACGCTTTTGCTGACGCTTTTGCTGACCCTCCAACTACACCAACCCCGCGTAGCGCCCGCTGCGCACAATTTCGTCCACATACCCGACGCTTACGTAACAGCCCGCCCCGAAAAGCGCCCGCAGTTTGGCTGAATACTGCGCCACCCGCTGCTCCACATGCACAGCCCCGCGCACAAGATACAGCTCGACGTGGCGCAGACGCGTCAAGCCGTTGCCGTCGCCGTCGCCGTCGCCGCCTCCAAAACACTTGTCCAGTTCCTGCAACGACGAGCTGCGCCAGCCCACAAGCACCAACCGCTCGAGGTGGCGCAGTATCGACCGTTTCCCTATCTCACCGTTGCCATCTTCAACATAATACTCCCGTCGCAGGTTCACCATGTCCAACCATGGACAGTATTGCCTCAGAAACCTATCTTCGCTCTCCTTTGCTGCATTTGTATCCAGCACAACTATCTCCAACTCCTTCAACTCCGTGTAGAACTCAACCTCATACACAAACTTGTCATTGTAATCGTTGTCAATAAAACTCTTGAACCTTTCACATCCTGTAAAATTACTATACTCTGCACTATAATACAATCCAAGTTTCCGGGGCTTGCACACACGTTTATCGCCCCTAGCACTGCCAGGAATCGGATACTCTGGTGAAAAAATCTCTCGCAAATTACATGGATACTCCCATGTACAATTAACCAACTTTAGCTCCTCTAATTCAACTAGTTTCCCATCCAAACATCTTTTTTTATAATCACTTAAATCTTCCTTTATCTTGGGATAAAAATACTGATCCTTGGATATACTGAATCCTTTCAACGTTAGTTTCTTTATTCTATGAAACCTCTGTAATTGCGTTAATTCAAACATCCCTTTATCATTAACATCCCCATTGTTACTCAGACTGTTACTAACCAACGTCATTTCTTTAATTTTATCACTCAACTCGACATCAAAATCATCCTTATATTTCAAACACCTACCACTTGTTAACAATTCAATATACATCTCATTCAAGTCGTTAAATCTTTCAAACAACCCTTTAAACGATATATTCCACTCTCCATTGTTTGTCTCCTTTTCATTCTCCAAATCGCAAATAATTCGGACACCTTTGACACATTCAACTTGTTTAAAATTTTCAATAAACACCCTAATACTTTTCCATCTCAATTTAACCCTCTCAAATACCTCATTGAATAAATATACACGATGTTCATGATTAACACTCGATAAATTAATCAAGTCTTTCCTGCTGAGCTGGCTCGTCACTAAACCTAACAATTCCTCCGGCAAATTCAACAGAATAGAATCCCTCTTACCAACTTTCTGTCTCTTAACAACAACACTCTTATCCTCCACTTTTCGTTTCCCTTTTGACTCCATACCAAGCAGCTAACAAGTTTTCTATTACCACACAGCGTAGTAGTTGCAATTGCCGATACAAAAAACAACAAGCGTTATATTACAAGAATTAATACATATTCTCTTCATACAACACAGCCGTTTTTTGTTGTGCTTTTTTTATTTACTATTTTTTTTTTATTTTTTTTACCACTCAATAGTTGATGATGTCCTCGTCATCTCCATCAAGTTCCCCATCCCCACCTACATCCTCATCATCAGCACCCCATATCTTCTGGAGCCTTTTCAACGTATATAATGCAGCAAAGTTCCCAAACCCATGCAGATCATGGAAAAATTTGCTGACCAACACTCGATGTTCTGCCTTGTTCGTGCATCGACCAAATTGTGATACACAAAACTGAAACATCATTAACCCAAAAGTCTCAATCTTCTTACCCGTATGTAAAAATCGTAATAATTCTCCTATCTCATCAATCACACTCACAACAAAGCGATGATTCCTACCCACCTCAAATAACTCCGTTAGTATCCAAATTACCCCCGCCAATCGATGCGCCTGATAGCTTATATCCCACCATGAAATACAAACACCAATATCTTCAAACTTCTCTATTGCTTCATTAGGAATCCCCAGATTCGAAGCAAGTTCATGTTCCAAATCTAAATATCCATTATTAGATAAAATCGTATATTCTTTAACCTCTTTGCTCTCAAATTGTGCAAGCAGCCAACTAATTTCATATATTTCAATCGGTATACTCAGCCGCTTACGGCGTAATGTAGAAAACAATCTACTTAATAAAAATGCAAGTTTATTGGTATAACCGAACATCAAATTAAACACACTATTTTCATTGGAATAATGTGGATTTTTCCAAACAATTCTTAAATTTTCTAAAATATCCAGATCTTGATCAATCCATGTTTCCATAACACTCCATTCTTTATCGTTCATCGTACCCCCTTTATTCGAAGATGCCTCTGCAAGTACCTGTATGCTGGTAAACCATGTCTTACTTAGCGCTAACACCTCTTTTTCAACATTTGACTTTTCATCGAAAAAATTCGTTGATTTCATCAATAATCTACCAGCAATCTCTAAATGTGGCCTCCATTTCACCACATTTGATGACGCATTATAAGATGTTAATAATAACGTTGTAATAATCATTCCCTCAATCTTACTATTTGTATTACCTTCATTCTTTGTCTCTTGATCTAATGATTTACCAAATAACGACATGCACGTCGAAAGATATCCACTGTATCTCTCCTCATCAATGAGTAATTTACTCTGACGATGTGCTGTTAATGCGCCACATGCTAGAACAGCAGCTAAAACATATGATTCTTTTTGTGCATAATAAAGTATTATATCCCGTGCAGGATTAACTGTAAGTTCAATATCAACTGATTCTTTCTCCTCTTCCTCCTCTATCTCCTCTTTTTCCTTCTTGGGGCAAAAGGGCAAGATGATTTTTGCAAAATTATAAAAAAAACATTTCAAATACACCATATGCAAATCCGATAAATCAAAATCAGATATTTTGATATGTGGAATAAATGGTTTGGATATTTTAGGTAAAAAGTCAATATTATGCAAGTCTAAAAACAGTGAAGAGACAGGTGGCAGATGTTGCTGTTCAATTCCTGCGTTTGGCAATAGAACAGTCTGATTTATCTGTGATGTGATCAACTCATTCAAACTCTGTGCCAAGTTCAATGGATCATCAGAAAACTTTTCATGTATAATCATCATATTTATGTCATCAAGAATATCGTCATTGGGCATATCCATTTCGTTGTTTTTCACAAATATGTTTTTTATCCTCGGATGTCTTTGCGTCTGGATGGTTTGTTCAGAAGAAGAAAATGATTTACCACTTTTCGTCATGTATGTCTTCCTCTGTGGCGCAACGTACTGACAATCTTTATCGAGTCTTTGACAATGCCAGCAAATCGGTTTCGTTTCATCACACTGTGGTTGAACGTTAGTATCATACTACTACAAAAAAAATGGAAAGAATGAAAGATTTTTTGCTGACATTACTTTCTAGTCTACATACTTTAATTTTTCTTCGTTTGCATTCCGTGCAGCCCAGCTTGGAGTACTTACCCTTTTTTATAGCTGGCATCGTCGCAGGGGGAGGAAGAAAGAATACATGTTATAAAATCTAGCGTTCTTTCCTCGGAATTTCAAGCGCGTTGCCGGGCTCATGTTCTTTCTTTCTTTCTTTCTTGCTATCTCTAATAGTCAATGTTTCTTCAATCAATCTACAATTTAGAAAGTCTATCTAAAGAAATAACTAGTCCTGCTGCCTTTTCTGCTGCGCCCCATGACATTTCAATACCGCTTCCACCAAAACCGTAGCAATGTACAATTGGCACACCATTGACTATTTGCTTTTCTAATCGAACACCGCCTTCCCGTGCCGGTCTAAAACCAACGTTTACACGTAAAATATCGAGTTCTCCTGTCTCCGAATCAAAAAGGTGAGGAAATCTACTT
This sequence comes from Pichia nanzhaoensis, assembly GCA_030573035.1. Lineage (NCBI taxonomy): Eukaryota > Fungi > Ascomycota > Pichiomycetes > Pichiales > Pichiaceae > Pichia > Pichia nanzhaoensis. Next base: position 219,518 of record JAJMCN010000006.1, read on the forward strand.
TTTGCATTTGCAATTAACGAAGCAGTCTCCTCTTCAATAGGTGTGTCTTGAGTCAGTTTCTCATTTTTGGTTCCACCAAGAATAATACCACCATTTAATGGTCTTGGAATAACAAAACACCATTGTCCATTTGCACACTGATATGTAACTGTCTTGTTCTCAAATTCATCCAGATAATCTAATGGTGGGCGAACAAGTAATGTTTGACCACGGATACTAAAACATGCAGGATCATGCGCTCCGTCGTATAACAAACCGTTACCCGTACAATTGACAATCGTTGATCCAGGATAAGAGTCGGCCACTGAGCTTAATGAATACACTTCTTTTCTTTCAAGAGTAATTTTCTGACGCATCTTTAAGGAGTTTAACATAAAAATCATGTACGTGTGCGGATTCACACAGAACGAAGTGTACTTGGCACCGAACTTGACATGTGGTGGGAGTTCCTTTGCTGGGATGACTTGAAAATTTTCAACTATTTCGGTATATCCCTTAGATAAAGACTTATACAGCTCGTTGTCTGTTTCCAAATAATCTATACCTGTCATGAGTTTAACAGACGATTCTGGATGGTGGACAGCGAAATCCTTAAACTTCCTGTACGTGCCATGTGTATATTTGGAATCTCTAAACTCAACATTTGATTTAGATGGAAATGGACGAAAATGTGCTCCTGCCTTGGATGACGTATAGTACGGATTCAGCAATCCCGATTCTGGGAAATCTTTGGAAACTATAACAAGGTTAGCGTGGGGATCAAGTTCAGCAAGTCTGAACGCGATGGAAATACCAATCACTCCTGCACCAACTATAACTGTTGGTGGCTTTCTTGCCTCTGTTTGAACCATATTAGAGGTACGTGGATGAAAAGGCGGAATTTGAGTTTTATAAAATGCTACTAGCACTGATAGGTGTTTTATTTTTAAGTAGGCAGAAGTCAAACCTTTTATAACCGCGCACAACAGGCGTTATCGCGGCATTGCTAGGTTTGCCGTGGTAGTGTTCTGAAAGTGGCATGAAAATTACAGATAGATAGTGCACAACAACAAAGAGGAAATTACAAGGCAATGATCGTCGGAAATCCTAGGAACAGAGTTTTGCAGTTAGATGGGGGCTTATTGGATGCCCAGGTATTAGACATTTTGCGGGCAAAGTTGACGGATGCATTTAATGACTCATCATTGCCATTGCAAGTTCAGCGTTTGAACTCAAGACACGGTAGAGATTTGGTGTTTGCGCTTAAACTAATATTGTTCAAGGTGTTTGTATGGGATAAATCAAGCACGTATGGACTAACATTGCAAAATCTAAAGTTTTCCAATTCCAAAAACTTGCAACTTAACAAGTTTGGGAAGTTGGCATTATTATTAGAGTTGGTATCGATGCATTTGCTTGATAAACTCACATCATTTGTTTACTCGGATGACAGCATGAATGAACTGCAAAGCATTTATCCAAAACTCCATACACTGCTACGCAACATTTTCAATTACACACCCATTTTGGGGCAAAGTTTTGAGATTCTGAATGTTCTCAATACACTTGTGTTCTTTGCAACTGGTGACTATACTTCGATATTTTACAGAATTTTACAAATAAGGCATGAAAAAATGGATGATTATGGGATAGCATTTGCCTCCAATCCGCAGACCATCAGCTATGAATTCCAAGACAGGCAGTTGGTTTGGAATGGATTTACGGAACTTATAAGGAATGTTTCTAGTATTAAGATTCCACGGATAGTTACTCGGGTTTGGAAGAATATTTCGAAAAAACAAAGGGAAGATTTTCTTGGTGAAGCAGAAGAAGAAAACCTAATGTTGAAATTTTTGCCCGAACGATGTTGTGCTATATGTTATACGCATGATTTGAATTTAGATAAGAATGTTGATGATAATTTAGTTACTAATGCCTTTGTTACAAATTGCGGACATGTGTACTGTTACCTCTGTGTTATGAATGAAATGAGGAAGGCAAAATTAGAGGATGACCAAGAGGGTGGTAGATGGAAATGTTTACGATGTAACGAGGAAGTTGAATGTGTGAGAATGTATAGTGCTGGCATGGAAAAAATAATGAACGAGAGCGCAGAATATATTCAGAAGCAGGAGAAAGAAAAGGAGAGGAATACAAGAGAGTCAGAAAACGGAAGCAGTGAAGAGGAGAGTGAGTATGAGTCCGAATATGAAACTGAATCCGACTCGGATGCAGATGCAGATGCAGATGCAGATACATCGGAAACAGAGTCAGGAGGTGATGAATCAGTATACGAGTATGAAGCGGACGAATTTACATAGGTATTTTTCAATAGGATATAGTAAATTAAAGTAAATTCACGTACAGTATAAAAACCATTTATACATTAAGAAATTATGCAAATAAAGCAAGGGCATAAAATAAGAAGTGAAAATGATAACTATTATTAAGTATATGCTTCATCGAAGTCAATGAAATTTTCGTATTTATTATAAAGGATAACTTGATCCGTATAATAAATGATTAAAGAAATTATTATTTAAATTTAGATTAAATTGTGTGGAATCAAAGAGGGGAATATGTGATTTTTTGGGATTTATATTGGATCAATTGACTTAGATCATAGCTAACATAACTGCAATTAAAGCAGCAAATGAACCTTGACCAGCAATCTTTGCAGCACCAGCAGTCCAGGTTGAGAAAGTTGGTTCTTCAGTTGGAGCAGCTGAGGTTGAAGTAGATTGAGTTGTTGGTTCACCAGTTGGAATAACAGTTGGAAGAGTACTTGATTCACCAGTTGGAATAACAGTTGGAAGAGTACTTGATTCACCAGTTGGAATGACAGTTGGAAGAGTACTTGATTCACCAGTTGGAATGACAGTTGGAAGAGTACTTGATTCACCAGTTGGAATGACAGTTGGAAGAGTACTTGATTCACCAGTTGGAATGACAGTTGGAAGAGTACTTGATTCACCAGTTGGAATGACAGTTGGAAGAGTACTTGATTCACCAGTTGGAATGACAGTTGGAAGAGTACTTGACTCACCAGTTGGAATGACAGTTGGAAGAGTGCTTGATTCACCAGATGGAACAACAGTTGGAAGAGTAACAGTGGATTCACCAGTTGGAACAACAGTTGGAAGAGTAACAGTGGATTCACCAGTTGGTGCAACAGTTGTTGTTGGAGCAACAGTTGTGGTTGGTGCAACAGTTGTGTAGTAGTCACATGAAGTAGTGGTGTAAGTGACCTTTTCAGTGACAGTTGTATCTTCTGAAACAATTTCAGTAGAAGTAGTGATGGTCTTGGTAACAGTAATTGCAGTAGCTTCAGTTTGAGTAGTTTCTTCGGAGGTTAATGGACAGTAGGTGGTGTAGACGGTTTCTTCAGAGGTAACAACAGTAACACCGGTAGCAACGGTGGTTTCGGTACAGTGGTGATCTTCACAAGAAGTGATGGTGATGGTGGTTGCAGAAGTTGCAGTGTGAGTGATAGTGACTGGAACAGTGGAGTCATCAACTGGAGCTAAAGTCTTGGTGGTCTCAGTACAGTGGTGGTCATCACATGAAGTAACAGTAATGGTGGTTGCATCACACTCAGTAACAGTGGAAGTACCAATTAAAGTTGCAGTAGTGGTAGTTTCGGTACAGTGGCCATCGTCACAGTGAGTAATGGTTTCGGTGGTGGTACTCTTTTCAGTTGCAGTAGAGGTTGCGGTAATGGAACCTGAACCAGTAGCAGTGGTTGAATCAGTAACTGAGCCAGATGAAGTGGCTGAACCGGTAGCTGAGCCAGATGAAGTGGCTGAACCGGTAGCTGAGCCAGATGAAGTGGCTGAACCGGTAGCTGAGCCAGATGAAGTGGCTGAACCGGTAGCTGAGCCAGATGAAGTGGCTGAACCGGTAGCTGAGCCAGATGAAGTGGCTGAACCAGTAGATGAACCAGATGGGTTGGATGAAGTAGCGGTAACAGTGACAGTGAAATCTTGGTCAGCTCTCTTTTCAATGAAAGCTGGTAAGTTTTCTAATGAGACTAAGAATAAACCAACAAAAACATCCTTTTCAGTGCCAATGACACCATCGATTGTGACTGAGGCAGCCTCAGCGTCTTCTGGAAATTCGACATCAGCCGAGATATCAAGAGAAGTTGAAGATGAATCAGAAGCAACATCAAATGGAGTACCAGATGGTGAGTAAACACCAGAGATGGTGTTTGGTGCAAAGGTGAAACCGTAGAAGTCTGAGTTAACATCGGAAGCAATAGAGAAACCGGTGAAACCAGAGTTTGGTAGGGTTAAGTCGAAGTGAATTTGTCCATCGTGGAAATAACCAGAACCGTAAGGTCTGAAAGAAGATGAGATATTGGAGTAAGCAGCAGATGTTGCTGAACCGAATAAAGCCAAAGCTTGTGCGATTTGGGTTAACTTCATGATATTAGAGCGAGTGAATGGAGTAAGCTTTGGATAGGTTGGAATAAACAAACAAAAGAAAAAAGAGGAAGAGGAGAAAAAATAAGTAGCCGCCAAGCAAGCATGCCCAATGTGTGCCAGATGCCAGACAGCGGAAGACCATGTTTATATACTTGCCCGCCAGCAGACCCCAAATATTTCGAGAGGTCAACCAAAAAGTAAATACTACCTAAACAGGCAAACGACAAAGAAAAACTCAAAACAAAAAAACCCAGAAAAACAAACCCAGAAACAGCCAATCATGCACTCCGCGCACACCGCGCAGAGACCGTGCACAATCCAAGGCGCCGGCCCACTGCCTTGCGTATTGTTCGCCACTAGCAACGCGCTTCCCAATGCGGCCGGCTCGCTTCTGCTATGCTCTCAGTCTTGCCACTTCGGGCCTTTTCTCTGCTGCAGGGTTGCAGAAAGCCTACTTCCACTCAGAACAGGAGCTGTACATATGCTCAAAAAAAGACCAAATGATCGACACCCTTAACAGACGACTGTACGGCCACACTTTTGGTCGCTTAGTTACCCACAGTGAGGAGCCCTGGCTGCAATACCTATCCTTGCTATTGTCACCTCTTTATCGGCGAAGTGTAAAAGCTTGCCACAGACTCTACCCCTGTGATCCTGTAGTGGCTTGCTATTGGCTCGTGCGTGGCAACCTGGAGGCATTGCCACACTACTTTCTCGCGCCCGTAGTTGCTGCTATCTTTAGCCTGCCTGCCGCATTGGGAAACATCTGCAAGGCCAAAGAATAGTATCCAGAAACCCGATTACGCAACTGCCGAGCAATGCCCGTTGCCATGCGTTCACTCCTTTGTAGTCAGTGGGCTCTAATTCAAACATAAATTAGGACCCGCCTCTTGGTGCGGCTTTATCCTCATTTGTTGCCTAATGCGGGATTATCTGCGCGGCCTCCGTAGGTAAACAAGAATTGTACGTTTTTCAGATGTGCAGACCATAGTGGCCTGCACACAATACAGGGTATATATAAAATTCGCAATTTCGATATGCTGACTCACTTAACCGTAACTAATTTTAACTCGTATCAACAAACATTAACTAAGACTAAGTTATTAAAATCAGTTTACTCCGCATCAGGTCTCATCTCATCTCATCTCATGTCCTTTTATCGCCAACTACCATTCCCCATATTTTGTAAACCTCGTCGGCAAACTCACGGCTTCGTCATATGCCCTATTGAAATTGTTGCTATTGTTTGCATTCTTTTTTCTTCCAAACCTAAAGTTTTTCATACTTATTCCCGAACTTAAAAATTCACTACCGCTTTTGCCCTCAACGTATCGCAGATAAAGCGTGGCTCCAATACCACTTACGAAAATCATGAATATTATGAAACCTAATATCCCTCCAAACCATCCATAGTTCTCCTGGTTATTACCGGGAACCTTCACATTCATACCAAACAAACCTGTAACCAAATTCATCGGAATCATGATAGTACCTAATAATGTAACTTTCGATAACATATCCGTGACTTTAATATTAGAATAAAACGACTCCACTTGAAGCTGCGCTAGGTAATTAGAATGTGACCTACTGAAAATCTTTTCATATGATAATAAAGATTGAAACATAGTAATTATATGATCTTGAATATCACCTAAATATAGCGCAATATCAGCCCTTGGCTGTGCTCCCTTTTTGTTGCTATTGTTATTTATTGAAGCAGCTTCATCTTGACATCTTTTGGCAAACATTTTGATAACATCAGCTTTACCTTGCAAGAGCCGCATTAATGTCATAACCTTCCTCCGCGACTCTCCAATCCTAAGTAACATCTTACCAAAATCATTATCCCTGGAAAGGAAAACAGAATCTTCAATTGCATCCGCTTCGTATTCGATCGACTGAATTATAGGTGCAAATCCATCTGTGATATCATCAATCATTGCGTAACATAACCAATCTGCCGATACATTAACATAATCCCTTAGTTGTCTAACCCTCCTTCTAACATTAGCAGGATTCACAATTGGTGAAAAATGAAATGTTAAAATACCAAAATTGAAAACAACAATATAAACATTAATAGGTTCCAAAAAATCCTCACTCTCTGAATCCGTTTCAAATGTATGGAATGAAACAAAATAGTAACTTTTGAACAATTCAACCTTTTCACGTGTTTCTTGCATCCTAATATCTTCAGCGGTTAATGGATGGATTCCAAAAGCTTTCGCTAAAACTTTCATCTCACTGTCAGTAGGACATGTACAATCTAACCACCAAATGGAATCTTCAGGTTCAAATAATTCTTTAATTGGCCTATCTGCTTGAACTAACGACGGAATGTCTGCTGAATGGATAGTTTCTTCACGTTCAGACGAGAAAAAGCTAAATCTAATCGGTAATTCTTCTTCTTCTTGTTTATTGAATCCTGCATTAAAAGTAACATTGTTATTATAATCATTGACATCGTGGTTCGACGTCGTGTAGTTATTTAAATTCGATTTGTCAGAAATTTCTGATGAAGATTTCATAGTAGCATTATTATCTCCTATCTTTATATTGGATGAATTCGTTTTAGGAATATACTTCAAGGCCGCAGAACTCACCTTCTCTGAACTAGTAGTCATGGAATTAGTTGAGTCCATACGTAATTCTTTTTCCCGAAGAGCAATTCGTTGATTCTCCTCTCTCTGTTCAATAATAAACTCTTCAATCTCATCAAAATCAATTCCCCTAATACGAATATGCTCTGGTAACATAGGGAAACAAACATCTTCTTCTGTTTCCTGTGACTCTCTAGATGCGTGCGAATCAACATCGCTGTCAACTTCATTCCCATCTCTATTTACCTTCCGCCTAGTTGATCTAGACGATGTTTGTGAGACTACCTTGGTAAGATTAGCATTAGGTGAGAAACTTTGTCTTTTCATTGACTCACTGTCATTGCTATTAACATCACTTTCATTGGTTGGCCCTAATAATATTCCGCCAGCAGTAACCGAGTCCTCCTTAGGTCTTATAAATGATTTCACTTGCTCACTGAATGACCTCGATCTTCTCTTAGAATTATTTGTTTCAGAAACAGTTAAGGGAACAGGTGTATTTGAATTCGATGCAAAACTGATATTACTACCTTTTTGAAATCGGTCATTAAACTTTACTGCATATTCGTCGTATTCATCATCAACTACCATCTTGTTTAACAAATCCCTTGAATTGACGTTTGTGTTGATGTTCACTTTGGATGGTTTTTCCAGCATTGATGGCAATGGCCTAAAACTGTTGATTGATCCATGTGAGTTTGTCCGGCCCTTCTTCTTCATATATGTCACTGCTTGATAGGTTGGCTGTGACTGCATTTTTGTTTGTAATTGTGGTTGTATTTTTGGTTTCACCTGTGATTTTGGTTCTTCTTTCGGTACTAAATGTTCTTGACTTGTATGTTGTTGTTGTTGTTGTTGTTGTTGTTGTTGCAGAAGTACTCTGGAATCACTACGTCTGGGCAAACTCATGTTCTGATTTCTATGGTCGTCTAATTGTGAATCTCCACTAATAGTAGAATGCATGGAAACATCATCGTTAGATGAACTACTAACCGAAATTGATGATTCAGATGTATTAGAGTTGGAATTAGAGTTTGACATTTTGAATTTTCACTGTTGGTATACTCAATTTAATTCAGGGTGGATCACACTTGAGTCCCATATGTTGATAAAGCTTACAGCTTGTTATGTTATTGTTATCTAAGAAGCTATCAAAACAGAAAAATTTTCTTATATTGGGAAATTTTTTCTCTTAACTTTTTAATTGGCTGCGAAAACGCATTTCGCCTCGCCTTCGGCCTACTGTTCTCTTGATAAGAGAAAAGACTTGAAAACTGAAAATAAACGCTACAAACTATACAATCTCAGTACAAACCTTCGGAATTAAGGACAGTACATTGAGCTTCGCCTTCTTTGCATTCCACCAACTCACCGATTTTGTAAATAGTTTCACCAGCATCTTGCAAATTCTTTGTTACTTGTTCAACATTTTCAGGTTTGACAATCACAACCATACCAATACCTAGATTCAAAGTTTTCAAAATATCCTTTATTGGAACACCACCTGTTTTACCTAACCACTTAAATATTGCTGGAACTTCCCATGCATTCATATCTATCTTTGCGGATAAGTGTTTTGGTAATGCTCTTGGAATGTTCTCGACTAAACCACCACCTGTAATATGTGATAAACCAAGAATCAATTTTTGTTTTGTTGATGGTAGCAGTTGTCTAACGTAAATTCTAGTTGGAACTAAAACTTCTTCCCCAATTGTTTTACTTGAGTTCCATGGTGCTTTATCGGTATATTCAAATTCTGTTGAATCGATGATTTTTCTAATTAATGAAAATCCATTAGAATGAACACCATCGGATGAAATACCTAATAATACATCACCTGCGGACATTTCATTAAATTTGGGTAAAATCTCTCCTCTGACCACTGCACCAACTGCGGTACCATTGGTATCATAATGACCTTCTTCATACATACCTGGCATTTCGCTTGTTTCACCACCAACTAATGCACATCCAGCTAATTTACAACCGTTGGCAACACCTTCAACGAATTTTGCAGCAACATTAATATCCAAATGACCAGTTGCAAAATAATCTAAGAACATTAATGGCTCGGCACCTTGGACCACTAAATCATTAACATTCATTGCAACTAAATCGATACCAACGGTGTTGTGAATATTCATGATTTGAGCAACTCTTAGCTTTGTACCAACACCGTCGGTTGCTGCAACTAAAACGGTTTCATCAATGTCATCAAATCCTGCTTTTTTCAGCTCAAACAATCCCCCAAAACCTCCGATTTCTGAGTCAGCTCCAGGTCTTGCAGTTGATTTCACCATTTTTTTAATATTTTCGACTAATTTATTACCTGCATCAACACTAACGCCCGCATCTTCATATGTCAAAGATAATTTCTTATCCTTAGCTGAGTCCCTGAATGCTCTATATGCAATATCTTTTCTATTGTACTTACCATTAAATGAAACTTTGTCAACTCCAACGTATGCCTTTTTGACTGCTTCTTCCAATGAATCCGCAACTGCAGTTGACGCAATAACTCTACCACCACATGTAATAACCTTGCCAGAATCATCCAATTTAGTACCAGCATGGAAGATAAAAGTATCATTCGGGACAGTTTTGGAATCAATTGTAATTTCATCACCCTTTTTATATGCCTCAGGATATCCGCCAGCCGCCATAACGACGGTTGTCGATGATTTGTTTCCATAGATCTCAAAATCAACTGAATCTAACCTGTGCTCAACAGTACCGATGAAAAGTTCTAGTAAATCACTTTTCAGTAATGGTAAAACTGTTTGAGTCTCCGGGTCACCAAATCTAACATTATATTCTAAAACTTTTGGTTCACCGTTTGGTAAAACCATGATACCAACAAACAAACATCCAACCATTGGATAGCCCGCTTTTCTCATACCATCAATAGAAGGCTTCAAAATTGTTGATTCAATTTTAGAAAGTAATCCCTTACTTGCCAATGGTGCAGGCGCATAGGCACCCATACCACCGGTATTTAAACCACTATCACCGTCTCCAATTCTTTTATGATCTTGTGCAGGTGGAAAATAAACAAAGGAGTAACCATCACTGACACATAAGATAGATAACTCATCACCTTCCAGATATTCTTCAATGACAACTTCGTTACCTGCGTCACCAAATGCTCTGTCAACCATAATTTCCTTAATGGCAGCTAATGCTTCTTCTGTAGTCTCTGGAATTAATACACCTTTACCTGCCGCAATACCTGATGCCTTAATAACAAGCCTTGTAGTTGCCTTAAGAACATATTGCTTCGCCTTTTCGAAATCGGTGAAATTTTCATAAAATGCTGTTGGAATGTTATATTCCTTCATGAAATCCTTAGAGAACGCTTTAGATCCTTCCATACGAGCTGCTGCAGATGATGGACCAAAAACCGGGATACCAACGGCTTTGAAAGCATCAGAAATGCCATCAACTAATGGTTGCTCAGGACCTGGGACAACTAATCCAACTTTATTTTCGACTGCAAACTTAACTAGTGCAGAAAAGTTTTCTGGTGACGAACCGATTGAGACAGTTGTGACATTATCCATACATGCGGTACCACCATTACCTGGTGCAACAAAAATTTGACCTGCAAGTGGTGATTGTGAAAGCTTCCAAACTAATGCGTGTTCACGACCACCATTACCGATAACTAGGATATTAATCTTACCTGCCATCGCGTGTTATAGAGAGTATGAGTATATATTGACAGGGGAGGAAAAGCATTCATTTTACAAAGTCATAGCATGAAGAACCATCTTTCAAAAACTTTAATCAGTACGAGTCACAGAAAAAATTTTACTTTTATTTTTTTTTTCCTTTTTTTTTGACTTGTATCCCCCAAAACGGTAATTTGTGGTTTTGCCAACATGTTTCTGCAAACCCTTCTCAGCACAAGCTACTTTATTCTAACCTATTTTAGTCTAATCTATTCTACTTTGCATAATCTAAACACTTTATTACATTTTCATTGCTGAAGCGTGGCTTTTTCTCTTGCTGCTAGCAGTCCTGCCTTGCGAGTATCCTCCGTTGCGACCACGGCTACTACGAGTAAACTTTTTAGAACTCTTTCGCCCCTTAGACTGACTTGCAGTGCTTTTACTGGTATTTTTATTGTTGGCATGAGCATTCTCAGCGCCATGAAAATATCTTGACGTGGAAGTAAATGCACGATTATTCGTACTATTGGATAGAAACATGCTACTGGTATTGGTACTCAAAGTAGAGTTGTAATCCTCATTATAGTCAATGTTTCCTACACTATCTTGCATAGTTGTTGTATTTGCTAAATGTCGATCTGAAGTTGTGAGATCTAGCGTGCCAAATAAGGAAGTTCTTATATTTCGTAACTCTTTGATCTTCTTCTGAAAATGATTGAAATATGTACTTTGTGACCTTTTAAAACCGTCAAGTTGCTCATAAACCAACCTATTAATTGGTAACTTCAGTGACATGTCTTTCAAAGTTGTATCTGACGCCAATGTACTTTCCTTACTCAAATCTAATCTTGTTGAAAGCAAGTTTCTTTCTCTGCGTAGTTCCAGATAACATTTATCTAAATGTTTTTTCTTTTCGGGATCTTTCAGTGTTAAAATATCAACATTTATCCCTTTTGTTGGCAGATTTACATTGGTTCCGCTTCCATTAAATATTCTTGAATTTGTTTTATCAGTATTCGATGATGTGCCATTACCGTTATTCCAGAGCTCTGAGCTTGGACGAAATGATGATTGCTTTGTTAATGGCACAGGGTTATTGGTGCTGTTAGTTCTACTACTACCATATGAATCATTCCTTTTTCTATTTGGTTTGGTCTTTGTGAAATTCATAAATATTTTCTCATTAAACTTCAAAATTTTGTTTGCCTTGGGACCAAGATGAAGATAACTTGATGCAAATCCTGACTTATTCATAATCGATTTTTCTTGTAAATATCCATGATGAATTAAATGAAAAAAGACTCTTTCAACATCGGTTTTAGAAAACTCTCTACCAGCTCCATGGTGCTCACTTTGATCAAATCTATTCGCTACAATTTTTGCATATTTGGATCCTTTTATGATATCTTGACACATAATAACGGTCACTTTTTGAGATTCCAGTTCCTTAACTATATTAACACATGCATTGGCAATTTTGCTCATATCTTTCACTTCAATTTCAATATTCTCATAGTTGGAGCAATTATCACATTGTTTGTGGCAATCTTTCCTCTCAAAATGCTCATTAAAATATTGCAAAACTAACTGTCTTCTACAATCAGTATAATTTTCACAATATTGAATAACTTGCTTTAATTTATCCAGATGATTGTCCTTATTTGCTTTACTTAAATCCTTATCTTTCTTTATGAGGGTTTGTAGTGACCTAGCATCTTTCATACTATAAAACATAATACAGTCTGATAAATTGCCATCTCTTCCTGCTCTACCAGTTTCTTGATAATATCCTTCCAGATTTCGTGGAATAGTCAAATGAATAACATATCTAACATCACCTTTATCGATACCCATACCAAACGCAATAGTTGCAGCAATTACTTTAATTCTACCTTCTTGCCATGCAACTTGAACTCTAGTTCTTTCGCATGTTTCCATACCAGCATGATAGTATTCACATGAAATTCCAAATTCGCTTAATCTTTGTGCTGTCATTTCACATGAGCTTTTAGAATGGCAATAAATGATACCTGTTAATCCAGTATATTTAGAATTTATAATTGTAACAATGTCCTCCATAACAGACTTTCTCTTCTCTAAAACTTCATAAAATAAATTTGTTCTATTGAAACTTTGTTTGAAGAATTCGGAATTTCTCAGGCCCAAATGTTGAATAATGTCAGCTCTGACATGCTCATTTGCAGTTGCAGTTAATGCCATCATTGGAATATCCGGATAATCCTCCTTAAAAAATTTCAATTCCTTATAGTCGGGTCTGAAATCATGTCCCCATGATGAAACACAATGAGCTTCATCAATAACAATTCTAGCTAAGTTGCCATCCCTATATAGCTTTGCAATAGCTCTTCTACATTGACCACTTTTGCTAATCATTTCAGGTGATAAATACATTAAATCAATTAATCCATTGATAAACAGGTTATAAACATGTTTTTTATTATCGGCTGTCAATCTTGAATTCAGCATTGCAGCTTTAATGTTTTTTTTCTCTAAATGTAGAACTTGATCTTCCATTAACGAAATGAGGGGTGATACTACAATAGTAACACCAGATGTTGCTCCTGACTTAATGACTGCAGGTAATTGATAGCATAAGGATTTACCACCACCAGTTGGCATTAAAACAAAAACGTCTTTGCTTGACAAAGTGGCATTGATTGCATTCAATTGATTTTCTCTGAATGATTGTAGTTTGAAAACTGTTTTGAGACACTTATATATCTCAGCTGTCCATTCATGTTTACCGTGGAAGGCTTTAAAATCATCCTTATTTGGATTGTGTAGTTCTTCAACATCATCTCCAACTTTTTGTTGATCAGCAAAAGCGGTAGCTTTCAAGTTTAACCCTTTCCTTGAAAGGTCATCAAAATCATCATCCCATGGGAAATCATCGTCTAGATTATCATTTAGGTTTTCCTCAAAATTATCAAGTTCACGCTCTTCGTTCAATTGAGTAAAATAATCAACATCGTCACTATTACCGACTAAAACATTGTTCTCTTCTTCAATGTCACCTTCAATTTCTTCCGGTACATTTTCAATATTTTCAACGTTCTGACCATCCCAATCAGACGTATTATCCAATCCATCCGAAATGCATATTGGTTCCCTAGTGGAAAAGGTATCATGTGCATCACTAAAGATTTGTTTTTCGCCATTATCATCATTTTCACTATCAGAGACGTCGATAACTGGAGATTTATGTGAAACACTTATATCGGCGTCGTCGATTTGATAAACATCACTATTCTGCAACTGAGCAATAGTTGAGTTATTGATATCATCAATTTCATCAAGATCTTTATCATCGTCTGGCCAATTTTCATCTTTGTATGAATCATCTTGTGAATCTTCATCACTGACAACAAAATTTCCCATTTCTTTGCGAATCTGAGTCTTAGTGGCTGGTTCTTCTTCACTTTCACAATTAAATGAATCTTCAATCTCATCATCTTGTGTTGACCACGCTGGTAAAACAACAGGATGTATGGTTCGATTTCGTCTTGAATATGTATTTAGATTATCTGCATTATCATCAAAATTATCATTAGTATTAATATGTGCAGTCGTCAATGATGGTGAAGAAAGAAGGGATAAGGCAGTATCTGTATTTTTTAGTATAGTCGTATTGGCATTTTGTATAATCAAGTCAGTGTCATCGGCGTCAGCGTCAATATCTTCGTTTATATCGGCAATATTTGAATGGGTCATGACCATGGGTATTCTGTTTTTCAACTTGTTGTAATCATTATTGACATTGTCAATATCATCATCATTGTCATTTTTAATTTTATTGTTATCATTGTAAGTATTATTTGTTGGAATTGAAATGGCCTCTGTGTTTTGTTTACTCAAGCTATAAATTCCATTATTTGTAAAAGTGGGTATCTTCGAGTTAGTAGTGGCAATATTAAACTTTGGCAAATTATTGAATAGCAAAGTAGATTGTAACTTCAATTCTTGTAGTTTTGGGTTGAATTTTTCTCTTTTATTTCTCTTATAATCCTCAGATAGTGAAGTGGAAGTTTCAACTTTTATGCCGTCTTCCAGGAACTCGTTCAAGTATTTCAAACTGTTAATAAGTTCAAGTTGTTTTACACATAGTTCCCTGAGTTGCAATGCGGATAAACCATCTATGTCACCCAAATCCTTGTTTGATGATTGACTAATTATGTTTAAGTTAAGTGGCATTTTCTTGCTCAGTTCACTCGAATCACGATCTGCTAAAATTGCTTCCAACTCATCATCATCAGAAAATACATCGGTTTCATCAACCTCTTGGTTTCTTCTTTTCTCCGTCTGCTGTGTGGTGCTTGCTGAATCATGAAGTTTTCTTTTTTGTGGTAAAATATTTGTAGTATTAGATATTATTTGAGAATGTTGACACTCATCCTGGGTCAAATCAATTATTTTTTCAGATATAATTTCACCACTTGCTTGAGTTTGCGAAGCGTTCTGCTGACTGCTTATAGGTTTTCTTTCCATTAACTGGGTTATTTGAATTTGACCCCTAATTGTAGCTGCATGTAACTTTGCCTTTGTCCTTTGTGAGGTATTTTGCTGTTCTATAGTTGAGTTCTGTGAACTGGGCTTTAATGGCAGCGTCCACTGTGTGAATGATGTTGTCTTTTTCGCAATACTATTGGTATTATTAGTAGTATCATTCACAGTGGCAATAAGCGGTAATGAATCTTGATGTTTAGAAAAATCTACAGGAGCTTGATTGCTTTTCTGTGTATTAATGTTATTGTTTATATTGGGATTTGAATTTGTATTTGATCTTGAAGATGTTAAACTTCGGTATTCCTGTATTTGTTGTGGAGTTAGATCAGGTACGTTCAGGTCAATTCGAGGAACATATGGTTTTGCCGTGGTTATCCAATCCAAATGGCTTTTGAGGTTCCAATTTGGCGGCATTTAATAGGAATATCCTGTGACAAACACTTCCGGATATGTTTGGATGTCTATTTCTTGTGAGATGCAGTTAGAGGGGCGAAAACCAAAATAAGTGAACTCTCCCTGTTTGGGAAGGCATCATGCCAGTAAACACAAAAACATGAAAAATAACGATCGAAACGCGGCGGGTTAATTTTTACTCGATACATATTTTACTGGCCAGTACAGGTAGTACGCATAGGACACAATAATTCACTGAAGAAGAAAAACTCATAAACTGCAAACAAGCCTTTGTATGCAATGCCTATGGGGGGAAAGAAGGCATCAGAAACCAGAAGTGTAAGGGGTAACGACACCAAAGCCAGTCTAGCGTGCCAGATAAATCTGAGCAGCACTAAGTTGGCACGCTTTTCATCAAAAATAAACGTAACAATAAAAGACTCCCCAATTAGAGGAGCCCAATTTCAGTTGTTACACTGAAAAGAACAGATACTACACTTGATCTAAGCCAAAAGGCAAAGAGATCTTGCCAAAAGAACAAACTCAAAAGAGAAAGAAAAGAAAACTGAAAAACAGCGAAATTCACCCCTTTTATACTTTTTTCTTCTCCCGCGGCGCAGAAAAAGCTTTACTGGTTGGTGCGGGACATGACAATACGCAAAGAACAGTAACAAGCATAATGGGGGTTGTCGGCAGATAAAAGTTTTCTATCTCGTCCTGAACAAGGTCAGTACTGAGGATGCAGTTGACAATCTCTTGCAGGCGGAACAGAAGTGTATGTTTGTTGGCAGCACTGTTTGTACTGCTTATTTTGCTGGCGGTGCTGCCTCGGAGACCATCGCAGGCCGGATTGGACCCCTCGTTGCAGTTGCAGCGGTACGGATTGGTCTCCGAGGATGGTACCATCGAAGCGGATAAGATTGAAAAGATTGACAAAGAGGCATTGCGGAGAGAGAGGGAACTATTAGAGAAACGAAGAAAACAGAAGACGAAAACCGGCGATACCGATGATAGTGATGGGAATAGTAATGAAGATTTGGAGCAAGAACGGAGACGGCTAAATAGACTCAAGTTAGCCAGAAAAAGAAATAAAAATAAACCGGATGGAGAAACCAGTAATAAGAAGTACAGTGACAATCGGGATAAAGATAATTTTGATAAATTATCAAATGAGAACCCAGACGACCTTGATGCCTACAAAAATAGGAACGTCAACGGTAAGGCAAAAGAGTGGAACAGGCTACAGGACATTTCAAGTAAGCAGCTGGCCAAAATCGACAAATACATTGAGGAGGGTGAGCAGGAGGAGACGCTTCGAGGAATGACACCACGGTCCCGCAAGACATTTTTACGGAAGGTCCTTCAAAGAAAACAAACGCTGAATAAATAGTTAGTCTTTATACCCTTTACATACACACAATCCACAAAATATAGCATGCATATATGTAGCATCTAGAATGTATTTTCTACTACCTTCCGTCTACTATTTTCCACATCCATATTGTTTTACTCCGAGCTCTTCCTTACACGTGACTTCAGAAATTGTGGCTCCTACATTTTTGAAATACTTTCCTGTTGTGGTTTTAGGTGTTTCTTGCCAAAAAGATCCATGAATCTCCACCAGATAACATATCGGAATGGACAAATTCAAGTTTGACATGAAATCCAAACGTGGGGTGCCAATGAAAGGCGTGACCGAGTACTCCTCAATATCCACTGAATGTGATCCTTTTTCACCAATACAAGATCCAATTCCTGAAGCAAGATTTCAATCACGTACAGATGATAACAACGGGCAAACCCAGGAAAGGACCCTTAGCCAATCGCTAAGTTTAAACCAAAGCGATACTGCCAGTCTCCTTGCACCAATAAGTGTCAAACATCCGAAATCGTGGATTAATTTCGGTTCAATGCTCTTAGAAAACAAAGGTTCAGTTGCTCGTGATCATTTAGCCTCAGAACGTACATTTCTAGCTTGGCTGCGAACATCTTTGAGCCTAGCATCCGTTGGTGTGGGCATCACGCAACTATTGAAATTAGGAAATAGTGATACCGCTTCAGATGAGATACTGATGAGAATGTCTAAAGGTTTGGGTTTATGTTTCATACTAGTAGCATCCATGACATTAGGTATAGGAACATTTCGGTACTTTGTGATACAGCACTTGTTGACAGTAGATTCATTTCCCGCAAGCAGATTGGGTATAGGATTAGTTTTAGTAACTGTTCTTTTACTTTCCATCGCTGTTTTTGTAATTGTCATGACCGTTTAGTTTTTTGTGATTTTGTATAGCTTTTTATTTTGAGCCAATGAAGATGTTTTACGTTCATCGACTCTTTTTTATCGGGCGTTTTTTCGAGATCCTCAGCAATGTGAATGGTGCTTGTTATTTAGCATTAACAGTGTAGAATTGAATAAAGCAGAGTCAATACAAAACTGACTTTTTCATAGTAGCAGTAATTCATATTTGTAAAATAATGCTACAAAGTCGTAGTTTCAACCAGGAGAACTACGTTTCTTGTTTTGAAATCATCGTTTTCCTGAAGAATTGCAATTTTTTGTAATTATTTTACTTTTTGTTTCAAAGTATAAAATATAAAGACATAACAAACACAAAATAAAAAATTATCGGCTTTACCTTAACGATTATATCAAATTCTTCAATTCTAGCACATTTTAGTATGAACTGGATAATTTCTCGTTTTGTTTTTTTTACATGTTACAAATCAGACGTTGGGTGACATAGAATGTATCGGGCACGTGACTCTTTTAGCTAATGAGACGCATACTATAGCAAAAGAGCACGTTCCACTAGATAAGATTTTTAAGGTTCCATGAGTGTAATAGCAGCATGGTTAGCACATAAGTTGCATTTCTCTTTTATTGAGGGTTTTCGAGAAAAACACACTTAGGAGTAGCATATAATCATAAAAAGATTATTTACAACGGACGTTTTTTATTCATGGTTGTCAAATCGAGATTAACCTTTAAATAGTGAATCCTTCTTGTTGTTATGACTAACAAGCTAAAATGCATTGAATTAAGTTAATGGTTAAGTATTTGATAATATTTCGAGTCAAAAGTCATACTCATTCCCATATAGGATACAGGGCACAAGCAGTCAATTGATTTGAAATACTTTTCGTGCCATGATATGAATCAAACATGTGATCATAATCTTTTGCATACACTAATGTCTATTATCTCGATTGCTATAATGGAATTCATGCTGCAATTAGATATGAGTGTAATAGCAGTAATGCAACCATCGTCCAGAAAGAAAAAAAATTACTTAAGATATAATGAGTCTCTCCTACTGGTGTGACTTTTCTTCATGTACTTCATTCAAGCATGAAGGATGCTATTCGAGTTGTTCTTCTTTATAACCCCAGTTAGATAGGAATCGTTTGGATTTGTTTTACTATTGTGATTCTCATGATGTGACACGGGTTAACTTTGTTATCTATTACTTTTTTGGTCTATCCATATTAAGATCCGCTTTTATCTAAAACTTCGTAATAATGTTCTTTATTCTCATCAGTTTTTTCGCTATAAAGTCCTTCTTGCCTTTAATAAACATTTCTTTTGTTCCTAAATCATCATGCTTATACGTCACACGTAAACTTTAGCTATTGGTGAATAACATGTTACATGACTTCAACGAATCGTAACCAGAAACAACCGACAGAAAGAACGCATAAGTATGTCAAACAACTGGTCAAAAAAAGCTTGCTGAAGTGTTGGGCTTAGTTTACACATTGCAGCAATTGATTTTATAAGTAAGTATATGATCATTTATCACACTCAGTTTAGAGAAACTGCTCTAGTATTGAGACATCCGAGATTTACTATGTTATCACATGCACATATTGATTTATACAACTCAGGTTTAATAATTAGATCACAACAAAAGAAGCAAAATCGATAACAAGCGTTCAATATACTAAGAGACCAACTCCTTCTTTGTATATGGTTTGATCGTGGCTTATCTAAAAAATTTCATTATAAATAAAAACCATTATAACCAAAATAAACGATTCATAGAACGTAGTTTAAAAGATGAAGAAATAACATCTTCTTGATAAGTACTATCGAAAGCTTATGTGTTCTTCTATACGTATAAAAATTCACTTACTTTCAAACGCTTATATGCATCACTCTCACTCGATTTCATTTCCATGATGGGCCCCGGCATTTATCTTGCTTAGTTGTTGCGACGCTGTATGTTGTGGCTAATGATAATTCTTTCTAAATCATCATTAGTTGCGGTATTATTCCTGCAATAATAAGCCTCTATTGGCTTAGATAGCCTACACGAAGCACACGTATTGAAACAAGGTTTTAATCTCCCATAGTACTAAATTTTTCAGTCATTGATATAGCAGCTTAGAATCAAGCTTCTAGTGGCTAGCTCTTTGGCAC
The DNA here is from genome assembly GCA_030573035.1 of Pichia nanzhaoensis. Classification (NCBI taxonomy): domain Eukaryota; kingdom Fungi; phylum Ascomycota; class Pichiomycetes; order Pichiales; family Pichiaceae; genus Pichia; species Pichia nanzhaoensis. The sequence continues at coordinate 239,535 of JAJMCN010000006.1, forward strand.
TCTTAAGCACACGTTGGGCAAATCGTTTATAATTACGATCCTTCAGTTGAACATGTAAAAGAAAAACTTCTGTTGTTAGTCGAAATAATTATGTTCGAATCGAACTGCAATTCTTCAATGGACGATCGTATGGTGAAAGCTTTTCCGGAAAAAATTTGTTTTAAACTCTTTCTATTTATTGCCCACTGCTTATCTACAGAGAGTATAGAGTAATATGTAAAAGAAATCGAAAGTGTATTTTGGCCTCTATGTTCACTGCATGAGAGTCAATCTTATGTCGTCGCTTAACTCCTGATAAAAAGATTTTTAGTCCCCGGCCTAAATCACGTTATAGCACCTAATAAATTGTGTTGAAATAGTTATTCCATCCTACTATCTATTGTTTTGTGTAATCAGTACCTCATGATGATACACGGTGAAAAGGGTTCTAAAAAGGATATTGAAATAATATCTGCTAATCTGTATTTTGCAGATATAAATGATGAGTATGCGACTATTCTGTGCAAGCACCTGGTTATAAATACCGGAGGCTTTTTTCTAGAATGTTTAGTTGGTTCTTATAATCTTTGTATAACTTCCTTAATCTTTGTGGATATTACAGCTATACCTTTATAGTTCCATTTAGGGAAGCACCCATTTACTGATAGTATCTGGGGAACTTTTACTTCCACAAACTGTAATAGCTCGTGAGAGTAAAAAGAATCATGAGATGCGTCTTGTTTCCTGATCTGCATGTTAATTCTTCAGCTAATGTTTTTATAGATAAGTCTTGCCAGAGCTCACGTGAAATTTAGCACTATTAAATAATAAAATTGTTTTCTTTTAAAATATGTTACAGATTGTAATCGGAAACAACTCACTCAAAGAACGTCTAGATGTGTCAAAGAGTTAGCTAAAAGAACCTTCTCCTGAAGGGACTATATAGTTTAGGAAATCGTGCTAATAAAGGGTACTAGTTCATTGTTTATATACGTATGGTTAATGTGTGCCTGCCCCGTAGCTTAGCCGGGCTTTTCTGTGCGGTTAATTTTGATTATTACAGAAGGAAAAAAATCCGCTACAAAATATAAAAGATGTTAAACGCCCGTAACTACTAAACAGGCAAAAATCGATTATAAGCCATTTGTTTTAAATAAACTATAAAAATATCTTTAAATTATCTTTCGACGAGAGTTTGGAATTGCCTACTACTTATAATCTTTGTTTAGGGATCTTATCGAAATTTACCGGGTCTAGGATTTGTTATTTAAAATCTATTTCCTAAAAAGGTGATGTGTTGCAAAAATGTATAGTGAGTTTTGGAGAACTTTCTACAAAACAGTAAAGTCCGAGATAGTTTAGTGGCTAGAATTTCCGCTTGTCACGCGGGAGACCGGGGTTCAATTCCCCGTCTCGGAGATTTATTTTTAAATACTTTAAATACTTGTTTGCCTCTCAATTCCAACTTTTTTTCGATGATACAACATTTTCTGCTTTGCTGTCTAACAAAATAGTTGCAGTCAAATATATGGACCAGGTATTTGATTTATTATCAAAAGTACAGTCAGAGCATTTTTTGTAGGAGCGCAAAATGAATTTCCAAATTTCGCAGAAATTTGCATGAAAAAAAAAATCTAAAGCTTGACATCAGAAATCAGGTATCTTACTTGTCAACTTTTATCTGCAAGCAATCAAACAAAATGGTTCTGTCCGTTGCAGAGAGCTCATACATCTATTCTTCTCTTGCTGCTCCACAAGCTACTAGGCCAGATTCAAGAAAGCCGACACAATATAGACCATTAAAAGCAAATTGTGGATTCTTACCCAACTCAAATGGTTCATCACGCATTTACAATGCTGATGGTACTGAATGTATATCGAGTGTGAAAGCCAAAGTTATAAAACTAGACAAGCTCTCTGATTTGATTATTATTGAACTAGATATTTTTGGTGAAAAGGATAATACAACGTTAACTCAGCAGTTAACCACATTAGTAAAGCAATCGCTCGTCGATAGTTTTGACTTCAATGTTTTAAAATTAACTGACAAGTACTACTTTCAATTATATATTGATATCTCAATTTTGTATTTGCCAGAAGATTTTCGCTTTTCATCATATACGCTTTATTCAATACTTTCACTAATATCAATGGGCGTATACATTTCATTGAAATCCGCAAAATTACCATTATTAATTTCTGAGAGAAATGACTTTCAAGTTGAAGAAGAACCAACATTTTCAGATGACTGGGAAGTATCAACTTATCTAATCCCAAGAGACCCAGAAACTTCATTTCAGCCTGCACTTGTATTCGTTGTCGGTACTGCTGGAAATACAGTAATAATAGATCCTTCTTTGGAGGAAGAACAGATTTTAGAACATGGAATATGTGTAACTTGGTCAAATTCGAAAATAAGCTCTCCTATACAATCTTTAGCACTTTCAACCACAAATAACAAAGGATTGAAGCCAACATTGATTTTGAAGGCAGTTGATTTAGTGAAAAACGTTGCAAATGATGTTGTCGATTCATTAAATGCTATTTCCCAGCAAGATGCAGAAGAATTTGATGCCGTTTTTTAAAGAAATAATGTACATCAATAAATAAGTAAATTTTATTTTCTTAAAAACTATATGCAAATATGTACAGTTTGTTTAGTTTAGTTTTCAGAGTTAACAATGTTGTGATGAATATGCATGAACAATAACAGCGGTAGCTGTTTGTATATTCATAGACCTTACAATACCGACTTGTTTGATAATAACACAGATATCTAATTCGGCTAATAAGTCACCTGGAATACCTTCTCTTTCCTTACCTAATAAAATTAGTGATTTTGCAGGGAACTTTAAATCACTGTTTAATTCAACCGACTTATCAGTTTGTTCTAAACCAATCAATGTATACCCTTCTTTCTTTTTTAACCTCATAAATTCAACAATATCCTGGATTTTGACTTCAAGTAATGGCATCCACCTATCAGCGGTAACTGCAACATTTTTGAATTCAATGTCTTCTTTAACAGAAATGTCATCAACCGTCATCCAACCTGCACCTAAACAATCGCATAATCTGCAAATACCACCAAGATTAGGCGGTTTATCGACTAGTGAAGCAACAACAATCAGCTGTGATCTTCTTACTTGGGCTGCTGCTCTCATATTTTCGTCAAGCTCCATCACTGTTGACCAAGCCCCGCTCTTTGTTTGTAATAACAAGGATTCTTCATTTTCACATCCACCATGAACGTAATAAGTTTCAATTTTTACTTCATCGCTTCTAGCTGATTTAATCCATAAATTCCTTTCATCATGCCCAATAGGAATTCTTAGGATTAATTTTTGCTGTTCATTCATGAATGACTGATAATCATTCTCATATATTGCATCAATCGTTCTATCTGTGGTTTTCAACAGTAGCCCACCGGTAATCGAAACAAGATTAAGTTCTTTACTAACATCCCATATTATTGCGTCACCAGAACGATAACTGGCTGAAGAGTTTTGGGAACTTGCCATACTATGCATTTTATTCAACACTTGTTTTAATAATGGTGGAAAGTCAAGGTTTTTGCTGGTGATTTCATCACTTATAATACATGCCATGCTAGTTGAGAAGTGTCTATTGAGCGCACGATTGGATGACGAAAATGGAATAATTAGGTCAACTACAAAATTAATCAAAAATTGAGTTTTTTCTTCTTTTGAAAGTTGCATTGAAGTTAACATAGAAATACGTTCATAAAGAACAACAACCATTGGTTTTTGAGATTCAATACCTTCCTTAAACGCATCACACACCAAATACTTAAATTCAGGGATACGTATGATTGTTTTGGAAACTAACCATTCGAGATAAATACGACACAAAGGTGATGCTTCTTTAAAAATCCTTGGCAACAAATATGTTTTCATGAAAAATAGAAGATCTTTGCTACCCAAGATATCAAAGGTAGTAACTAATAATGAAAGTAACTGAATTCTCTTCCATTGTTCTTCATGGTCTGTACGTTTCTTAGGATTCAGAAAATAAAATATATCATCATTCTTCAAAATATAGGCCCATATCTCTCGCGAGAAGGTTTCTGTTTTCAATGAAGCGGCTATGGAGAATATGTTCACACGATAACTAATTTCAGGATCGCCATAAGCATCAAAGTATAACGATTTTCCGGATATGTTTAATGACTTATCAAAGGCTTCTGAAATAGTACAATCAAGTTGAAAAATGTTTAGTTCGCTTTGAAAAAGAAACGTACCTTTTGCAATTAGTTTTGCTAACCAAAAAGCCTTTTCGAATCTCTCTGGTTGAGCAACTTGATATTTTGCAAGTGCTTTAAATAAGCATGGTAAAAGGCCTTTTCTACCAGTTGAATTAGTAATGACTTCATCTAGAATTTCAAATAAACAATCACCTAATTGTTCGTTATCAGTTGAAAGAGTTATTAGTTTCTCACTGAGTAATAACCTTATAAATTCTTGATGTAAATCACGCTGACTTAAAATCAATCTATCCCGGACAATATCACCCCAAATCATCTTTACTGTTGACGTTATAGATTCTGCTTCCCAGTTGGTAATTTGATTTTTTCCAAAGCAGTGTTCAAGAAATTCATTTATCATGTTGACATTCGACCTATGTGAATGATACTCAGACGTTAACACAATTTTTTGCGCCAAGTCTAAAATATTCCTTCTAAATTCTTCAGTAAAAGCTGTAGTGCCAAATAGTGTTGTGATGTCTCTAATAATATAAGAGTTCAGTTCATCCTTTGATTTGTAAAAGTTAGGACTTCCTTTTGGAATTTTGTTTAAGCTATTATCGAATAAAAATACAAGTGATTCAAAGCTAATTGAAAAATCTTCGTTGTAAATGCACTCAGGAAAACAAATAGTAATGAATTTGAACTGTGCAATGTAATAATTTGCTTCTTCGATGTTGTCAACGTTAATCAAAGCGTTAACAAGATTGTTGTATAATGGGTTTAACTGCATACTCATCCAAAATTCATGTGAGAATAGAATCACGTTTTTAAACATCGTATTACACTCTGAATAAATTGAAATATCTAAATCTTTTGAACCGAGTATCATATCATTGACTAGATTCTCTATACGAGAAACAATCAAACTATTACTCCAAAGAGGTTTAAAGTCTAAGCCACAATATGACATTTGAATCAAAATTTCTGCACATTTTGAGTGTGATAGGATATAAGGCGTAAGTGTAGAAACATCAGTTTTGTTAGCTAGTAAACATGAACAAATAATTATGAATTCTTCAACAGCAGTAGTGACATCTGTATTTGACAGCAAATCAAAAATATCAGCCCTTTGAAAGTAAGTATTGATATAATCCAAGAAAAACTCTTCATTATCGGTGTACAGTTTATAGCCGTTCATTTGAATGAAGTTAACAATAGCACCAGTAAAAGATTTTATTGTAGTAGTGCTTGCATCAACTTGTAATAAAATTCTCAAATGAACAGTTTGCAATGTAGTCTTTAAAATATCGCCCTCAGCTGTGGTTTCGAATAGCAGTTGCAAATACCCTAGAACTGACGAGTTCAATGGTTTAAAACGTTTCCTTTGCAAACCCTTCAAGACACCCCATGCAATGTAAATACGTGCAATACCAAAAGTCAATTTGTTTTCATGGATAACACCAAAAACAGAATTGACTAAACTGGAAATATCTTCCACGTTATTTAATGAATCAACACAATTACAGATAAATTCACAGATGTTATCACCAAATTCACAGGAATGAAAACCGATTTCTGTCTTTTTCACACTGAAATGGGAAGATTTCATAGTGAAGGGTAAAAAGACATCTGAAATAAACTTAAAATCATATTTGAATAGACTGAGACTTCTCATCGGCAAATTGAACATTAAGTTTAACGCAAATTTTTTGATACGATCTAAGGAGGCCCTAAATCCAACAGAAAGAATGGTCAATGCAAAAGGTACAGGAATATCTGAGTCAGGCGCAAAGATATTTAACAAATCGTTTGTTGCAGCTTGAGCTTGATTCATGGCGGCATCAATACCTAAAATTTCATACAGTGTACAAAATCTTTTCCAACTTTCAATGTATTCAGATTCTTTATTACAGTCCCATTTCATAATTGGGGATGATATGTTTGTTCCCAGAGCTCGAACAGATAATTGAGTTAATGTCAATGCAAATTTTTTATGTTCATGAGTTAAACTAATCAAACCATCTCTCAAACAAAGCCAATACTTTTCCTTTAAAAGTTCTTTTTGAAACTCATCATCTGTTTTCAGAGTTTCTGGCTTATAATAATTAAAAAATCTCAACCAAAGAATATAACTGTAAGAAATTTCCGTTTTATCTCCAGATTCTTGAAGTAAAAATATAACTCTCCATAAAAAGGCGGTGGTTTCATTGGATTGGCATATTGAAACCATTCTCCATTTCATAATCCGAGAAGAGGCCTTTGATATGTTTACACTCTCATGTGTCAGATAAATGTAGCATAATTTGTCCAACATAATGTTTAAAGATGTAGAGGAAAAGTTTTCGTTGTTAATTAGAAACCATTCGGTAAATTGTAAGAGATTCTGGATTATAGTAGGAGATAACTCGTAACTATTTTCAACACTCAAATCAACTTGAGCTTCTTTAACAAGTTTTTCGTTGAACAATTTAGAGTTTGTGGCAAGGTTATCTCGTAATTTCTCAACCACATATGCAATTATCTTCTCAGGAAGCTGCTCTAGTTTCAGGGAGAGTTTTAATATATAACTAAAGTGATCTGAAGGCTCTTCAAGTTCTAAAATACTTATACTATAATCATATGAAAAATTATAAAATTTATTCTTTAATACAGCTGATTGTCCCAATAGCTCACAGAGCGTATCAATGTAAGCAGTTTGATCGGTACTATTATTGGCGATCTTTAAATGTTCAATCGTTTCATGAATAACTGCTGCCTGTTGTTCAGCAGACATGTGCTTTAGCACCATAGAAAGAGATGAAGACATCACTAAAATTGTTTTGGTCTTCTAATTATTTCCTCCGCAAGCCACTGCACCTTGAAGGAACAATTTTTGGTGGAATAGCTGGATTAAACTGAAAGATTCGAAACAAAAGTCAAAGAATAAATAAGAGAAAAATAATTTCTTCGTTAAACACGCCCGTGCACCGTTGGGCACTATAAGGCTCTGAAATTGGATTGATTGCAAGGTAACGTCTATCTTTTACTTCGAAGCTTTCGCCAAGTTTTGAAGCATGTTATTCTCAAACTGTAGCTCTAATACATGATCATTGATAAGATTAATTGTTTTCTTGCTCATTGCGAGTTCTTCTTGAATCATTGCATACCGCTTTTCCATTTTCAAGTACATTTCTCTAATTGACTCTTTATCTTTCTTTGCGAGTCCATATGCTACTATTAAATCATTATTTACCACCTCCTTTTCTTTTATTACCTGCGACTTTAATTCAAGTTGCTGTCGCAATTCGTCTATTTTGTCTAATGCTTGATCAAGTTTCAAAATAGAGGTTTTTGATGTTTTGAGCTCAGTGCACCTTGTTGTTAATCCCTCTATCTTTTCATTCATATACACAACTGTATTAGACACATGATTTTGTTAGTACGTGTAAAAGTATAAATTATTTATGATCTTATTAAATCTTGATAAAAGACAAATAATCACTTACGCGTATCAAAACAGCTTTTATCATGCTGCTGGTTATCCCTTTCTTCTAGTCGATGCAGGACCAATTGTTTCCAATCACTCATAGCAAAATTTCTAATTCCAGTGAACAAGGTAACAACAAGGCCACATGAAAAGCTTACAACCGGTCAAGCCTTAAAAGCATTACGCGGCAGTCGTGGGCAACAGGATTTTCACGTTCTGCTTATCAATTTGTACGGTGAGGTTAATGATTGTATCCTCTATTGAGTATAGTTGGAGTTACATACAGGTAGTAGTATAAGCATATTAGTTTAACTTCGATCAATTGATATATACAAGCAAGTGACAACCGAACACGGCTACAATGTTGCTTAGTTCTGGAAATTGGAAAAAAAGTAATAATAATAATAATAATAATCCAACTAGTCGATCCAATACGCTCGATAGCAAGAGTATAGTGCCTACAACTGAGGCCGCATTGGACTCAGCTATTGACAGTGCCAACACTGAACAAATACACTCGAGTAGAAATAGCGCTGGGAAAGAAACATCAATAAAATCAAACAAGGAGCTAGGTTCTGCAAGTAGAGACTCTTTAACGCAGCCCCCACTTTATGAAAATTCGGCGGTCAACAATCTCATAGCTGCAGATACAATATCTCCTTCTGGGAGTACCGTTTTATCACAAGAGAGCAAATCTGCGTTTTGGAAAACTCTAACTTTTTGGCAACGTGCTTCAGAGGATGGTGATCAAGCAAATGCCGACAACACTGATCCAACTGGTGCCAACATCATCTTATTTAATAGTTTGAATGGGCTAACTGAGCAAAGTAGTGATGCCCAGGAAGGGAAAACTAACACTATACAGCATGATTCGGTAAATCCTGTCCAAGTTACTAACCCTGCATCACCACAAAATCTTAGTCTTCCTAATAATGGCAACACACAAAATTTAACTGGTGGGCTAAATAAAGGAAATGAATTTATTGTTACAAATGTAACTAGTGAGGAAAATAACGTTGAAGGAACCAGTAGCATATTGTGGGGTATAACCAGACGGATGTCACAAATACCCTTTCTTCAGCCTTCAAATGAAATCAGTACTGATAACAGTTTACTGCCAAATACTTGTTCACAAGTTGTCGAAACAAACGTGCATTCAGCATCAAATAGTTCTGATGCCTCAGTTGAGATTTATTCACAAAGGACGGTGCATAAAGATAATAAAACAGGCTCTTGGTGGGTACCTTGGAGTTGGGAAACCTCCAAAGTGACAGGCGAGTCTATGAATGAATTACCAAGTGAGTTCGGAGGTGAAATCCATGGGGATGAAAGTCTTAAGATACTGCATAAAGAGGTTGCTAATCAAATAAAATGTCAATCATATGGCATACCTAAATCAACTACATGGGGTATTTTACGTCATAATAATGATGAATTTGGATACGTTACTATTACGGGAAAAGATTACAATAGACCGGTTGCTATGAAGCATCTTCCGGTTTCAATGTTCGAAATAAATGAAAATCAATTAAGTCAGGTATTTGATAACAATAAAAGCAAAACTAATGTTAGACCAGAACCTTTGGTTTTACCTGATATTGGATGGACTTATAGAAATTATACATGGCGTACCAAATGTAGGATTGCGATGTCAAAAGTCCCCTTTTTACGACCACTTTTTTTACCACAAACACATTTATATTATGAAGATACATCAAAATGGAGGCGTTCAACGAAAAGGATAAAAAAGAAGGCAGTCATAGTAAGCTTTCATGGATTTCTACCTCAAAAGATAGTTAAAAATATAATTGGAGAACCCACTGGCACAGCAGAGCAAATGAGTAAAATCGCATTGGAAGAATTAAAGCGATGGTCTGATATCCATAATGTAGAGTTAAGTTTTGATACGATAAACTTAGAAGGATATGGCAAACTATTTGAAAGAGTTAATGGATGCCTGTCAATATTAGAGAATTGGTTTGAAAGCATCAGCAAGTGTGACTATTTTTTAGTAGTATCCAATTCTCATAACGTTCCATTGGCAATTCATGTTATTGCAAGGTTGATTACGTCGGGGTATCTCGAAAAAACTGAAAAATTAGGGCTTATTGGACTGTCAGGTATATGTATGGGACCAATACCTGAAGTCGAAAGCAAAATAAGCACTCGTGGGAGTGTTGGACAAGATAACGATATAATTAGTGAGTTGTTTGACTTGGAGGATATAGATTCACTACAAACTAAGGAGTTGATTAGAAACATGAAAATTTTAATAAAAAAAAACTTCAAAATTACATTTATTGGAGCGTTGAATGATTGTTTTGCACCATTATATTCAAGTTTAGGTCTGCACTTGATTCATCCAAATATTTACCGCACTTTATATATCGACGGTAATAGCCAACAGCCAGATTTTTTAATAAGTTTATTTAACTTGATATTGACTGTCAAGAATTTGAGCTATCAAGACCATGGCATTCTAATTGAATTGAGTAGCTTTTTCACAGGCCAAATCGGGGAAGGTTTTCACAGCAAAGTTTTGAACAATAAATATGGTTATAGGTTTGGTGTGAGTAATATGCTAAATACAAGCGATTTACTTTATCCGCAGGAATTGGTTGAGAACTTGACAAACATTAGGGATTATACCGTCAATATCTATCATATTCCGTGGTGTTTAAGAGGATTTTTGGAAGAAATGGATAATATACGGAAACATTTTGATGTGCAACAAATTATTGGCCAACTTTATCAGGAGTTTAAGAGCTGGGAGCCACAGTCGCAGAGGAAGAAAGACCTCCGGTATTGCATGCAGGCATTTGAGAGTGTGTTGAACGAAGGTCTTGGTTTGTAAGTTTGTGCATAGATTAATGTAATGTATATAACTGAAACTAGTCGGACGATCGACTGCGTTTTTGAGACGTTGAATGAAAAAGGGGATCATTGATCAGAATATCGAGATAAAGATTTTGTAGCGATGTGCACAATAATGTGGTAACTGGTCAGAATGAATGCTATGACACTTTTGAAACATTTCTGTTTCTGTCTACTTAATTCTGTTCCATCTATTCACTTCTGCGTATACCAGCTCTGCTTACACCGTACAAGTTCTATAGTGTTTTTTACGGTTTTACTTGATATTCCTGTTTCTGTTAAAGCATATTCTTTTCATTAGTAACTGCGCTGATCTTTTGGGTACAGATTCAGGATCAGGTTTGTTTTACAATTTTTTAACGTTGGTAGGATTTGTCTGCTCATATTTCAAATAATAGCACTAAGTATAATAATAGCAGACAATAACGTTTGCCCATCAGCGAAGGTAAAATAAGCAAGCATTTCTTTTAAAGTAGACGAAAGTTTGATAAGGGAGCATTGATTCTGATTTTTTAAGTGTGTTTCATATTCTTTGTTTTTTGCCGAAAATGCCATTTGTCCCGTTTTCATCTGGGAACTTCAGAGCATCAACCCCGACACCACCACCAGATCAAGAAATTCCGGATATTTTCAATGCCAACTCCAATTCAACCTCGACATCTACATCGACTCATGATAATACCAATGTAAATAACAATAATAGCAATACCAGTAGTAGAAATAATTCGCCATCGACTCAACAAGGTGGATTTCAACTGCGCAGAAAAACATCCGTAGGAAATGCATTATTCAATCTGGTTAATTCCATAAGACAACCATCGTCATCATCGGGTCAATCATCTTCGAGGCAAGGATTGAGAAGGGGTTCTCAATCTTCTAATTCAAATTCACGTTCTGCGTCCGTTGCATTAGCGAAACAACTTTCTCACCCAGGTAGTGACAAAGATCGCAAGGGTACTAGCGTCAATAATAGTAGTGAAGAATTGAATTTAAACAGAGAAAGAGAAGACGCTCCCAAGGTCAACTCGTCCATAAGTGCTGTTAAGCCTGATTCAAGTAGTCGATTCATAGGTAACGAAAATGAATCAATAAATGCTCAATTAACCACCATTTTAAGTCATGGTCATGATGATGCCAATGTTCATGCTGAACAAACGCGTGATCGTGAACGCTTTTCGAGTTTAGGACTTAGAAATGTTGAACTGGGTCATTCCAGTAATCAAAATGAACAAAATAACACTGGTTCAGCCAATAGTAATATTATTACCACTAACACAAGTGAGAACGGACATACAAGCATTAGTGTAACTAACAATGACTTTTCTGCTCATAATACTTTTAATCCAGCGGCATATAACTATAGCATGGCAAACAGTCAAACGATTGCTGACTTGAGAGGTTATGTAAATGATGCTAATAATACCAATAACACTGTTGATAATTTTAATATTGGAACAATTCCAGAAACTAGTAGTGCTCCAAACAATATCAGGACACGCGGAAACACGCTGAGAGGAGACGTGAATAATCCGGAATCCGCTTCAGTGATCAATGATAATAATCCTTCAATAGGGAATGCATTTGCCAATCCAATTACGATTGAAGATGATGGGAATTTTCATCTTGGGAATGACATTAGTTTAACTAATCAAAATACCCAGGAACCTATTATTATTATGCAAGACAATGGTGTTCAGATTATTAATCCATCTATTAGTAGTAACATGAGTATCGAGGATATCGGCGCTGGAAATTGCAATAGCACTACTAATCAAATATCTAATGCTATTCAAGCCGATCATTATAGAAGATCCTTTGTTCCAGCTGCAGTTGAAGCAGACGGCGCTAACCAGAACGAGTCACTAAGATTAAGATCTAGTAGAGAATCAAGCACTGGAATTGATGAAGGTATTGATACTGATTCCGAAAATCGCATCGGTACTAATACGATTAACCATAATAATAATATCAATAATAGGACTGAAATTCAAGTACAAAGTCAATATCAAGAACAAATAATGAGAGAAGAGAGTAGTGAAATTGATGTTAATGGAAATTATTCTATTAGACTGACGCCCTCTATTGATCATTCATCGACGCATCCATATATGTTTTTTGGGCCTATAATAAGGAAGATTCAACCGAGGGGTAAAATTATGATTGGTAGATATACAGAAAAAAGTAAAAAGGCAGCAGTTGCAGCAGCAGGATCATCAGAACCGGTTGTCTTTAAGAGTAAAGTTGTTTCACGTAAACATGCTGAATTTTCCGTTGATGAAGAGGGTAAATGGTACATTCAAGATGTTAAATCATCATCTGGTACATTTTTGAACAACGTTAGACTTTCTTTACCTAACAATGAGAGTCCGAAGATAGTAGTTAATGATTCAGATATTTTACAACTTGGAGTTGATTATAGAGGTGGATCGGAGGAGATGTATAGAAGTGTCAAAGTTAAGGTTGAATTAAATTATTCTTGGAAGAAAAGGGCTGCCAAGTTTAGCAAAGAAGCACATGAGAGACTTAAGCAATTGTCGAATATTGGTGCATGTAATAATGATGAACGAGATTTAAGTCCATGTGTGATTTGTCTAGAAGACATCAAACCTTGTCAAGCGGTTTTTGTGAGTAGTTGTTCGCATTCGTGGCACTACAGATGCATTCGTTCCCTACTCGTGAAAACATATCCGCAGTTTTTGTGCCCAAACTGCAAGGCTGTGTGTGATTTGGAGGCGGATCTTGAAGACGGAGATGAGTATTAAATAACTTTTGTGAAATGGGTAGTAATACTAGTTGTTCAGATTGTTAATTATTGTCGTAGGTAGGCAATATTTTACTGAAAATTTTCATTTTTTGTAGTACCGACTCGTACTAAATTCAAGTAACTAAATTTTAGACGCAGCTCCCGTGTGGTTAACTAACTGACAAAGGGACACTAACAATTTTTGTCCAACTGTTTTTGAAGTATACAGATCTGTACACATCATCCGAAAATAGCATCAAAAAAGGCGTGATACATATATATATATATGTACTTTGTAATTAATTGTACTGAAAGAAAAGCTTCCGCTGTATCCATCCATCTTATTCATCGTATGTATACTCAAGTATTGGCTAAGGTCTTAGTGATACTTAATGCCTTAAAACAACCTATATCTACGCGCTTACGTAATAAAACAATGTGAGGATACATCTAGGTTAAGGTTTACATAATACGATGTGTTACTTGGAGTAGCTGATCCCTGCAACCTTGCAACCTTGCAACCTTTCTATCCTGCATGTGGAAACTAAAAAACGGATACTGTAATATCGGAGCAGCTGTTAACGGTCGTTGGCGAAGGTGGAAGCATTTGTGCGCGTGTAATTTGGCGTTTGGCACAGAGCACTGCGTTACAGCCTGCGCCACCCATGTCGGGGTTATCGATTTAGCGGTTGGGGACTTATCGCAAAAGAGCGAAATCTCCGAGGTGATGTTATTATTATCCCGCCCTGAATGGATTGCATGGGCAGCGAGATTGTAGCTGTGCAGTTGGTGAAGAGAAACGGTGAAGGTTGTCTGTTTTCTTTGCCGGAGAAAGGTGCAAAATGCTGGTGGTTGAATGCACTGTATATATAAAAAGATGTATACGCTTGTTTTTTTCAGTCAGTAATTTCCCCTTCTCTACTGTATTTTCACTCTTGTTCTTTCTTTTTCCTGCCCCCCTTATTCTTGTTCTTTTCTTTTTCTACTAAAGACAGCAAAAGACAGCGAACCGTACATATTATATTCCTATAATCATGGCGGACATTTTCAACGTTCAGATCTTCTTTATTGTCTTTAGAGAATCTCTAGAAGCAATTATTGTCATTTCTGTCCTTCTTGCTTTCGTCAAGCAGTCTATTGGTGAAGAAAATAAAGCCTTGGCTAGAAAGATTAAGATTCAAATTTGGTGTGGTTCAATCGCCGGTATCATTATTTGTTTAGGTATTGGTGGTGGTTTCATTGGTGCATACTATACTCTTGGTAAAGATATATGGGGTGGTGCAGAAGATTTATGGGAAGGTATTTTCTGTCTTATTGCAACTGTTCTTATCTCAATTATGGGTATTGCGATGGTTAGAATTAACAAATTACAAAGGAAATGGCGTGTTAAAATTGCAAGAGCAATTGTTGCAAAGCCTGAAAAAAAATCCGAACGTTTCAAAGTTGGTTATTTGCTTAAAAAATATTCTATGTTCATCTTACCTTTTATTACAACTTTAAGAGAAGGTTTGGAAGCTGTTGTTTTCGTTGGTGGTGTCGGTATTTCTGAAGCCTCGGCCAGAGCTTTCCCATTACCTGTTGTCTGTGGTATTATTGCAGGTCTTCTGGTTGGTGGTTTCTTGTACTATGGTGGTTCAGCTGTCTCCTTACAAATTTTCCTTTGTATCTCCACTGCAATTTTGTATTTGATTGCAGCAGGTTTGTTCTCTAGAGGTGTTTGGGGTTTAGAAACGAACGTTTTCAACAAAAAAACAGGTGGTGATGCTTCTGAATCTGGCTCTGGCCCTGGTTCTTATAATATTAATACCTCAGTTTGGCACGTCAACTGTTGTAATCCAGAAATTGATAATGGTTGGGATGTTTTCAATGCTTTATTAGGATGGCAAAACTCTGCGACTTATGGTTCCGTTATTTCTTACAACGTCTATTGGTTAACTTTGATTATTCTTCTTTCATTAATGTTATTCGAAGAAAAGCATGGACACTTACCTTTCGTTAAGTTCGGTTTCAGACATTTAAACCCAATGTACCATCTTAAGAACAAGAAGAAGAATGAATTAACTGCTGAAGAAGAAGAAAAATTATTCAATGATGTCAGAAAGCAAATGAAACAACAAAAGGAAGCAGAAGCTGGAGATGACATCAATGAGGATATCAATGAAGTTGTCGATCATGACGAGACCAAATCACTTAACTCAGATTATGCAGATCAAACATCACAAGGTTTCAAATCAGCTAAAGTTTACTAAGCTATTTGATTATTGGTTTGATTCATAATGCTCTTTTTTATATTTTACCTCTTTTTTAGTCCTTTAATTTACAACTTTAATAAAAATTTACTTATTTCCTTGAAAAACTAAATATTAATACTATTCCATCCCAAATCCTATATTTAATCTCCAATATTTGTTGCATTGCTTAGTACATCCCTTTTAGCAAAGTTTCTCTTTTTGGGCTTACAAATTGGGTTGTATGTTTTCTTCATCTTATATCCTGGATCATAATTTCTCTCGTTCTCCTCATTTACCTCAATTACCTCATTCTTTTTGTTCCCTTGATGGACCCTGCACTCCTTTTTCAAAAGTTTCCAAATGGCCGAAAATTCAATGTACTTACTATTATCCTTTTCTACATAATTTGATATCAAGTCGTCAATTTGAACCCGCAAAACATGGTAAATTCTTCTAGTTCCACTGACTGTATCCGCCTCAAGCATCCATTGACAAAGTAATAGTTTTAAACATTCCCAAATAATATTTTGGACATTCACTTTACAATTGTTAACATCTTTGAAAGAATAACCAAAAATACCTTCAGCAAAATCTCCAATATCTGCATAAACTAATATACAATGCAAACATCTGATACCGTCTTGAAAAGTTAGGGTCCCGTTATTCAATTCACTGATCGATATAATCATACTTTGAATAACCTTGTTAGCAAACTCAAAACTCAAAGGTACTGTATTCTTATCGTAACAAAATGAAAATAGAAAAAGTTGAAATAGTTCAGATTTGACCTTTTCATTAATATCACCATCAGTCATAATAGCACATAAAAAATCGACATTTTCAATTATCTCGTTTAATATTATCTCATGATACGTTTCATTAATAAATGCATATCTTACTATCTTGAGTTTGTCGACAACTTTAAGTCTTTCAAATTCAAAACATGAATTTTTATTTAATATTTTGACAATTTTTTTGATACTTTTATCATTTAACTCATCCCTAACTTCGAACTCTGACAATAAAGATCTTTTCTCAAATTCTTCCCAATCACCATAATTCATGTTTAAATAAACATATAGATACATGGGTCCAAGGTCAGATAAATTTGTACTGTGCAATTCACTATCTATAACTTTAACACCTTTACTGATATATGATAAATTCGACATGATGTTTTCTGCAGAGTTATTTAATCTGGCTCTAATACTTGCTGCATAGCTACTATCTTCTTCATCTTCTTCAAGTATTAATGACAAGGTTGGAAACTCAGTTTCAGGTATGGTAGAGCCGTTAGATGGTAAAGGTGTGATCGGTGATACCAGATTAGATTCCAAAACTAAGTCTTCAACGGTACAATCGTGTATAACATTATAATTTGGAGGCGTAGTTTTTGAAATTTGGTCTTGAATGGCGTTACAATGAATAGACCCATTTTTAAGATTGTGTATTCTACTTGTATCAGTATCTTTAACAATGTTATATATATTTTCGATTGAACTTGCAGATTCACGGCTTGAGCAATCATCTTCTAATTCCGGAGTATTTGTATCATCGTCCTCGTATTGAGTATCACTTAAACAACTCGATACATCCGTGATTACATTCTCATAAAGTTCGATAAAACTGGTATAGCCATTGCATAACTTATCATCAACAGTATCAGATGCAGGTTCATGAATTTTCCAAAATAAAGCTTTTTCTTTAATTTTTTTTGAGATATTCCACTTCAAAATATAAACATCCCCAGCTATTGTATCTATTCCTTTTCTTTCCTCTTCACCGTTTTCAAAAGCTTCAAGCGTAGAGGCCAAATCGCTTTTTAAGGCAGTTTTTTCAATGGTACTTTCCTGCTCATCAGCATCAGTATCATCAATATCCCAGCTAACACACGATAAGATCCATACAGTAACAAGCAAAATTCCAGAAAGAGTGCTTGCAATGGCGACAATACAGGTGATGAACCCATAAAATTCAAGCTGATCACTCAACTCTTTAATTTTCAGTTCACATACATCATCAACATAATATAAAAACAAATCCAGCATATCGTCATCCATCTCTTGCTTCAATTCGTCAGTAGATGTATCACTTATGTAGCCAGACAAAGCTGTAAAATCAAAATAGAATCAAAAAATGTTGATCAAATTGATGAGCCGAGTTAGTATCTTTCCAATAGTGTTAATCAGTAGTATACAAGGGTTTTGTAAATACGCTGAACGGAATCGGGCATAATATTGCCAAATATTTTATCGATTATTGAAGACATTAGAATTGTAACTGTTTGCTCAATCAAAGAATAAAAAATGGGTTAAATACGTTGGGAGGCAAAAAAAATAACGTAAAATAGAGATGAGCAATTTTCATGAAGTCACATGCTCGCTCACATACATGAAAATTAATGAGGTAGTTACATAGCAAGATGTATATGCGGCAGAGCTCAATACTGAATAAATAAATCAAGAAGCATGAGTGTGTATTTCTTAGTACACACTAAATAATACATAACTATATAAACGCATGCAAATATATATATTGGAAGATAAATAAATAAATAAGGAAATAGGTAAAGATAATGTCCTTTATAAATGAATAAATGAATAAATGAATTGGTTAGAATGTATGAATGGGCAGATATAGATATAAATAGCATTGAAATAAATTAAACAGTGTTTTTGAAATTCATTGGACCATCTTCATATCTAGGTGGAGCATTTCTATCGTACATAATACCACCTGGTCTCTTTGGTGGGATGATTGGATCAGGATGTTGGAATTTGGCTAATAATTCCTCTGTTTTAGCGAAAACTTTCTCTAATTCGAGTGGATCAGAAATGTTCTTATTTTGTTCAAATCTTAGTCTGATTTCAGCAGCCTTTTCTCTGTAAAAGGAATTTTTGTTAATCCAGTTTCTTGCTGTTCTCAAAGACTGTCTATAGAGAGCAGCAACATATTTGGCGTTTTGAGGAGAAAATGGTACTGGCGCTGGCATTCTATATGTGTGTATCTGTGCTTGTATCGTGACTCTGAGTACCCATTACTACACGCAGTACGTATTCCAACTTCGATTTATTCTTGCATCGTTAAAGGAAAACTCTCGCTCAGAGTAAGTGGGGAATTAGGGGTGCACGGATGTATTTAGCCTGTATTTTTTGATAAAAAAGCGTCGATAGGCGCGTTACGTAATGCTTTTGAGGTTGAGCTTTATTGCATCATGTTTTCAGCTCATAAATGCATCCACCGTATTAAAGAGGGGAGGATGTCCCCTCTTTAGACCGGGCAATTGCGTATTCAGCAAGGCTGTGATATGACGATATCCTCTCAGAATAAAGAATTGACGAAAGCGGAGCACTCGGATATTGGTTCCTTCCAATCATTGTCAAAAAAGTTAGCACCTGCAGGCTGCTTGACTTGCAGACAAAGACACAAAAAATGTACACGTTCAAAGCCAGTTTGCGAGACATGTGAACAAAGCTCATACGAATGTTTTTGGAGAGAACCAGGAACAAAATTTTGTGATTATAAAGTTACTCTTGTGCGTACGAAAGCTCCAGTTGGTAAAATGCTACAACCGAACGCACAAATTTCAAATTCCAATATCCTATCAACAAAATATCCTTCTGTTTACGATGACGTCGAGGATGATCACGATACCAATAATAATGATGATTTCATTTTAATTGATCAATCAGCTGAAATTGGTGACAATAATCCACTAATTGATTCTTTTGATAATGACAACTCTTTGCTTTCTGTAGCTCAAAAGGCGGTATCAATTACAAATGCATACATGAGCTCTCCTGAGATGCAAACACTGCTGAATAAAGATAACAAGAGCTTTCAAAAAGCTAACGAAGATGATTTCACAACCAAAGCACTGGGTCAAAAGGATGAGCACATAGGAAACGGGGATAATAAAAACAGGGTTTCAAAGAAGGGATACCAAGAAGGTGGAAAAGATAATGCTAGTGATAAAGATGTTAACAGCAGCAGTGACAGCAATAGTGACAGCACTAGTGACAGTGACAGTGATAGTGATAGTGACAGTGGTAGTGATAGTGAAAGTGAAAGTGAAAATCACAATGCCAGCGCTAGTGATGTCGATAGTGAAAATGACGAGAATAATGGTAATGATAAGGATAAAGATAATAGCGATGATAATAGTATAAACAGAGGAAATTCGGAGTACAGCGCCAGCAAAATTGATGATGTAAATGCCAAGGGTGATCTTAATGATATTGAAGGAGATAAAAACACTGCGTCACAAGATGAAACGTCCAATTCGAATACTAAGGAAACTCAAGATTCAATTTCAACCAACTTATCAAAATTCAAGTCTCTATTAGAAATAACTGATGATGATATAATAATCAGTGAAGGTTCGAAAATTGATTTTGATTCATACGTTAGGCCCTCACCTTCTTTTAATTGGTACACAAGGATTTTAACATCGGAGTCTGTTAACACTTTTCCTACAGCTTTTGCCGAAAATAATGACATCACAAAAATCATACATTCTGACTTGCATAGCTTATCACCGGGCATAAGAATGTCTGCCATAATAAACAAAAAATCAACTGAAAGCTCTCTTATACCAAAAAAATATTTGCACAAAACTAGGCAAGCTTATCCAGCTGATTCTTATTATGAAATGAAGACAACATCACCAAAACCATTAGCTTCGAAAAAAATACAGCACAGATATCACGGTAATATCAAAAAATCAAACAAATCAAGAAAACTAAAAAGATTAAAAAAATTGAAGGCTTTAAGCAATGATACAAAGGCGTTGATTTTGCTTGATGCTATATCCTCATCCAGGAAGGTCAATAAAGAGAAAATACTCGCAGATGGCCGTAGAACCAGATTCAAAGAAACCAAACATATTGTCGTATCTCAATTGCCCGCCTCCATTACACAGTTTTTGAAAAAACCAACTCTATAGCGTACATACTTACTAATTTGCCCGCTTTTCTATTAGTCCACTTTACTATATTATTTTCTGTCTAGCTTTAATAAACAATACCTAACTTCGCCTGCGGCAGAATTTGGAAACCTTCGCTGCGGGAAAATAATGCTGCCGAGTTTTGCATTTCCTAATTGTTCTGAGGTGATTTGACGTTGTTTTCCTGCCCTCGTACCTGTCCTTACAAGCATCTTTTCTACTGCCAATTTTTCTACTGCCAATCCGAGCAATTGGAACCATGTCGCAGGAATTGAAGAGGAGAACTAATACCGAAGCAGTCAATGCCCTTCCAAATGACGATGCTTCCAAGAAAACATTAATCCAATTGAAACCAGATTATGCCGTGAAAGTCTTATACAGATATGATGGAAAAACAGGCCAAACTGACCTTGAGTCCGAAGCAAATCTGGAAATTTTGTTAAAAGTTTTACAATTACATGGCTTTATTACTAACGTTCGTCCTGATACCAACACTAATTTCATGATTTTATTTGTCACTTTGAAGGATGACGCTTTGGAGAAATTGATTAAGTTATCGAACGAAACTGATGAATTGTTTGATGTAAAAACTAACCCAACAAGCAATGAGAAAATATCCACTGCTGAAAGATTAAGATTGATTTATATGAAATTAGTTCTATCGAAATCTAAAGGTGGTTGTGCAATAGAAGTTGGGAAGGGCAACGTTGTCGGAATCGTCCCGGTTAAGAATTTGTTGAGCCTAGACAAAGAATATAAATCAAATTGGGCTAATTTGGGTAAACTTTTCAAAAAGGAAACTCGTGAAGAAAACACCATGTTTTTAAAGGAAAATTTTGGTACAAGATATGCACTATACTATAAGTTTGTTCAAGCTTATGTTTCATCAATTGGTTGTTTAGCGCTAGTTGGTATCTTTGCGTGGTTCTTTTTAGGAAACTTCTCTAAAATCTACTCAGCTATTAACCTTTTCATTGGATTTACTTGTTATTTATGTATTTATGCAAATGAAAAAAAACTTTCACGTGATTGGGGTTTAAAAAATATCAGCAAAACTGAAGTTAATACAATTGAAGAATCTGAGCTGATTCCAAACTGGAAAATTTTAATTCGTAAGTTTTGTTTCGTTCCAGTTACTATAGGTGGTGCATCTGGATTATTCTCAGCGCAATTTGCATGTTTTCTTTTGGAAATTTTCATCAATGAAATATACCAAGGTCCATTCAAATCACTTTTCGCACTAGTTCCAACGATTTTAGTTTGTACTATAGTTCCTGTTGCTACTGCAGTATATAATGTTGTTGCTTCCAGATATGTTTCATTTGAAAAAAATCCATCAACTGAGAAGGAAAATGAATCACTTTTGGTCAAACTTTTCGTATTTAATTGTCTTGCCGCCTATGCACCTTTACTAATCACCTCATTTATTTACCTACCAATGGGTTATTGTTTAGATCCATATTTACAAACAATCGAAGCATTTCTTTCAAACGCAAAATCCGTCCATTCATACATCCCACATATCCCAACTCTGAACTCCCAATATCAAGTCAACAGTTCCAGACTGGGAAATCAAATTTTTTACTTCATGGTTATCAACCAAGTTATTGGTACCGCTGTTGAATTTGCGCTTCCAATTTTATTATCGAAGGTCTTGAATAATCCGAGAGTTGCTAAATTATTAGGCACCCCAGAGTCATTCAAGAAACTTCAATTTGATGAGCTTGATGATCCCGATGAGCATGAATTTTTGGAAATTGTTCGTAATGATTTTCTCAAACCTCAAGTCAATATCGATGATGATTACAGACAGCAAATTTTACAGTATGGATTTTTAATGCTATTTGGTCCGGTTTGGACGTTAGGTGCCTTCAGTTGTTTTATTTTCGGATTAGTTCAACAAGAAAGTGATTATATTAAGTATATCAGATTAGCTAAACCTGTCAATCCAGAACGTTCAGAATCATCGCAACCATGGCTGTTGTTTATGCGTACGTTATTAATTATTGGTTCATTTGTTTCAGTGGCAATTACTTTAATGTATAGCGATAGTTTAGGCGATACAAAGGGAATCTCCAGTTACGTCGGTCGTTCAAGTGTTAATAATCCATTGATATACATTGTTATCGGTTCATCTCTTTCGTGTATTGCAATTCAAACCTTAGTTTGGGGTGCCGAAAAAGTTATTGATGGCATCTATGATCCTAGTGAGAAAGTAGACTTTTCGAAGGAAATTAAAGCAAATTCTTTGTTTGCATCAGTAGTTAATAGAGAGAAGGTTGAAACAACCGATATTGATCCGGTGTTGGACGAAATCAAGATGTTTCAAAAAGCATTTTAATTAGTTAAAGCCATATAAGTGTGTACAACTATATAGTTATCTTGTTTTTATACGCTGACGATATCCGCTCTCGCACGTTTATATGCAGTAGCCAAATAAACTTCAGAAACCTCCTCTTCGTCCTCAGTAGCACTAGCAACTTTGTCCATATCATTGATACTTGGACACTTTATCTGCATTAACGAATATGAGCCCCTACTTCCATCCTGTTTAACTAGCGAGCCAGGATTTATAACTAAAACATTTTTGGCGATTTTCACGAAGGGTTTGATAACAGACGGTAAGATCAGAATATCTGGCATTTCATCATTAAATTCGGACAATCCAAGATATGAAGTATCTATATCTAATGATTTACCTTTCACTGAAATTGGTGATGGGTTGACCGGATAGAATTGTCGTTGTTGAATAACGTGTTCAACAATTCTTTCAATCCTACTTGTATTCGCTTTCTCTGTCGTAACATCTTTTAAATCTTTCAAAATATCAGCTGTAGAAATACCAAATGATAATTCGTTTATATTGAATAAAGCAGGATTTGGAAAGCATTTAAACGTTTTAGGCAAGGAAAGTAATTTACGATTGAAAGGTGCCTGTGGATATGGAGTATGAGGGTTTATGACATCCGAGCCGCTTGGTAAGAGAATCACACGTTGACATTCAATCTCATTTAGGATTGGAGAAATAAAAGAAACAAATAAATCATCAAGACATTTCAAATCATCCAAGTTTTCTTCGGAGTTGAAAAATGAATTGTTGAGAATACTTGGAATCGCATTAATATCAATAAATGGTCCCATCATGATTAGCACATCTGGCTTCACATTTTCATTGATGTGACTAACGAAGTTTTCTAAGTGTGTGAAATCCAAGAAATTTTTAGAATGGTATGGACCTGATGTTATAACAACTTTCAAGTTATCATCGCCAACAATGTTTGCAAAACTTTGAACTTCTTCTGATGTATAAGAAATTGAGCCTAAATATGGTATTTTCATATTTTCTATAACTTTAAATGTGTCACCAGTGGCATTAATACCACGAAATGCTACTATTTGCCCTGCAAAAAATGACGTATTAAAAACCTGTGACAAATCTAGATGCACCCTACAACCAAAACCACCAGATCTTGAAGTTTCTAAAAAAAGGGAATCCAAATTTAATTCAGTTGATGAAGAAATGGGTGAATCAGGTACAATTCTCCCAACGGTGTAAATTTCCGATTGTGATTGACGAGTTGGATCCGCAAATTGAGACTCGGATATGCTGTATTTGTCGGAAATTATTTCTGCAATATTGTCAATCTTTTCATCTAAATAATCAGCTATTTCCAGTAACTTCAAATTCATTATTCTATATTTGTACTTCTTAGGATTGAAATTTGCAATAATCTTAATATTTTTGTTTGCAACAGTGGTTTCTTTTGTAGCTATAGTATCTGCGTTGACTGAT
Organism: Pichia nanzhaoensis; assembly: GCA_030573035.1. NCBI lineage: Eukaryota > Fungi > Ascomycota > Pichiomycetes > Pichiales > Pichiaceae > Pichia > Pichia nanzhaoensis. Next base: position 263,773 of record JAJMCN010000006.1, read on the forward strand.
TCCAGTATTTGATTGGATAAAACCTGGCTAGTTGAAGATTCCTTAGTTGGAGAGGATGCAATGTTCAACTTCCTCCTTTTGACGTGAGTTGTGTTTCCGTTACTAGAATTCTTCAAATTTTGTTTGATTGATATTGAAGTTTCAAAATTTTTCACAGTGATTTTGTTTTGAATGTAAACTTGCAAAAGTTCCAGATTTTCAACAGAGATTTTCATGTTGGAATCATGATGGTTTGTGAATGTGAACGCTTCCCAATTTGAGAATAAATCTTGTGGTGACAAGTTGAACAAGTCGCATAAATGCTGGCATTTGGAAAGGGTTTCTGGATTATTTGCCACCTGGCCAAACATGCCAACAAACTGAGAGTCTGTCATTGATTAGTATCGTTTGAAAATGTGTCCCTTGTAGGTTTTGAACGTATTGACACGCGTAGAGATGATCGAATTGCACCTAACATGAATCTCGCAAGCTGGAACTGAGAAAATCACCAAAATACGCGTTTTTCCTGGGGCGATAGTCTTTGATTAGGCCCTTATGTATATAAATATGTATATGTATATACATATATATATACGTACGAATCTACCAGTAGCAATTAATCTTAGTATTAATGTTTATAAAAGATCTATTATTATAAAACCTTATATGATATATGAAGGAAAAGAACTAATCTCTTTCTTTTTCTTGCTTTTCTTCTCTGACAGGAGAAACATCTCTTGCTCTTGTTTCTTCTTTAGTTTCTTCCTTGGATTGCTCTTTAGATTCTTCCTTAGTTTCATCTTTACCGTCCTTTGAATCCCTTCTTCCTCTTCTCTTGTTACCTTTGTTACCTCTTCTTTGGCCGAACTTTTGAGCCTTGCTTTCATCATAAGCAGATTTACTAATAACATCTAATTCAACTTCGCCGTATTTCAATTTTGGTTCTGACTGTAAAACTTTTTCAGCATCATCTGCATCTTTGAACTCAACAATACAGGAACCAGTAAACTTTTTCTCTCTGTTTTTTTTCATTCTGACTTGGTTAACTGGGGCCAAAGCTCTGAAAAATTTCAATAATTCATCCAATGTTACCTCCTCAGGTAACTTCTCGACAAAAATTGATCTCTTGTTAATATTTAACTGGATTTCGTTGTAGTTTTTAGGTAATGGGATTTTTCTTCTGACCATTTCACCATTTTCAGAAACTTCTAAAAGGTTTTCAGATTTTCTTAATGCTTCAACAATAACTTCGATTGGTCTGTATTTTTTCATTCTTTCAAACTGTGAAATGGTTTGGATTGGGACCCAACCATCATTGGCATTTTGAGTGGTGAAAAGAAATCTGTCGTTGAGAAGATTGGATTCAGAAAAGTAGAACTCGACCTGATTAAGAATGTTTTGTTGTGTTTGTTCGTCGGTGGACATGTTGCTTGGTTATATGTACAGCTCCAAATTCAACTGGAAAAGCAAAGGATTTGGAAAAGTTGAGAAAAACAAAAAAATTTTCTCTGCCACACACACAAATTTCCAAGATCCAACGCAGTTGTTGGATCTGATTTATCGATGCAGTCTGTTAGTTGAATATAGTTCATGATGATGGTGCAGTACAGGTAATAGTTATTCTCACACTCCATTGAATACACCCAAGACTGTAGTCCCCAATAACATTCCTTCTCCAAAAGCACTCTTTACGGTGTCCACACACTGTACATAATCCTCCACAAGCCCGACATTGCTCCATACTGTCAGCTGAATATGTTTATCCAATTCCATGAACTGCTCCGCCTGTATTTCCTCAAGCTCTACTACCAGCACTTTGTCATTATTGCGGAACAACCTTTGGAACTGGTACCCACAGTCAATTATGAGAATAACGCAATCGTTTCTTGCCTGTGATGTAACCAGATACCTGATGAACAAGATCCAATCTTTACTACTTGTGTATCTGATTACTGTTCCTCTTGATGATTTGGACATACTCAAGTCGGCGCTATCATTAGACTGGATTTTGAATTTTTTGTAGAGTGTACTAATCAATTCCTCATCTGGGGTATTTGAAAATCTCAAAATATCGACCAGTTTACATTCTCTAATGTTATTAATCATTTATACACGAGTCTATTTTTAATTGAAGAACAGCAGCAACTCTTCGACAATGTAGCCAAACACTGGCAGAAAGAGGTTGTCATTAACATCAATAACACCTTCAAACAACGCGCATAAAACCGCACACACAATTCTGTTGTTCCATGAGAGTCCCTGGATGCTATCATTAAAATAGTCAATAACACCGTACCCAATTAGCATACCGGCAGCCATTGCAAAGCTTCCCTCTATTGATTTGTTTGTAGCTGGCCATTTCGATTGCCCAAACTCACTGCCAACGATTGAAGCTAAAGAATCGCCTAATCCAAGCGTAATTAGTCCTATGTAACTGCTTTCTTTCAGGTTGTCCACATTATTTACCCAGAAGGGTAGCGATACACCTATGAGTAAATAAATGTAACTTAATACAAATTTACCATCAGTGTCTTTGGCATCTTGGAATTTACTAAACAAATCTTTGATTGGTTTACCGAATGGTGGTAACTCATTTGCTCTAACAATTTCAGTTATGAGTAAAATGCCTAAAGTACCGAACAGTGCAATAGAAACAAATTCAGGTTCGATTATTATTGGCTTGACCAAAACTCCGAACAAAATAAAGTGCCACACTTTTCTTTTGAAAGTTAGACTAATATTGAAGTTGTTGGATAAAAAGAAAACACCTGGGATTAGAACAATTGAAGCAATCAACCAGTTTTGGAAAATAGTTTTCCGTTGTGCCGATTCATTGATAAAATCAAGCAACCAGTTCAATGAGAATTTTTTTAGTTTTGGCAATAATAATTTATCGCTAATAATTAAACTTGATGAAAAAAACAACAAGTAAATGCCTAATAACCAGGTATATTTTAATGTCTTTTCGCTCTGTGATTTGTATAGTTCCAAAATCGGGTAGCACAAGATAAGGCCAATTGTAAATGATAAGAATAAGTCTTTTAAAATCAACAAAGTTAAATTGCTTTGCTCAGAGTTGATGAAGAATGAGCCAATAGACAATAGGATTGCTAAAAATGATTTTTCATATATTGGCAGATCATTTTGAACAAATTTATCTAACATTTCATAGAAGAAGCAACATGAAACTGGTAAAATTAAACCCAGACCAGTTAATGGTTCATCCGCATTACCAAACTGGAATAGAATTACGTATGAAATTAAAGTTCGAACAATAATATTCATATAACTGATTTGAACAACACAGCATGCAACAAAAACAAGCTTAGTGGGGCTCCTAAGCAAGCAAACTGCCAATGGAAGATAAACCGTGTAAATGTAATTAAAGTCTAGTAATTGCGGTTTAACTTCAGTTTTGCCATTTTCAAATTGACGGAATCTTGAGTTCAAAACGGCAGCACATTCAAGTAAAATAGAAAGCAAAATACAGGATGCAGTGATCAATGGAAACATTCCATTTTCATCACCCGACTCTTTTTCTTTAGTTGCAAACAAAAGATATAATAAATTGGTTAGAAAGCATAAGATGAAAAGTTGAAACACATGTCTAGTATTGATATGAACATCCACCAAAGCCATGTAGTAGGATATAACACCCGTTTTCACATTAACTCTGTCAGTTTCAGCTGGATTTCCTGGCTTTCCAGCTTCAAGAGTCTTTGTTTCCTTGTTTTCTATAGTTGGTTCAACAACAACTTTGGAATCGTAATCATAATCGAGGGCAGTTCCGCCGTGTTTCAAAGAACGATAAACAACTGAAAACCCCGAATTTTTACCCTTGGATTTCTTTGGCGGCATGTTTGGTGATCGAGAAACGAGTATACCAACAGTACTTCATGGGGCCACTATTGGGTAGTCTGTCAGGCAGGCATTGTACTTTGCGTACCGATATCGTACTTTCCCATGCACGCCGGGCTCCCACCGCGTCGGTATTTGACAGCCGCACACACAAAGTAATGGGTCTATCGACGTGTGTAGGGATATATGCATATATAGATATACTATACATAATGCTGTAGTTATTGCTGGTTTCAACAGCAGTAAAACAACAACTGCTACCAAAATAAAAAAAACAAAGCTCAATGACTATCAATGGACATTAAACTGCATTAATGTCCGTTGTTTGGTGGTCTTGCACCAAAAATTCTGGATCCAACACGCACACTGGTGCTTCCCTGTTTGATAGCCTGAACATAATCGCCACTCATACCCATACTCAACTGCAAATCTGAGAGACTGAACGTTTTCTCTAATCTATCTTTCAGTTCTGCTAGAAGACTGAATTCTCTGTTGTCGCCATCGCTATGACTGATCGCATAACTACCAATTGTCATCAATCCATAGAACTCTATGTAGGGGCATTCTTCAATAATGAACTTGACCAGTTTGTCGAGTTCTTCGTTGGGTTCACAACCGCTCTTCTGTGGCTCGTGCGAGGTATTTACCTGGATAAGCACTCCGACATTGCCGAATCCGGCAGCTTTGTCATCAACCATCTGCTTCCTTGTATCATTTAACTTTTTTGCCTTTTTCAAACTATCAATGGTTTCAACTGCATATAGGTTGGATATATTCTTGGCCAAATCTTTGCATTTGTTAGTTTGTAAACCACCAATGAAATGCCACTTGATATCCTTTGGCAAAACTTTTGCCTTTTCAATCAGTTCTTGCACATAATTCTCTCCAAAATGGCGGAATCCAACATCATAGAGCGCCTTGATATCACTCGCTGGTTTCAACTTTGAGACACATACTAATCTTGTACGTCCATTACTCGCCGTTTTAACCTCGTCACTGATAGCCGTAGCCTTCTGGATGAGTTCCTTGGCTCGCTCGGAAGAATACTCTAAAGACATGTTAGGTATATACTGTCTACACAAGCCTATGGCACAGCTGAGTGTCCTCCTCTGCATGCTGTGTTCAGATCATCTCCAGGTTTTGTCAAGTCACTGTAGGCTCTCCAACACGCTCACTACACGCCAACTGACCGCCTCGGCCGAATTGCTATCGGTGCACCGCACCTCCAGCTGTGCGCCGGCTGACGTAAACACCAGCGTAGCCAGGCAGCCGACGGGACTGCCACCGCTTCTTGCAAGAATCGCTGCGCACGTGACTACATGATTCTGGCCGTCGGCTGACACAACCTCAAAGTTGAGTTTTCTTAAGCACCGGACAACCAGTTCGACAGTGTCCCCTTTCATGGCAAGTCCGACAGGCCTCACACAGCGGCTTTTTTCAGATAAGCACCGCCCAATCTGCACCCATCGAGATTGAAATGTCTGTGCACTCATCACGCTACCTTCACTGGTATGCAACATTTTTGTCGCCAATCCCAATCGTAGTTTGATGCTGGAGCCGCTCTCGGTATCTTTAAATTGCAGTAATGGTTCCTCTTCCTCGGGGTACATATCTCTAATCGAGTACTGCATTACCAGTTTGTTAGCTTGGTTTTCAATAACTTCGATTTCATAGTTTTTCGAAAACTTTGAATCAAGCGCACATGTGAACACGTTAGAATCATTCTTAGATTTGTAATTTATTTCGATAATTGCAAACTTTTTTTCCCGTTTCAGTCGGAAAAGAACCCTGATTTGGGATGAGTCGTACAAAATACCTTGGTCAAATCTCAAAAATCTGATGTATCCTTCTCTCCAATTTGGACTTAAACCATCACCAAGTAACGGAATGGTACTAATATCTTCGTCGTAATCTAGACTGATATTAAGTTTGATTAACGCAGAATATTCTTGTGCTCTTTGTTTAATTTCAATATTATCACACTGTGCTTCTTGTTCAAAAGCCATTCTAATTATATCTTTTAATCTAGTTTTTTCCAACACGTAATAATATGCATTCATTGTATCCAGTATCAAAAGTTTTGTTAACAAAGTTGTTGCCTCATATTTAGCAATTAACAAATTCAGTTGAGAACTTAGATCTCCAATTTTCCAAACCAGGCAATTACGCTCAAACACCAAACACGAAAGTTTTATAAAATTTTCACAGCATCCAACAGACATTCCTTTAACAAGAAAATCGACTACAGCCTCCTTCATCTCCTTATTTTCAATCTTTTTCAATGCATAAACGATTAAATCAAAAATCTTCCTCCATGAAGTTTCATTGCAATTTCCAATCGTAACGAATATTTTCAGTATCTTACGTGCAGCTTCTTCAACAATTCCAGAATCCTTATAACTTTTGAGTATAGCCAAAATATTTGTTAAAATTTTACCACGCTCTTTATTCTGGCATGTTTGTAAGTGATAAATTAATGCAATTACAATTTCCTTAATTTGGAATAACGTCATTGTTTTGTTTCTATCGGTTTTAGTGAACAATATCAACACATGCGCACTCATCTGACAGATCTCAGGTTCCTTAGAATGAATTAATTTTCTCCAAATTGATGCTTCATTGACCAATATAGGTTTGTCTGATTTCTCTATAATGGAAATAAGCTTCCTTAAACATGCCTTTTTTATGTTGATATCATCGTTATTTTTCAATACTGAAAGAATGACATTAACGCCGGCATCTCCTTCCCCATACAAATCAATTGCACAAAATAATATGCTGGTATTTACTAACTGGCATTTTGTTCCCTTTATAGCACAATTGGAAACAATAAAGTCAACTGCATTTTTCAGTTCCGATTTCGAAGTATCTCCAACAGTTGTAATATGTGACAACAATTCAAGTAAGTTAATTATCATATATCCATACTTGAATAACCACTCACAATCGCTGTCTGTCTCATTAATTGCCTTAACTATATTGTTAATTTCAGTGAGTTTGGTAACAAACAAACCTTCTAAACTTTTGACCCCCTCCCAATCATAAACAACCCATTTACAAAATAATATACACAGAGAGTTCAAATCGGCCGAGTTGTTAAGTGATAACTGTGTAAATTGCTTACCCAGCAATGTTAGATGTTCCCGTGTTAGTAAAGTCTCTTTAATGTCTCCACTGTGATCTGCTTGTATTAATTGAGATATACACATAAATATGCGTGATTTGAGCAAAATCATAATATCTTTGTCATATATCAAATCAAATAGTAACTTAACTAAAGTTTGTAAATATGGCGCCTTAATAGATATTTTCATCCATGGAATCAAGTCTCCAATACTTTGTAATCCAGAACTCACCAACAAAATGGCCGATTTCTTGGAATGGATTGTTTTGATATCAGCGATTATACAATCAATAATAACCTCAAAATCTTCTTCAGTAATAAACTCATTATACAATGACTTTAATCCCAAGTATCCAATTTCCTGGTCGTCTTTCAACTCATCATAATCATCGGTCTCTGATTGTGAAGCAAGAAGCAGCAAACATTGTCTGATTCCAACTCTTGCTGATGAGTCATAGATCAAAGTGTCATACCCTGACAGTTTAATGTACAGTAGCTTGCAAATATACTTTTTTCTGTGATAACTAGTAAGTATCGTATCGTCGGATTTATTAAACTGGTGATAAATATGTTCAAGTTCTTCATCTATCTTCTTAGACTCCTCAATGGAATTCTTCGAATGCCTTACATCTGAGATAAACTGCATAAGCCCTTTCATCGACATCTTTATTGGGTGGGTTGTTTGCTAGCTTGTATGTGGGAGTTATAGCAACTTTACTTCACATAATGTCCAAAAGCAATTTCAACCCGTGTTACACCGCGAGTTACGCTAATAAAGCTCTCTATTTACTGGTACTTTAAATTATTATGAGAAACAAACAATTGCTACATTATGACTAAACGATTAATCATCTACACATTGGCGTTGTCCATTTGCTTCCTCAGATCTGCTTGTGATCCACTGCGTGGAATTAGATTTTCTGCTCCGTGTGGTCTCTCATAGACGCCATCGTAAAATCCATATAAAGGACCGTTAAAGACTGGACTTCCTGGTGGCATATTACCATCATTCGGTATTTGTGCATTCGTCGGAGCTTGGGGCTGGGTTTGCATTTTTTGAAGTTCACGTACCCGTTCTTTTGCCGTACCCTTGGAAACAAATGTGGTGTTATTTGATAATCCAACCGGATTGAACATAACAATAGAGTTTCTAATTTGACTTGGACTTGGTGCCGCTGTTGAACCAACTGTCTTAGCAGTCCAATTAACATGATCGATTGGATCAAACTTTTGATCCACTGGAATTGCTGGAACTGTTACTAGATTTCTATGTGATGCCGATGAAAAAGTGGTAAATGACTCTAAAGTGGATGTACGTTTGTTCAGTTGATGTGGTAATGGTAGTTGCTCCAACGCAGGTAATGGTTTTGGAACGTTCGAGTATATTTGTGCCCTCTGACTTACAGGATGCCCATAGTTTTGTGGATATTGTTGTTGGTAATAGTGATCATATTGTTGTGGATACTGTTGTGGATACTGTTGTGGATACTGTTGTGGATACTGTTGTGGATACTGTTGTGGATACTGTTGTGGATACTGTTGTGGATACTGTTGTGGGTATTGTTGTGGATATTGTTGTGGATACTGTTGGGCGTAGGATGGGTTTTGTTGAGGATACTGCTGATACCTTGGATGGTATGTGTGTTGTTGTTGTTGTTGTTTCTGTTGTTGATTGGTATTTTGAATCAAATTTCCCAGATGTTCGTGTGCAAATTGACCAGGTTTTTTGGCCGAATGAGCAGGTTGGGCAACAGGTAGATATACACTAGATGAGATACTTGCTCTAAAATTTTCCTCCGCATGTTCATCTCCATCCTGGTTTTGTGGAACAGATAGCAGGTTTCCACTTGATTGCTGTTGTTCAACAGATTTAGCACTTTCAGGAGGATATCGATTTTCATCTGCTGAGAATTCGATTGACGGTAACGGTGGCAAGTCATCTTCATTAACATTTTTATCATCCTTGCGTCTTACGCTACCATTGCGTGAAAAATAAACGTTGTATACCGATTTCATTCTGTTTAATTGTTCTTCTTCTTCTGGTGATAATGGAGTTTCATTTTCGGACAAATCTTGAAAGTTTGGTAATTGATTTTCGGTGTTTATATTATTTCCAGAAACTTCAAGCTCCGGTTTCGGCAAGCAAATTTTTGGTTGATTAACAATCTGGTCATTACTTTCATTCACAATAGTGGTGTGAGACGATCCAATGTTTGGCGATTTGAAATTATCAGAACTACTGGAATCTTCAACAGTTGATGTCGAAATTGATGGTGTTGCATGGCTACCTTGCCCCTCAAAATCGTTAGCTTCTTCTGGTTGACCGGTCTGGAGATCAAGCTCAGATTCAGTCCGTTCTTTGGAACTAAATGGATTGGTTGAATCATGCTGTGCATTTTCCTGAATTTTTTCCTCGGTATTGTGAACAGTATGAAGGCTTTCATCATTGATATCAGTATCGTCGTCTGATAAATCACCAACAACACGAAGTGGTGGGATCTGAGTCAGATTTTGAGTTTGCTCTATTGAAGGATTAGATAAAAGGCTATGGTTTGATGATGAAGCAATGGAAGGGATAACATTGCTATTGGTAACATTTTTTATTGGAGAAGAAGCATTGCTCTTCATATAACCTGTCAGGGGCCTCGAATTATCACTGAATGAGGTACGTCTTGAATTCGCTTCAGAATTTGCTTTTGAAATAACTGGAGAGCTCATCTTTTTTATTGGGTAATTAAAGTCTGTGTAATCACTACCAAGGTTGTTTGAATATCTGTACAGTTCTTCCCTGCTACTACCAAATGGTAAGTTGTAAGTGTTTAGGTTTGGGTTTGGGTTTGGGTTTGGGTTTGAAGCAGATTGTGGATCACGTGAATTCAATTGAGCTTGTGATGAAGCTGCTAAAGTGGTGAAATGTTGAACACTACCTTCTTTTTCATTGAATGGATTACCAAAAGATTCAGAGCTGGCCATTGCAGTTTTATTTTGAAGATTAGGTTTGTAATTCTGTTGATATTTTTGATAATTAAGGTCCTCGTAATCAGGAAGGAGTATGTTATCCGTATTGAAGTCGGGATCATCATCCTCCAAAGACTCTTTTTTATTACGTCTGTATGCTTTGAAGATGAAGAACGTAACAACGAGGATAACAACCACAACGGGAATAATAACTGCCAAACAAATTGCCAGAGTACTTTCCGTGTTACCGGTTTCACACTTTGCTACGCTACTGTCACATTTTTCTGACCTTTTGAAGAGTTCAGCAATCATGTTGGCGTTTATGGAGAAAAAAAAAGAGAGAGCTGTGCGTAGAAGAATAAATTAAAAAACTTAAGTAAAGAAAAGATTTCATAAGATCAAAGAATTTTTGAAAATAGATCAAACAAAAACTGACCAAAATCCAACTTGCATACCACGTACACGAAGATCCAGCGGAAGAAGCCGCACGAAAACTAAAACTTCTCACTTTGCAGATTCACCGACGCGTTTTGCGTTGTGTTTTGGACCTTTTTTGTTTTGGTTTGCGTTTCTACCTGCTGCGCAAACAAAAAACGCGTTTTGCCCACTGGCCAATCCCGTCGCGACTTGGCAGGTGCACTGGTGCGTTGCTGTGATTATTTGTTTTTTTCTTATTTTTTTTTTAGTTTCACCTCAATTATTTTTTTTTCATTTTTCCGTGGTCACGTTTCGGTTTACAATTTAACGGTTGGTCGGTTTATTTAGTATTGGTTTAACAGGTTGGAGCCCGGTGCCTCTAACAAGCGCAGCCGGTCTCACTTGTGGAGCATCCCAAAAATTAAAATATGCCATTTAAAATAAGGACACACACCGGATGGTTCTGGTAAAAGGCAAGAACCATGTTCGTAGTGTATGATCCTCTGGCGTTGGGAAAAGAAAAAAAGCTCAAGACAGTAGCAAAAAAACACTGGGCAAGATGCTCTCCTTTTATACCTCTCAATGTTGGTGGTTTCTCTTTTTTTTATCACAACCCGTCGAATTGATTACATCATCTTGGTTTTACATCAACATGGATACCATAATATGAACGCACGCATGGCAACAGCATTTGATTTGCTTATCCATAACCCACTCTACATCAGCCCCCAGCACCGATGAACCAGTATGTCTGTATGCCCCTCTACACATTTATCGGACTATAAACCGCAGACAGTTCTTGGATACGGGAAGTTTTCCACCGTAATCAAAGCAAAAGTTAAAAATGCTACTGTTGCTATAAAAATCATAATTAAATCTGAAACGATCAATAAAATTAACAAAATCTTACCCATTTCTTCCTCCTCCACAAATTACGACAATGAAATTAACATTTTCAAAAAGTTATCACATTATCATCATCCTAATATCTTGCACTATCTCACAATCTTTCAAACTACTTCAACAATTTACATTATTCAAGAAATATCCCCTTACGGGGAATTGAATCCGTCAAGCTTCAAATACTTCCCTAAAAACACTGACTTAAAATCCTCTATGACAACCAAGCTTTTGAACATGATATCGGCAATTGCTTTTTTACATTCTTTCAACATCATTCACAGAGACATAAAACCATCAAATTTTTTGGTTTTCAATAACGGATTGGTTAAACTAACTGATTTCGATACATGCTACATCTTGTCCAACGACTCGAATAAGGATAAATTAGAACTGTATTCAAGGTTAATAGGCACGCCACTCTTTTTGCCCCCGGAGTTGCTCACTCAATCAACTTCAAAGGTGCCTTCCAGTAATTTCAAAGAAAGCTCCTTCCTCAAGTTATTCAACAAAAAAGCTTCACCATCCACTTTCACATACAATCCATTTATGCTAGACCTATGGTCCTTGGGTGTGACATTACACTATCTGTTTTATTCCACTTATCCATTTTATGCTGACAATGAGTTCACATTGTTGCATCAAATAGCTACAGCTAATCCGAAAACGCCAAGCGTATCCGAGTTGACTTTCAAAATTGAACCTTCCTTTCCTCTAATTAAAATAATCAACAATTTGTTAATAAAGCAACCTTTTAGCCGATGGTCAATTGCAGATATACTGAAGGAATTAAAGTCATCAACGAAAGAGCATTTGAAATTGGCTAAATCGTGCTATGAGCCAGCATCCAATTCGAATATGATTCATAGAACAAATTCCGCAGACTTATCCATTTTTGATCTATCTGATCTTTCATACGATAGCCCCACTCATGATACTGATTTTGTTCAAGGTAAACAGAACTCCAATACGCAACAATTCAAATTTCAACTACCAATTTTTATGTCTCCGAAAGACGTCAAGACATCACATTGGGGAGATAATGCTTTTATTAACATGAATAGCACGTCTTCTTTGCCCATAACTACGGAACCAAAGGAACTACCGCTATTATTAGAAACAAAGTCAAAGTTGAAGACAAAACTGAGTTCCAAAACACTGCTTCGAAAAGAATTTGAAAAACTACAACCAGACACTGGCACAAGAACTGAAAATGATTATTCGTTAATAATGAAAAAATTAGAAAGTGAGGACATTAATATGGGTATAAAGCCGCCAGCAGTCGCTTTTCACTCAGAGAAACGGTCATCGGTGCAAACGTTGCCTGCAAATTTCAATTCAGAAGCAACCAAGAAAAAATTACAACGGGGTATCAAGCACAGTGAGATTATGAATTTCAAAAAGTTCATGCACGAAAATAAGGATAAAGATACCAGCGGCACCAGCTTGGATAAACAACTGGCTAATGATTATAGACTGTATACTATGGATGACTATTTTGATAAGCTTGCATAGCTTGCTCAAACCTACCTTGTATTTTTATAGATGAGATAATGTGTTTAATAATTAATGAAATAAATTTATACAATCGACAAAGTGTATTTATATTTTTTTTGTTTTGTTTTATGTTTTTTTCTTAGTTGTGTTGGATCAAACTTCTAAAATTTTAACAGATGAAGAAATTAAGAAATTCTCATCAAGTTAATAAATTAACTTATCACCTCTATATTTGAACATTGAAACACCTGTATTTTCAACTGCTCTAAGAGGAAAACCTTCTAAGCTAGCAGCGTAAGTTGCAACACTGTGGGCAATCAATTTAGTGTTAACCAAAAAAGCATCCCATGCAAGATTTGATAAATCATCACATGCTTGATGGTAACATTTGTCCAAAACTTTACCATTTTCAGCATTATTCTTTTCAGCGCCTGTTGCAACACCACCACCTGGGATACCATGTTCAATGAAGCCAACATAATCACTACGACCATCAAATGGAATTAAAGTATGGTTCAAACCATGTGATGTGTAATAATCAATATATAGGTTCTTCAGTTCTTCACTACCTTTAGGATTATCGATATTGTTTGCATCATAAACTTGATATTCATAATTTGGTGAAGCCATCATATCATAATCCATGAATAATCTGATTTTAGCATTTTCCTCTGGTACTAAATTTTCTGCATAATAGTTTGATCCCAATAAACCCTCTTCTTCAGCCGCCCAAAATGCAAACCTGACTTTGTTTTTGACACGGTAGTTCGTTAGCTGAGTTGCAACTTCTAAAAGTGAAATCGTACCTGATCCATCATCATTGATACCAGGACCAGCTGTAACACTATCACTATGAGCGCCTAACATGACAATATTTTCATCATCACCATGATTAGTTTCAGCAATAACATTAACAGTAGTAATTGGTCCAACAAATGAATCAACAAGTACCATTGTTTCCAATTTTTTATTGTCATTCAACAAAGAAACATACTTTTCACCTTCTTCCTTATTAATACCAACGCATGGTGCAAATTCAACACCTTCAGGTGGAACACCCAAAGTACCTCTGATTTCACCTTCTTCATTGTTATATATAATTGCAGCTAATGCACCATGTTTCGCAGCAAGTTGAGCCTTGTCACCAAATGAACATTCACCTCTTTTTATCAAAACAATTTTATTGAGTGCATCGGCATAATCATCGTCAGTACAACCAGAGCTAGAAACCAAAGATAAATCACCATGAACTGGTTTTTTGTGTGGAGTTGATGGCGACATATCCATTTCAGTTAAACTTTTTGGAACTTCATCATTGATTGTTGCGTTAAAACTAAAAGTTTCAGACATAAATGCCTTGAATGGTTGAATGGAAATTTTGTAGTAACCATCCAATTTTTTCAATTCATGTTTGATATATCCAACTGTGGCCCAATGACCTTTTGAACCAATAACACGTGTCGGATGGCCATAACTCTTATTTGAGAATCCTGCAATTTCATACAGCTCTTCCGCACGTTTTACCAACGCTTTTTCAGAAATTAATTGCTGTAATTCAGTGGTATTAACTAGTGGCAAGTCATCAAATCTTGAAGATTCGTCTGATTTCAAAGAGGCTGATAAAATTGCATCGTTTAATGCCTCCATTTGATGTTCTAACTTCAATGCAGCTTGCGGTAAGATTGCAGCATTGGTTAAATTAAGTGTAAGTACAAGCGATAGTAAGAAGTCAAGTTTCATTGTAGTGTCAGATAGCTCTTTTCTTGGCGAAAGAAACCAACAAAAGAGGGAAGAGTAAAGATAAGAGGAATTAGTTGTTTTTAAATGAGGTCCAAAGTCTTGAGATAAGAAGAAGCTCTCAGAACAATTTGGATGCGTCACTGTCCGCCTTTAGGTGGGGTGCGGACTTGACCGAATTTATATAAATAAAGTGAATTTAGTTACTGTTTTAGGCATAAAACTGAGTAAACAGTCAGGACATTGGTTCAACCAAGTCATCGTAAATAACAGAATACATAATAGAGATAAAGAAAGGGGGAAGAAAATCAGAAAAACAAGAAAAGCAAGAAAAACGAAATAAGATTGTATAAAAAACGAGAAGTAAAATAAAGTATATAGAACACCAAAACCCGCAAAATATTATCACAGAAATTAACACAATCAAACCAGTACCGATAAAATAGGATGTAGCAGAGTAAAGTAAATAAGATAAAGTACAAGCAAAACATATAGTAGTAATCCAGATTCAAATGAACTAAGTGTGAGTTATAAAGTTAATACCTGGTAATAAATGATTATTGTTCAAATTGGTATTTATATTGGTTGAATTAGTAGCGTCAATTTCTGATAAGATTGTTAGAACCTTGCTATAAATTCTTTTACCATAATTAGAGTATCTAATATTTGGTAACATTGGTCTAATCATTTCTGCCATAACGCACTTAATTGGCCAACCTGAAACTTCAAGGGCAGTTTGAACAACATAGTTACCATATTGATCTTTAATCAGTGACATTAACGCTTGAATATTAAGCAAAGAGGCAATCAATGGGTGAATGTTACCATAGTTTGAAAAAACACTAGGATTTAACTTGAGACATTTTTCAACAACATTTGAAGAAAATTTACCACAACTCAAAGAAACTAAATTGTTCGAAACAATTTGTAACAATTTCAAGTTAACTCCCTCAATGTCTAACGAAATAAGATATTGGATCACATAGTTACCAAATTGATCTTTCATCAAGTAGATACTGTTTCTCAAAACATGACTACTTATTTTTTGCACTTGTGAATTTGAACATTTGTTTAAGAGTTTTTGTAATACGCAACAACCGTGTTTATGAGACGCAATTTCAATCAAATTATTAATGATCAAATCAATCAAAAAGTTCAAATCGTTACCATAAAAATGTGAAATCAATTTCTGAATTACATGGTTACCATTTAAATCCTGAATCAGATTAACGATTTTACTGGAAATAGCATGTGCAATCAAGTCATGATGATTTGAAGTAGAAAAGCATCCAATCAGCTTCTGTAATGCCCTTGTACCATGTAAGTTGATTGCAATTGTTTCAATATTTGGACTAATTTCAACTAAAATTAGTGATAATTGCGCAGGAGTTGCAGACACCATTAGTTTTTGAATAAGATAATTACCAAAAGGATCTAGCATTAATGGGGATGAATATTTATAAGTTGCATTGAAAATGAGTGGAAAGTTAATCGTACAGTTATCATCAATTTTCTTTTGTAACATACGACAGCCATGCTGGTCCTTAGATAAGTTTAGGATATCCTTTGAGGAGAGCGTTGATAATTCGACATTGAAAAAATTTGAGTTTGAATTTGAGTTTGAGTTTGAATTTGAGCTTGAATTTAAGTTTGAGTTTGAGTTTGAGCTTGAGCTTGAGTTTGAAGTTAAAGTTGGATTTGGGTTTGAAGCTAAACTAGGAGTGGTAATAGAATTGACAGTTGGATTTGACGTACAATCATTATCGTAAGAATTGGAAGATGAGGAGCTTGACTTGGAAACTCCTGGTGTATTTGAAGAGATACTGAAGTTTGATTTAGGATTTGGAATGTTTGACGAAATAATTGAATTATTAGTTGCGGTTGAAGAGACAGATGTATTTGAGAACACGGTATTACGTCTAGTTGTAGGTTTTGAAGATGGAGAGACTTCAAAAGAAAGGTTGTTTAGCTGACGTTCAATTTCACAAGTATTTAAATCAGAATCAATGAGTGATGGCAATGAAAATTTATTAATGTTAAAAGATGAGTAATGAGATGGGTTTAATGATAATTTTAGTGTGTTTGGTAATGATGAAGTTCTATTGTGAGTACTAACAAAAACATCATTATCAGCTACACATTGAGAATATTTGTATGGAGATATTGGGGTATAAGGGGTACCACATGTTGAAGTGGAAGTAGAACTTGAGTTTAAAACTGAATTGGTTGAAGAATCACCAGTTGAAAGGGATAAATTTGGAGTGTAAGAGTTTTTATTATATGTGTAATTGTTTGGTTTGCACAGGGGGGTATTTGGAGTAGAATAATTAAATATGGTAGAGTTTTCACTAGAAATATGGTCTAAAGTTTGAATTTGGTTCTGGTTATGATCTTGAGCAGACTCAGAATCTTGATTATCAATATAATTCATAACAAAAAAGTTTTGTGGTTTTATATTGAAGTCCATTATAATCAACTAAATGTGAAAGGTGGCTTAATTTATGGTAGCTTAAAGTGTGAGCAGGTAAGATGCGTAATAAACGGAATATAATCAAAGGTAAGATTGGATACAATACAGTCTGGGTGTCTAGAGCTACTTATAAGACAGCCAAGAAAAAAGTAGATTGAAGGTGATAAATATTGGCAACAGGAAAAGACAGCGACGTATAGAAGAATTGCGGCAAGACGGGGAGAAGTAAGATATAACGTAACTGGAGCAAAAAACAGGGTTATCCAAAAACTAGGGCCAGAACAGACAAATTAACGGTGGAAACCGGTTCGAAAGGAGTTGATACTGTGAACAATAGAATAATAATAGCAATGCTAGCAAAGCCCCATCTTTGTACGGTGAGCGCGAGCGATAGGTCTAACAAAGGAGGAAAGACGGTTATGCAGTATGTTAATCTGATAATTAAACAATAAGGTAATTAGATCAGAAATTGATGGAGATGAATAATTGCACACGTCAGATAGTGTGTGGGTATAATAGATAAATAAATGTAAAACTGTGATCTCATCGAATCAGTTTACGTAAGCCAACCCAGGATAGAGGGCGGTCTGGACTCCGCGAATCGCCCCTTTCGCCGCTGCTCCTGTGGGTTTCGGCGCGAGTCCTCTTAATGGTGCGACACCTTTTACGTTGCGTTTTATTTTTAAATTGTGCAAGAGTTTTTGTTCGTTTTTCCTTTTTTTCGTTTTTCGTTTTGCAAAACGTCGGCCGGCGCGTCAACCCGGCGACACGTCGATGGACTTGTGGATTATTGCTTTTTGGATTTTTAGGATTTTTTAAGATTCATCCGATTTTCCTTTTTTTTCTTTTTTTTCTGTGGTTTTTACTCGTTTTCAGATTAGGACAACACAGATGGACGAGCGCTGGTAAAGATGATTACGCACACAAAACTGGATGGCGGCTTACTGCCATAGCGTTATTGCGAGCTTTGCATAGTATTCTTGGGGCTAGCCCATCCAATTGAACCGCAAAAACCATGTCAGCTCCTTTTGTTGGTATATACATTGCTCTGTACGATTACCAGGCCCAGAATGACGAAGAACTGTCTATTAATGAAAATGATTTGCTTTACCTGATTGAACAATCAGATTTTGACGATTGGTGGCTGGTAAAGAAGAGAGTACTTGATGCAAATATTGATGAACCTCAGGGTTTAGTACCTAAGACTTACATTACACCAGCTTCTCCGATTAAAAATGCAATTGCATTGTATGATTATACGAAACAAACTGATGAAGAGTTGTCATTTAATGAAGGTACTGCATTAGACGTTTATGACGATTCCGATCCAAATTGGGCCTTGGTTGGTATAAACAATCAGCAGTTTGGTTTTGTTCCCGCTAATTACATTGAGCTGACAGATTCAACCACACATGTTCTTGCTCCTGCTTCTGCTCCTGCTCCTGCTCCTGCAATAACCGGTCTAACTCCATTTCCTGAACCAACTGTTTCTCCAATGAATTCAACTCCAGTTACTCAATCTTTCCCACCTCCGCCTCAAAGAAACAATAGATCCTCTTCGGGAACTCCAGTAAATGCTTCTTCTGTACCTAGCTCGAGAGCTGCAGCTGCTCCACCGCTTTCTTACAATGTTGAGAATTATAGTGACGATGAACCAGCACCTCCAATGCCCAACAGGCCAGCTTCCAAAAACACACGTTCATCAAATAATAATTATTCCGATGATGAAGATGATCAAGATCAAGATAGAACGAAAAGTTTCTTTTCACCTTCAAAATCCCGCTCAAGGTCAAATACTGCTTCATCAGCAAAAATCTCACGTAAAAAGTCCATTTCAAACTTCTTATCGTCCAGTAAAGACGATGAAATAAAACCAGTCAATGGTGATTTTGCTTGGAAGATTCATGAAATCGATGGCAAAAAGAAACGTTCTGGTGTTCTAGAAATTGGTAACTCTCGTGTTTACTTAGATATTGATAACAATTTATCTGAATCTTGGCCAATTTCAAATTTAACAAATTATAATGCAGAGAAAAAACACGTTTTTTTGGATTTCAAATCCCCTTCCTATTCTTTTGAATTGCACGTTGGTAATAAAGATTCTGCACATGCAATTATGTCAATTCTAGGTGACATGAAAGGTCTACAATCTCAAACTGCATTATCTGATGTTAAGAATGCTCAAAGGGAAGGCACTGAATCAGCTGTTGCTTCATCATCTAAAAAGGGTTTGATTTTATATGATTTTGATGGTGTTGCTGATGACGAATTGACCTGTAATGAAGGTGATCGCGTTTCAATCATTAATGATCGTAAAAGTAAAGAATGGTGGATGGTTGAAAATTCACGAGGTAAAAGAGGTGTCGTTCCTTCAAATTACGTTAAATTGATTTCAAATAAAAATAAATCCTCATCAGCCAAAGAATCGTCAAATGGTGGTAATGGTAATAGTAGTGGTAATTTTTTGAAGAACCTACTTGGTCCAAATTCCAAAAGTCCAAAAAAGAAAAATTCAAAAGATAGGGATCGTGAAGAACGTGAACTACGTGAAAAGGCAAAATTACAACACGAGCGTGAGGAATTACAAAAACAACGTCGTCGTATGGAATTGAAGGAAAAGGAGTTGCTAAATCGGGATAGAGAACAACGTGAAAAAATTCGTCGTGCTGATGAAAGATTACGTGAACGTCGTTCACGTGAAAAGTCTAGTTCCAAGTCTACCAATAATAACAAAGAAGAATTGAATAACCCTGATCAGCATCGTGTACGTACATGGATTGATAGATCTGGTTCATTTAAAGTTGAAGCTCAATTTTTAGGCCTTCAACAAGGTAAAGTCCATTTACATAAGTTGAATGGTGTTAAAATTGCAGTTGCAGCACAAAAATTGTCAACTGAAGATTTAGAATACGTAGAAAAATTAACTGGTACATCACTTGATAAGTATAAACCAAATAATTCGAAACTTTCCTCATCGAGAAACACTCCAGTGACAACTCCAACTATAGCAACCTTTCCATCTAACGATGCTCCATCTCAGCCATCATTACCATCACGTGAATCATCATCAGCAGTCGCACGTCAACGTGCTTCGACTGTACCATTGCGTGCAGATTTAGTTGATTATTGGTTCAATTTTTGTGTTGAAGCCGGTGTTGATGTTTCAGTTTGTGATAGATATGCAAGAAACTTTGCACAAGAACAGGTTGATAATACTGTACTTGATGGTGTTACGCCTGCCTTAATGCGTACCTTAGGGGTTCGTGAAGGTGATATATTGAAAATAAAAAAGCATATTGATACAACATTAGGTAGAAATCAATCCGACTCAACTTTGGGTAAATTTCCAACTGATCCTCTTCCAACGACTCCTTCGAATGCAGCCGCAACTGGTATTTCTGATGACGATTGGGCAACCAAACCTGCTGTCAGATCAAAAGAACCTTCACTATCGCCGCCTCCAAAGAATTTAACACCACAGATTACTGGATCGATTCAAGATTTATTGGATGTTAAACCAATGGAACCAACACGTTCCGGTCTAGCACCAGTCAAGCCAGTAAGTACAATTGGATTATCATCTTCAGTAAATAATACTGCTACCTCGCCAGTTAAACCGTTAAACAACACATTAACTGGTAACTTACAATTACAAAAGACAGGTATAAATGCAACAACAGGTGGAATCCAAATGCCAATGATGGCAATGCCAACTGGGTTTATGCCAATTACAATGGTTCCTATGCTCACTGGTATGCCAACAGGTATGGCACCGTTACGTACAGGTGGATTAGCCCCTGCTATTACCGGTGGTATGCCAATGACATCATTTGGAATCAACAACTTAGCACAACAACCACAACCACAACAGAAAACGGGTGGTGGATTTATAATGCCAATAACTACGGGTGGTGTATCGATGCCAGCTACCACATTCGGTAATGCCCAGGCAACTGGTGGTATGTTCAAATTACAACCTACTGGTGTTACACTACAGAAAACGGGAAATTTTGGTAACGGTATACCTGCAATGCAACCAACTATGAGGACCGGTGGTGGATTTGTGCCTCAGTCCACGTTCGGTATGCAACTAACCGGTGGTATCCCACAAACACAGTTTAATTCAATGAATCAAATGGGTCAAATGAACCCTGCTTTAACTGGTGCAATGACCGGTGGATTTCCACAAACCTCATTTGGTGTTCCGCAGACACAATTCAATCCAATGAATCAAATGAACCAAATGAACCAGATGAATCAAATGAATCAAATGAATCCTGCTCTTACAGGAGCTATGACAGGTGGATTACAACAGAATCCGTTTGGTAACGCAATGAATCCGGCATTAACCGGTGGTCTACCACCAACCTCGTTTGGTATGCCACTAGGTAACCAAATCACAGGTGGTTTTCCAGTAACATCATTTGGAGCACCAATGGCTGGGCAGATGACTGGACAAATGACGGGTGGATTCCCAACAACGTCTTTTGGTGCTCCAGCTGCTCAACCACTGCAATCACAACCTACTGGTTTTGGCTTTGGAAATAACACAACGTCTGGTAAGCAGGCGAATTTGGCCAACGCCACAGCCGACAATCCATTTGGATTTTAGAATTTGAGTTTAAACATTTTTTTAGTTTCTATATTTCTGTTTATGTTTATGTTTATGTTTAATTTTTTTAATTGTTTGTGCCTTTTTTTTTATTCATCATTGTCTTTTTATCGCTAATTACCAGAATTTAGACGCTTTTAGATTGAAATCAAATTAAATCAAATACTATACACTACAACAAACAAAATTAAAAATAAATAACTACAATTTAGACAACGCAGGATCGGTGTTCTCGTTTATATTGTCATTATCCTCACTTGACCTATAACTATCCATCACACCATCTGCATCCTCATCTTTTGACTTCTTTTCACGATCTCTGATCCTCTGCTGGTCAGCCACTTGTTGAGCGGCAACGGCCAAAGCGGCAGAATTGACCAATTCATGTTCATCATCATCGCCTTCGACGGACATTGAAGCCATTGCTGCAACATCGGCAGCTGAAGGCATATTAACATCTTCATCCTCTTCTTCTTCATCGACTTCTTCTTCATTCATGTTATCAACGTCCATTTCATCAGATTTTTTGCCGTGTTCGGCAGTTACTGGCTTCTCTGATGATTTTGTTTGACTAGCTTCCTTTTTATCAACATCCATTTCATTATCTGATATATCTTCTTTATCATAATTGGAATCTTTATTCTCATCAATCAGGGGAACTTCAGGAGAATGGCCATTATTTGCCATTTCAGATTTGTATATAGTACATCCGCCATCATCATATAATCTATCTGGTAAAGCACCATAAAGCCAAAATAAACCTTTTCCTTTTGAAATCCTATAATTTTCTAAATCATTAACAACGGTTAAAACGTTTTTCAGAATTGACTCGTGTCTTTTAAACTCATTTTCAATAAATTCTATAACTTTCTTACGTCTTTGAGCAGATTTAGCAATTCTACCTCGACGCCAACGAGTGCCATAAGATTTTTCAAGAAATTCTAAAGGTGGTTTATTTTTGTGACCAATAGTCCATTCATCCCAAATATCTTTAACAGTTTTGGCTTGATTATTAAGGTCAATTTCAGGTATTTGAGTGCCTGGTATGAAGGGTAATGAAGCATGATGATTAATGCGATAACTATGGTTTGCACGAGCTTGTTGATTTAATGGAAGTGAATCGAGCGTTGACATATAAGTTTTAAAAGGTTGGAAAGTATTTGAATTCATTAAATAATTCGAATAAGCGTGTAAATTTTCATTTTTTTCCATTATTTCCGGTAAAACTGAGTTTATTTGATTTATCGAGATTGAAACAGCTTCAGTTATTTTTTTCATATTATCAAGAAACTCTTTGTTAATAGCGACTGATGATGTATCGGATGAAGTTGAATTCAAATCTACCTTTTCTGAATCTCCATTTTCAGTAACATTCTGTTCCTTTGTTAATTTTGCTGCGTCCTCAGCTTGCTGGGGTGTCTCTGGAGGCTCGGTGTTTTCCAAAGTTACATTGTCTTTGGAAGGGGAATCATTTAATACGGTA
This sequence comes from Pichia nanzhaoensis, assembly GCA_030573035.1. NCBI lineage: Eukaryota > Fungi > Ascomycota > Pichiomycetes > Pichiales > Pichiaceae > Pichia > Pichia nanzhaoensis. The sequence goes on from JAJMCN010000006.1 coordinate 286,808, forward strand.
TTTAAACTTGGATCAATCTTTTCATTTTCTGCCTCTATGTCTACTTCTACTTCTTCCTGTGTTTCTGCACCTCCTTTTGTGTTTGCATCTGTGTCTTTATCTGCACTATCTGCATCTACGTGAGGCTGTTGTTGTTGTTTTTCTGGTTCAGTTGTTTTGTCTTGGTGTTTGTCCTTTGACGCAGGGGTAGAGGTAACATCATTGGCTGATTTTGAATCGACTACCTGTAGTGCCAATCTGGCAGTGTCCTGGGGATTGGAGGTGGAAATTGGGGTAGCAGACGTATCGGAAGTGGACATGGTGGATGTGTTGGATACAGCAGCAGGCATAGAGGGTGCAGGAAAAGCGTCCATCGACTTAAGATGTAAACAAAGCCTTTGCAAAAAACTTGTGGCAGCCCAGAGAGGGCGGGGGTGGTGCTCGTGAGAATTGGACGACGACTTCACTCAGCAAAAATCATAGTTTACACGCGGCGCTTTCTTTCTGTTGTGATCACAGTCAAAAGCTTGCGTCGCCGACTCGACAAAGCAACCGCGACTACCGACGCAAAAAAAGATGATGCGGGCCGATCGACGCCAGCTGTTTACATTAGTCGCCCAATACAGCAACGGTCCAGCTGACCAACACGCAAAAAGCGAAACCAATCTACTTTTGCCGCGTACAAAGTGCAATGACGCAGCTTATCAGCTGACGGTTTGATTGGAGTGTCAGCCGTTGGCAGACTTGGGTTCTAATGCCTTCTAATATGCGCAGCTGTGTTGTGACTCTGGCTATCGCTGTGACGCCTCCTGCTCTGTTGCCGGTATATTTTCAACCTCCAACTCCCTACATCTTGAGCAGCAAAACTAGTGTTACCGATCTACTACACCGTTAGACTAAAAGCACATCGGTTTCCATTTCTGTATCCTTTCTAACACTCTTATTAGCGGCTTTTCTCTCGTCTCTCGTCTCTCGTCTCTCGTCTCTCGTCTCACTTTCAACGGTGAGGTTTATTTTCGCGCAGCCCGCAAATGCCCGGCGGCCGCGCGTGTGATTGGACCGATTGCTTATCTTTATCAGCGAAAGCTGCATTAGGCAAGTGCAACGCCAGCGGCCTGATTCCAGCAGCTGTATATAAGTACCGCATTTTGCCATGTTAGCATCCCGATGGCAGGGTTTTGTTGTTTAGAGAAGATCCTTCTAGGGTTCAATTATTTTTTTTTCTTTCAGTCTGTTGGAGAATTTTTTTAATCTTTGGTTCTCTTCTTGGGTTATCTTTCTTTTTGGTTTCTCTTTCTCACCATCTAGCTACATTTCTCAAAAAATAATAGTATTAAACTCTCATCATGTCGGATATGTCAAACGATGTGTGGACAACAGACTTGTCTGCCCAGTATGACGGTGCAGCCATGGTCTGGGTCATGGTTTCCGGTGCATTGGTCTGGATTATGGTCCCTGGTGTTGGTCTTTTATACTCAGGTATGTCCAGAAAAAAACACGCTTTATCTCTACTTTGGGCCTCGCTAATGGCAATTTGTTTAATTTCATTCCAGTGGTATTTTTGGGGGTACAGTCTTGCTTTTGGTACTGCACACTCAGAATTCTTAGGTTCCTTGGAACATTTTTGTTTAATGGGCGTTTTAGGTGATAACAGCGGTTCACCTGGTTTACCTGATATTGTTTTTTGCTTTTTCCAAGGTATGTTTGCGATGATTACAGGATGCATTATGTTGGGTGGTGCCTGCGAAAGGGCAAGATTAGGTCCAATGATGGTTTTTCTTTTCATCTGGATGACTATTGTTTATTGTCCTGTTGCTATGTGGACTTGGAATGTAAATGGTTGGCTTAACGTTTTAGGTGCTTATGATTTTGCAGGTGGAGGACCAGTTCATCAAGCTTCAGGGGTTGGTGCTTTAGCTTATGCTTTATGGTGTGGTAAAAGAAGAGATCCACTTACCGAAAAAGGTATTCCAAAATATAGACCTCATTCAGTTACCTCTGTTGTTCTTGGTACTGTTTTCCTCTGGTTTGGTTGGTTTGGTTTTAACGGTGGTTCTTCTGGTGATGCTTCTTTAAGAGGTTTTTACGCTAATGTTAATACTAACTTGGCAGCTGCTTGTGGTGGTTTGACTTGGATGTTCCTTGATTGGTTCAGATGTGGTCACAAATGGACTACTATTGGTATGTGTTCCGGTGCGGTTGCAGGTTTAGTTGGTATCACACCAGGTGCAGGTTTTGTTCCTGTTTATTTTGCAGTTCCAATTGGTTGTATTACTGCTCTTTGCTGTAATTATGCTGTTGATTTAAAAGATATCTTCCACATTGATGATGGTATGGATGTCTTTGCACTTCATGGTGTTGGTGGTTTTATTGGTTCAATATTGACCGGTTTATTTGCTGCTGACTATGTTGCAGCAAGTAGTTATGGTGTAGAAATCGATGGTGGTTGGATAAATCATAATTATAGACAGTTAGGTTTACAATTGGCCGCCTGTTGTTCGATTGATTTATGGTCTTTTGTTGTTACTTCAATTATCCTTAATATCATGAACAGAATTCCTTTCCTGAAAATTAGATTATCCGAAGAAGAGGAAGATTTAGGTACTGATGCAACTCAAATAGGTGAATTTACTTATCAAGAATCAAATATGTTTATACCTGAACCAATCAGATCAAAGGCAGTTCCAGAGAATGCAAATACTCAAGATATTAACGCAATCCCATTACCAGACAATTCGATAACCGATGAAGAAAAAACTTCATGATTCTAATAATATTTACAATTTCTTTTTCTAACATTTTTTAATAACGTTTTACAGTTTCTCCCTAATGCAAGTTTTTTAATATCATTAATAAATATATAATATATAATATATAATATAATATATATATATATATTTGAATTTCTATTTTTTATTACGTAACAAAAAGGGTTTTGTTCCTTTTTTTTTTATCGTGAATGTTGTTTACGAATTAGTATCTTTCACTTGAACTTTCTCTGTAAACATGTCAAAACGTAGTGAGGATAGTCTATCTGCATATAGAGAAAAGCTCCACTTTTTAATTCACAAAGAAAATGGCAAAAAACTTACACCGGTACTGCCCAGCGCTAGAAACATACCTGTGCGTTCTGATCAGCAAGACTTAAAACGCACAATTGAGGCCAAAAATCAAAAAATATTGGTCCTTTCAAAAACAAACTTAGAGTCTTTGGACAAAATTAAGAAATTAGAAAGACAATTACAGGATATGAGAGACCAATTGGCTCTCAAAGACACTAAAATCGAACAGCTTGAACGGACGATAAAAAGTTTACATCATCAAAGACAGTTACACTCTCAAGCTCAATCTCATAGTTATTCTCAAGAACAAAACACTGATTCGTTCACCGAAGTTAAAGATTCAGAGCCGGATGTGGATGTGGATGATGAGGTGAATCTGGACACACGACAGCTTCTTGATCTTGATCTCCACGGTCTCTCTCTCTCTTTCCACTCTTCGCCTACCAAAACAAATCCAACATCTTCCAACAGTGCTGGTGGCATTTACAACTGCAACGACAGCTACCAAGTTGACCTATACGATGACGAAATGGAAGAGTATCTCTTTCCAGTGTGAGCGACGATCGGCGCCATACGGTGCGAGTTCAAGTCCGAATCCGGGTGACATGATTTTATGCTGCAGGTCCTTCCAAGTCGTTCCGTAGAATGTAGCATTATTGTGCTGCTGCTGTTGCTGCTGCTCGTAGCAAACATGTCTCTGGTCAGATACAACACCTCTGATTCGCTGGAAATTTCTCAGGACAGGAATTTGTCAATGGTTTATAAAACCAATGTTTCTAACGAAATCGTGTTTTATGATTCTGATGCGAATGATTTCCAAATTGTTAAGTTAGACAATAAGCGTGGACGAAAAAGAATTGAAAGAGACAAACAGGAATATACACAACACAGTTTTGTTTGTTCTGTTTGTGGAGCATTTAATGGTGCAGAGGAAAAAGAAATAGAAACTGAACCTGCCAATTTTATTCGTGGAGACTATTTCAAACTTCTAACCAACTCTTTGTATAAGGATGAAGGACTGCTTACAAATGGTGAAAATACGACTTATCATTTCAGTACTATTCCTGATACTCTGATAAATCAGGGGTATTTTGACAAATTTTTTAGAATCCTGTCAAAATTGGGCACAGGATCATTTGGATCAGTTTATAAAGTTGAGCATGAATTACTAGGCTTAAACCTTGGTATTTTTGCATTGAAAAAAATAGCAATTGGTGACGATTTGGATAATCTAAAGAAAATTTTGTCAGAAGTTAAATTTTTATACGATTTAAGCTGTAACTTATCAGATACAAATAATAATAACGTTGTTAAATACAATCACGTTTGGATTGAAATTGACCATGTCTCAACATTTGGACCTGAAATTCCGGTAGTTTTCTTGCTTTTCGAATACTGTGATGGTGGTACACTGGAAAATTGGGTGGAAGATATTAGGAATCCAAAATTTAGCTTAACTGATGAAAAAGTCTGGAGAAAATTAAAAGGTAAAAAGCCAGTTCCAAGATTACTAAATAATTTTGAGATTTTCAAAATCTTTAATGATATCACGCAGGGATTAAACTACTTACACGATTTGAAAATTTTACATAGAGATCTAAAACCTTCAAACTGTTTATTCAAATCCAAATTTGATCCTAATTATACTCTCAATCCCGTCAATAATTTGAAAAAAATCGACGAGATCCCAACTTTACTGGTATCTGATTTTGGTGAATCAATAATGGCTAATTCAATTGAAGAAAGTTGGCAAAATAACTTACAAACTACCGGAAACACAGGAACTTTGGAGTTTTGTGCACCTGAAATTATAATTCAGCGAAAAAAAATATCCAACAAAACTAGCAAATTCGGGGGATTCAGTTATGCAAGTGATATATATTCACTTGGTATGATTCTACACTATTTGTGTTTTGGAGAGTTGCCTTTTACAGATGAATTAGAGCCAGATGATCTCTGTGATGAAATCCTGAGTTCGGATTTGTTTGATAATTTATACAGTAAAAGGCAGATTGTTGATTATCCAAACTCAAACTGCAACGCATTGCTCATTGATTGGATTAAATTAATTGAATCTTTAGTTTCTAAAAATCCCATTGATAGGCCTACAACTTTACAAGTTTTGAATAAATTAGGATTAATTTATGATAAGTTAGATACTAATAACTATGGGGTTGAAGGACAAGGGGAAGAAATGGGGGCAGTCGAAGAAGTGGAAGACTTCGAAGAAGTAGCGGGTGTCCATGAAGATGAAAAAGATACTGAACCAAAGCTAAAAAGTAACTATATCCCAATGATACTTATGTTTATTATTAATGTTATTTTATTATACAAATTGGGGTATAATTCAATACCTACACATTTGCAGTTTCTTATTATGGGATTATACTATGGTGGTTTCGAACAATGGTGGTGGTGCCGCTTATACCCTTTACAAATATTTTTCACGTTCATCGTCATCATCAAATTTTCATTAGCATTAGCACTGGCATGAATTTTGTAGATCTGTAGTTTGATTATTAAAATCCAGATCAATTAATCCTTTTTTGGTTTTATTATTCTCGTTTATGAGATGGAACAACGCTGGATCAATATTATCTGTAATATACTCGAATAATTCAATTACCTGTAGATTATCCTTTGCACTAGTCTGGAAATACATACCTATCTCTGAATGGTTATTTAAAAACTCTTTGATCTGACTAGCAAATGTGCATTCTTTTCCATCAAGTTCATCCAATTTATTTCCAACAAGCACAAGCTGCATCATTTTGTTCTCTTCTCCATTGTCTCGTTCTTCTCCGATATACGTTTCTAATTCAGATATCCAGTATTCTGCCTTTTTGAATGTTTCTTTGACGTTTAAATCGAACACGATAATGGCAGCATTCGAATTCCTATAATACAATGGTGTCAAGTTATGAAACCGCTCCTGTCCTGCAGTATCCCATATTTGTAAATTAATGAGGTCTGTGGAATCACGTATAATTTTCTTGGATATAAAAGCTGCACCTATGGTGGAGCTTTTATTATCGTTGAAGGTATTATTTTGAAGCCGTTCAAGAATGGATGACTTTCCTACAGAAGATTCTCCAAGTAGCACGACTTTATAGTCTGCCGTCCGATCAGGTTTTGTCTGCAATAACGTCGTCATTTACCCTTTTAGACATCCACCTAAAGCGTGGCATACATCTTCCCACATGCCTGACATGTAGAAAATTTTCTCAGTTGATAGCTCGGCTCGTAAAAAAAGATAAGGGCCGCCCACGATATCTGTTAACTCCCCTTATCGTGTTTGTTATTTGATGCTGGGCAAAGCATACATGAGACGACACCGTGTAAGACCACCGACAATGGCACAAGGGACGTTGTTGAACATTCTACCCAATGGGGGAATAGACTGTATTCTTCTCGGACGAACCTTATATGAGGTTTTACGAGCGTTGAGACACACGGGAGATGATGATGGTACAGAGTTCAAATTCAGCAATGACAAAGGCGCATTTTTTGTTGTGTATTTAAGCAAATGGGGAATCAATTTAATTTTTGACACGTTTCAGCAACGACTGGTGTTAATTGAAGTCAAGTTGAATACATCGGGAGAGTCAATCGTTCCGGGAGTGAACTTTGAATATAAGAATGAAATAATTACACAATTTGAATTTAAGCTGGTGTACAATAAATATTTTGGACCAACTTATAAAGGTCACTATGATTTCCAAAATAAAGACTACTTTTTGTCATACTGTGGAATTACGTTTAAATTTGAGCGCATAGAGGCAAACGAGTATTCAAATGAAACTCTGAATACGATTAAAAAAGAGTTTAATTGTAAATCTATATTCATCTATCAAAATACGGCGAATTCAAACATGCTACTTTGGAACACGTTCACAAACCAGCTTGCAACAATGGTTAACACAAAGCCATCGGTGGATTATATCAAGAAAATGCGGAAGTTCTGTCCATGTGTTCATGATGGGAAACTTCGTGTATCCCATTCGAATTATTCATTCAAAAAGCATGAGTTGGTTGTGCATTTTGAAAAACATCCGTTGAATTTGACAGAGTTCAGCATTAAATTCAATACTACAACACTTGATGAAATTATCCGGGTCTTCGGGTTTCCCAATGATTCGATATTGAAAAGAAAGACACGTTCGAATTGCATACAGATGAAAAAATTTTTTATTCCAGACACTGGTATAAAATTCACAACATCTAGAGCGTATATTCCTGAGCGTATGGTGAATCAAAAACAGTATTTAAAAGAAACGTTAGATCTAGAAAGTGATGACAACACCAACTTGGAAAATTTCACACAAGAACTGATCAAGATTCATAACTATTTCCATTTTGGCTTTGATGTAATTTATGACTTGAATAGTACACAAGGTGGGTCGAATCTTGTGACTAGAGTTATTTTGCATGAGAATTGTATTGGATCGATTGATTTTCTGAAGTACGAAAAGCTCGTTGTACTTTACGAAGGTGATGATGATGATAGTGAGAAGGAGCAGGGCGCTACAGTGAAGTTTAAAGATTTAAAGCAGATAATCAAGTTTGGAAACAGTCCAATATTTTTAGACAAAAAAGAGTATAATATTCAGGAAGATTTTGAAACAGATTTGAAAGAAACTGATAGGATTTTTGAAGTAATTGATATAAATGATGATGTTAATGTGGACAAAGCTATGGATGTTGTTACTCCTGATCTAAAACACTGGGGGTTGACTATTTACGATAGTTGCGAAGGTGCAACGGTTGAAGCCTTGATTAGTGGTGATGACATATGTACGTTAACATTATATTAAATAATAAAGTATATTTTACAAAAAACCATGATTGAGAGTTGAAAAAAAAGGGGGAGTGTCGATAATAAAATAGAAGTAGTGTTGTGCGTGGAAAGGAAAAAAGGACAAAAAATAAACAAGAATAATATAATCTTAGAATGTATAGCCTGTACCTATGTAATTTTGAATTGATTTATTTTTTTGGAAATAGCTAATTTCAGGTAATTCGATATCAGTGGCGTTGATGGTTGCCATGTGTTGATAAATTTTTGAATAATTAAAATTCAATTTCACATCTTTCATGATATAATTTTTGAAATTTTCTAAACTTATGAAAGAACTTGAACAAATTTTCCATAGTTTAAAATAAAGGTCTATTCTATCATTGATTGAATTTGAACTAAAATTAGATAAATGAGGGGAATTAATTGTTGCATCTCTAAGTGCAACCCAGTCTGCGTGAGCAATAAATGTCATGCCATTAGAAGCATTGTTTGATAATAGCTGTCTGAATAAATTTAATATACTCTTGGAATCGATTTCAACTGAACCGCAAGCTTTTAAACAACATCTATAAAAAACGTTTGTTTTAGAAAAATTATTTGAGTTTGCAGTATTCAAGATAAATTCCAAAACTTCTGGATTTTGCCAACAAATTGATTTTGATAATAAAACGTTTATGAAAGGTTCATCAATTGCACGAATTTGAGTATATTGATTAATTAACTTTTGTAATTCAATAAATGAATCATTTGAATAAACTGGGAATTTTTGGAAAAATATTGTCAAAAATGCATCATTTAAGGAAGAGGAAACTGAAGAGTTTGAAGTTTTCTTATTTTCATAATGATTCCAAGTAATTAACCAAATATTTTTGACTTGTTCATAATTATTTGTGATTTCCCAGGTATTTGATAGATATTTTTTAATAAAATTTAATTGTAGAGGAGTCAAATAAGGCATTGATTCATTAACTGCATCATTGAAAAAGTAATTAGCTATATCGATATCTTTACAAAATCCAATAAATGATAGATGTGCCATTGTCATATAAGATTTGACATTGATTGGCGGTTGATTATGTTTATTATTGAAATTTGAATAAACGTCTGAAGTTAATTGCTTAAATATCGATAAAGCATCGTTAGTTTTATTTTTGAAAAGGCAAACTCTAATCATGCCAACTTGTAATTCATTGTGTAATTTTTCATTTGATTTTTTGGAAGTTTTGATTTTTGCATACATATCCCAGACTTCATTAAAATTAAAATCACCGGATTCCACTAGAAATGGAAAAATAGAACCCAAAACTGGTTCTGATGTGAATAAACTATATAAATTTGGGTTGCTTTTACCAAGTTCCCAAATATGAACTGCTTCATGTGTAAAACCCAAATCTTTGTAAGCTTTAAATAAATGAGTTAAGCCATGAGAATTTAAAGGGATGAAACCATCAAGTAAGTTATAAGAAACTTCTCTAATTGCACAAGTTAAAATATAGTGAATGTTTTTTATAGGGTTGTTTGAATCCTTATCTAGATTTTTTTTCAACTTTGATAATTCTAAACGATGAATCCTCAACCCGTTTCTCAAAAGTGAGACGAATTCAGTCATTCTTTTTTCATTTAATTGGTTTGAATATATTAGTGATCTATAAATTGGGATAATTTTCTTGACAGCAATCCAAAACTGGTTTACTCCGCCTGATATTTTACCGGTTGCTAGGTCGTAAGTCGAATTCTGTGCGAGGCATTCATCGAACAGCGCAAGTTGACTTGCAGCGGAGCTTGAGCTGGAACTATCATTTAGGATTTTCTTGTTGGTGTGAGCCGAATGATTTTGGGTATAATGGTTTTGTTGTGAACAAGAAGTGTCAAAGGGTTGCTGAGACACCACATTACTTTGGTAAAACCTTGAAGAAGTGTAAGTAGACGAGAAAGACGGAGCAGTTGAAGGTGGTGGTGGCTGGACGGTGACAGAAGTGGAAGGCGTTTGGTGGTGCAAGGCCTTCGAAGATACCCTCTGTGTGTGTTTTATCCCTGAGGAGGTAAAAGTTCTGAGCATTGTGGGTTGGATGCAATGAGTTAGGACAAGGCAAGACGAGATGGGAGGAGATGAGATGAGATAAGATGGAACAGTAAGATACAATACGATTAGATAAGACAACCACACCCACTACAGAAGAAGGGCAGTAGGGGAAAACATTTAAAGAAAACAATCCGGCAATGGCCATGTCCAGGCCTGCAACGGGGAGCATCACCGCAGTAGTGGTGCCAACCCCAGGACAGCAGAGGCAACAGACAAACAGCTCGCAAAGATCAACACCTCGCACAGGCGTCCGTCACTCGATTCGCTGTTGTCGTCACTCCCGATGGCCCCACTTTTGCCTGGCGCCGAGAGCAAGCCGCCGCGCGGCCGCCCGGCCGGGCGCTGCTGTGCGCTGTTGTGCGTGCGTCGGTCGTCCCGGTGTCCTGGCTGTTGTTGTTGGGCCCGGAGAACCGCGTGCGGCGCGCGGCAGTGACCAGAAATGACCCGCGCCAGCGCCAAAAGCCCACCCTCTGTTTACAGCGCGCTGGTTGTCGCGTGGGCACGCATTTCTTTTTTCTTTTTCTTTGCTTTTTCATTTTCCCGCAGGGTCACGTGCACACATGGCGTTTTCCCCTTGCGGTACCTATATATCTATGTCTATTATCTATTTATCTGTACTGCAGCAAAATCTACACTAGCGTCTTTTCCCATTGCTTCGGCCTTTGCCTCCACCCTGGAAATTGAACTTGATATCTCCAGTTCCTCCCCCAAAACCACCTGGGAAGCCTCCCGGGAAGCCTCCTGGAAAACCTCCTCCAAATCCTCCCGGAAATCCACCAGAAAACCCACCAGCAAATCCACCACCTTGCCGTTGCTGCCATTCGTGTCTTTTCTGCGCATTCTCCGGATCGTTAGGATCTTCCCCTTGTGTATCGTACTTTTCTCTCTTCTCCGCGTCCGATAGTATCTCATATGCGTTGTTAATCTCAGCAACTCTAGTCTCAACCTCGTCCTCGCTCATCTCCTTACCTCCATTAACTTTCCCTTGTTGTTTTATCTTATCTGGGTGATTTTCTTTCATCTTCTGTCTGTACGCCTTCTTGATCTCTGCCTCGTCCGCATTTCGTCTGATACCTAAAATCTTGTAATAATCATTCTTAGGCTTGAATGGAGTTTGTGGCTGTTGTTGCTGCTGTTGCTGTTGGTGGCGGAACTGCTGCTGTTGTTGCTGTTGTTGCTGTTGTTGCTGCTGTCCACTCAATTCTTCATACTTGGCCTTCCGTTCCTTCATCAAATTAGTCAGCTTCATTGATTCACTCATACTAGCAAATAGTTCCCGTACTTTACCCAGATTCTTTTTTTTCAAATACTTCTCCAATTCCCTAGCAAAATCGACAGCATCTTTTTCTTTGTTATTAACAAGCCCACCCAAATATTCATTCTTGAAAATCGATTTGTTCGCTTTGAACTTACCAATCTCGCCACAATGAAAATAGCATTCTTTACTTAATCTAAATAGATCCTTCAACACACCACTCTTCAAAATATCCTTCCTCTCAAATCCATTTTTTTCACCAACTTTAACAAACAGTTCAACAATAATTTCAAAGTTATTATCAAACTTTTCAAGATCAATTCCAAACCCCCCAAACGCTTTACGATCTAGCCCATTTTTAACTTTAACCTTACTATCTTTGTCAAACAACAAACCTTTGACATCCTTCCATTGTTCTGTACTTAACTCAAAGTCACTGATCCTGTCATCAACCGATTCATTCGTATCACTATATACAAATGAATAATAAATGGAAATATCCCGAACAAGCTTCATAATCTTACTCAGTTTTAAATTGACTCGATTCAAGTTCCTACATCCTTCGAATTCATTATCTATCTTCAAACAATTTCTAATAATTTTGTCTGTCTGTACATTGTACGTACCAGTCACTCCAAATAGCTCCATTTCTCCCAAACTCACATAATCATTTAAATCGACTTCCAGTCCTTGTCCATTGACCAATTTATTGTACTCTTCAGCTATTAACTTGGACCTAGTATCGAAATCTAATCCTTTCCTTTTAGTCAAACAATGTATTTTGGACCTAATCACATAATCATCATTTGATCCAATCTCCAGCAACGAATTCAAAATTTCAATACATTTATCCCAGTCACCAGCTTTTTTCGACTTTTCAAATTGTTTCAACTCATTCCCATAATTAAAAACCATTTTTTCAACATCGTTAAATACTTGTGTGTTGATCAATTTACTCATCTTACTATTTTCCAATTCAGTAACTTTATCTGAAACTTGCTTGAAATTTCCCAATTTTATACCCAGTTTACAATATTTTTCAAAACAGCCGTTATGTATCACAAATTCCGCTTCACTTTGTTCGTTTTTGTTAACAATACAATTTTCAAAATCAACCAATGCTAACTTTTCCCGATTCAGAACCATATTTATAATACCATGCTTGAATTTAATGTTACTAATCTTATGTAATACATCATCATTTTTTTCGTCAAAGCTGTCAAATTCATTTAATATGGAATCATAATCATCTAGAATTTCCAGTGATGCACCGCTATTTTTGAATCTTGTATCAATTTTCTCCAATTTATTTGAAAGTTCATCAAGAGTTGATCCAACTGCCAATGGAACCAATAAAATGGCCGCTAACGACAGTATTTTCATACTTGCTTTCTTGAGTTTTACTGCACAGATTAAAACGTGAAATTTGACACGTTTAGTCCAAGAATACTATAACTGAGCGGGCTTTAATCTAGAATTTTCCGCACATAAAACGATTACGTAAGGTTTCTGCCTAACAAACAACCGGGGCAAAGCTTATCAATAATTACTTGAGGCAACTCACTAGTAGAAAAATGCAAAGAAGCTAGAAATTGTGAGAAGAGCTGAAACTTATACTGTATCTATTCATGAAGGCCAACAAGCGGTCTTGAAACTAATAAGATCAAATTGGATATAGTGATTGTGGTGATATGGGCAAATGAAGTTCAACGCAATCATTAATTATAATCTAAGTAAATCAGTGTTTCTCATAAAGATACATTTAGCAACATCCGTATCGACATTGCGGTAGGATGCACGCTCCAAGTGTTCGTAGCTGTAGTTTGTCTTAGTGGAACACACTTTTAATTTTTTAGTAAGTATAAATACTCTAAAAGAGATTAAACCCGAACACTTGAAAGAATGTGGTGACCTGGAAAAAATAGCAGCATGCAACATGTCAATTGCTTTGCTCAATCTGTTGAATCATTTTCCAGGTACCAAAGACCTCACCAAAACCAGAGCAGCTGTCTCTCTGCCTTTAGCGAAGAAGCAAATCATCTTCATTTTTGAATTTTACAGCCTGGATCAATTAAACTTGTTCCCCCATGTACCAATCCTTGAATGCCCTACTCTGTTTGGATCAGTAAGGATGGTTTTCGGTTGAGTTTGTATAAACTTTAAATCTTGGAACAAATCCTGGAAACTGCGCTTTAACCTATTTTGATGTTACTTTGGGGATTGACAAGCTTCTTTTGTACTTAAAAGCTAATGCTACAAAATGACGTCCAATGCAAATAAAAGATAATTAATACAGTTTGATAAGTACTTTAAAAAAGTGTGCTTCCGAAAAAGTGTATTGAGCACCGTGGCGCAGTGGAAGCGCGCAGGGCTCATAACCCTGATGTCGTTGGATCGAAACCAACCGGTGCTACTTTTTTTTTCACTTTTTGAAAATGATAAAGCGTGTCAGTTTGTTTTGTTTTGCAGTTTTTTCTATATTTTCTCGTCTTGTTCCAGATTAACTACTGGTGAGATCAGTATGGCTGTTTGTATACATGTATATCTACAGCTGTTTCTTCGAGCGTTCAGGAGCCTTTTATACTTTCTCTTGAAACTGTCAAAGAGCATTTTCAATGTTTGGTATCCGTATGTTTTGGTCTATAGTGCTGCTTTTCTTTGGTACCACAAATGCCTTTTATTTACCTGGTGTTGCGCCCACTTCATACAGTGAAGGTGATAAAGTTGAATTACTAGTTAATCATCTAACTCCTTCATTAGGAAAGGAGGATTTGGACAGTTCCACATACTTGTACTCATATGATTATTATTTTGACAAGTTCCATTTTTGTGAACCTGAAGAAGGTAAAAAAAAACAAAGTGAATCATTAGGTTCAATTTTATTCGGTGATAGAATTTTCAACTCTCCATTTGATTTAAGATTATTAAAAAATACAACATGTAACTTGTTATGTTCAGCTGCGTACTCACCAGAAGATGCGCAGTTTGTGAACGGTAATATCAGAGCTGGTTACCAATTTAATATGATGATAGATGGATTACCTATCGCTAGAACTTTATATGATGCTAAGACCGACGCCAGCTTTTATAGTTCTGGTTTTAACATTGGTTTTGATGATGACAATAATACACCTCATCTATACAATCATTACGATATTTATGTTGAATACCATTTAAGATCAGATGGTAACTATAGGGTTGTTGGTGCAACTGTTAATCCATATTCCATTCAGTATAATGATATGGATAATTTAAAATGCGATGATGAGTTCTTGGACATCGAGCCAGTTCAATTATCTTCCCAAGAAACTACGAACGTTATTTTTACATATTCAGTTCATTGGATTCCATCAGAAACAGCATGGGCAACTAGATGGGATAAGTACTTACACGTATATGATCCAAAAATCCAGTGGTTTTCATTGTTTAACTTCTCATTAATCGTTATCTTTCTTTCCATTATAATGTCTCATGTTTTATTCAAAACTTTAAGAAATGACATTCAGAAATACAATGAATTTAACCTTGATGATGATTCAATTGATGAAATGGGCTGGAAGTTAATCTCTGGTGACGTTTTTAGACAACCGAAAAATCCAATGTTATTATCAGTTTTAGTTGGTTCAGGTATTCAAGTTTTACTGATGTCATTCACCGCATGCTTTTTGGCTGCATTTGGTCTTTTGTCTCCTTCAAATAGAGGTTCATTGGCAACTGTGATGTTTGTTTTATACTCAATTTATGGATTGATTGGATCATATTTTTCTGCGTTCCTTTACAAATTTTCTCAGGGCGAAGATTGGAAAATCAATATGTTATTAACACCACTTTTAGTACCTGGTTTGTTGTTCATTACATTTATAGTAATCAATTTCTTTTTGATTTTTGTCCATTCATCAGGTGCTGTACCAGCAGGCACAATGCTAGCAATTTTTGTCATTTGGTTTGTTGTTAGTATTCCATTGTCATGCATTGGATCCATATTAGGTTTAAAGAAAAAACCTATTGAATTGCCGGTTAAAGTTAATCAAATCCAAAGACAAGTTCCACCACAACCGTGGTACATGAAAACACAGTACTTAGCATTAATTGCGGGTATCTTCCCATTTGGTGCAATTGCAATTGAGATGTATTTTATTTACAATTCTTTGTGGTTCAATAGAATTTTTTATATGTTTGGATTCTTGTTCTTTTGCTTCGTTTTGATGTTAATTACATGTATGTTGGTGACTTTATTACTGATTTACTTCTCATTATGTAACGAAAACTATCATTGGCAATGGAAATCATTTTTTGTTAGTAGCGGTATTTCAGTTTACGTTTTCCTACATGCAATTCTACTGTCCAAATTAAATTTAGGTGGTTTGACCTCAATCGTCTTATACGTTGGATATTCTTTTGTCATTGCCGCATTAGTCGGTCTCATGTGTGGTACTATCGGATATCTCAGTTCAATGTACCTCACCTTACATATCTACGGACAGATCAAGATCGATTGAAATATGCGATAGTATATATATATAGATTGTTTAAATAACCAAAAGTGGAGTAATAGTGCCACAATCACCTCTCGATTCCGTCTTCGGCGGACTGCTCTTTCAGTTTTCCAGGCAGTGCAACCGGTTTCTCCATGTCCTCGACGCCCGTTCTTTATTTTCGAAATGTGTAGTTTGTGTGCTATGTATTAGAGGAACTAAAGTGGAGATCAATAATTCTTGAGATATAATTGTTTCCACTGGACAGGTGATTACATACATCATGTCTGAAGAGCAACCAGAACAACAGCTACAACAAGGCGAGGTCGTCGATGATAAAATTGTCACTGTTAGAGTGAAGATTCCTGAAATCGACGAAAGGTTAGAAATTCCATGTTCAGTTAACGATTCGCTTTTTGATATCTTCGAAACCTTGAAAATTCTTCCTTCAACCCGTGAATACACTTCATATGAACTAAGAGTAGGTGATAAAAGTTACGGTGAGGAAACATTCATTTCCGAATTAGTCAAAGAAGACGACGATTCTGTTCTCTTTTCATTAGTTCCTTCTCCATATAATGAAATCTCTGCAAGAAAGCATATTATTGCAGTGAGACAATATGCAGGACTGGAGTCTAAGGATGATTCCTTTTTTGAAATTTCAGGAGTTAACTCTGCTGCTTCCACTTATGATGATTTGCAGCTGAACACACCTGTTAAAGCTGAAGAAGAAATTAAGGCAGAATTAGCAGAAGAAACGTCTGATAATGAAGAGGAATCTAATAATTTGAAAATTTCTGACGAAGAAAAATCTGAAATATCAAACATGGTTTCTGAAATTCTTGAATTGAAATCAAATGTTGACGTCGTTGCTTCCAAGCCATTCTTGAAGGCCTCACCAGCACTTAAATCTTTATTCATCTCACAGTGGTCACCAGCGGATCTTTCAAGAAAATTAAAAGGTGATTTATTTTATTTACAGGCTCAAACTTTAGAGGGTGAAACTTTTACTATCACTGCTCATGTTTCTGGTTTTTATATCAATAATTCAACAAACTCAAAATTTGATAACTCAATCCGTAGACTTTCTTCAAACAAAAACTCAATCAACTATTCATTAATTTCTCTTTTAAAATCTTTATCTCCATTATTTACTAACCAAATTGAAAAGAATGATGAAAAATTCTCCAAGTATGCCTTGGAAACTTTCGTCATTCCAAGTACTGCAAATGTTGTGTCCCCATGGCTAGTTGATAGTCTGGAAGCTCCAACTGCAGATTTAGGCAAATCCCAGTATAATTTCTTTCATGGTGGTATCGATGGTGCAGATTTGCAGAATGACTGGAACAAAGATTACCAACTATTGAAAGATATTTCTAAGGGCACTTTAACTCAAAGATACAATAGAGAACAGTCCTTAATTTCTACAAGCTCAAGTTTTACCACTGCTGCAATTAAAGGGGCAATGTCAATTATTAGAGGTGAAACCGAGGCAGTTAATCCTGAAGAAGATCCAGCTTATCATATTTACTTGAGAAATGGTATCTTCTATTCTAAGGCAATTGATTCAATAGGGCAATTTAGGGAAACAGGTGGGGCTGAAGCTGCAAGAGTTGCTGCAAGCAAAGATGTTACTGCTTTGAAAAGTCTCAATAAGTATGATATTAAGGCTGTTCACTCACTTTTAACCACAGTTGTTGACTATTTAGGTCATAGAATTGTGTGTCAGGCTCCGGTTCCAGGTATTTTTCAAGATAATGATGTCGTTGAAGAAGAAGAAACTGAAAAACCAGCAGAAAATATTGTCAAATATGGTTTCATTGATGATCATTCAGATGTTGTCTCCGATGAAACATTCTGTGAAATTTTTAAGGAGGTTGGTGATGCTTTTCATTTGAAACCACATAAGATCTGGAATAATGATGGTTCTAAAGTTGTTGATGTCGTCACTTCAGGTTTTACCAAAGGTACCAAAGGTTCTGATGAAAAGTCATACATAATTGATATGTTTAGATCTACACCATTGGATATTGAATTTATTGAGGCAAACTACAACCCATCTAATAAAAACTCTTATCCTCACAGGGAAACTTTATTAAGACATGAAGCTATTTCAGAATGGATCAAAAGGGAAACCGCTTACGCTGTTAAGAATGAAACGGAAAGATTAGCCGCTAAAGGTATAACGGATGAAACTAAACAGACGATTGGTATTGATAGCTCACTTTTCTTGTTAAATCCAGATGCATTTTCTCTAACCCCAGCTCCAACTTCAGAATTAGCAAAGGAGCTAAAGGCTGATGAAGATAAAGTAAGAGAAGTCTCTAGATTTGTTAGTCAAATTCTAGTTCCTGAATTTGTTAAGGAGATGGAAAAATCTGAAGTTTACAATGCAATTGATGGCACTCATTTATCTGAAATTCTTCACGAATATGGTATCAATGTGAGATACTTAGGTAAAATTGCCCATTTAGTTATTGAAAGGAAAGCTGAGTATTTGAAACAACAAGAGGCTAAGTTAACCGAAATTGAAAAGATCAATCAAGAAATTACAGAAAAGGAAGAAAAGGAATTTGCTGAAAAAAAGGCAAAAATTGAAGCTAAACTTCATGCTAGAAAAGAAGCTAGTGAAAAAGGTGAACCGCTTCCAGATTTCAAAGAAGAAGAAGAAGCTGAAGCAGAAAGTAGAAAACAAAAGGAAAAGGAAGAAGCCGAGTTATCAACTGCTCTCAATACTATTCCAGTGACGACTTTATTAGATTCATTATATGAAGTTTCAATCAATGAAATGATTGCAAGAGGTACTAAACACTTTCTGAGAAAACAACTTCAATCAATTCCAATGCCACTTGCAACTTATGTGATTTCTCATGTTCACAATTGCTTATTTGCTGCAAAGGCTAACCCTGAGCCAGAAGCGCCAAAGCTAAACTTCTTATTGTCAACTATTTACAAAGATGTTGATTTATCAATTTTGGAAACGGATTCCAAATTCATCACTGACTCAATTGCCAAGGAAGTTTATATTAGGTTCAGATTCAATTTAGCTGAAAATTGGGTCGATTCCATTAAGACCACCCAACTTTTGAGAGCGATCGCACTTAAATTTGGTATTCAATGGAAGAACAGAAATTATGCTTACACCAGAGAAGAACTAAATGCTCAAATTGCAAAGCAAACTGAGATTGCAGCTCAAGAAACGAAGCACGAAGAAAAACATTCAAGAAAGAAGGGTAAAAAATCACACTCAGCTGCTCAACCTGAATTATTTGATACTACCATCTTGTCAACCACTTTTGCCCCGGAAGATATTATCTGTATTGCACCAATTATTAAGGACTCTATTTTTGAATCAACTTCTATTCCTGACGCTTGGGAAACTGGTATCATCAAACTTTCTAGTAAAGACGAAAGCGAAAACCAAGAAGGTTCAATTTTTGTTAGTCAAGCAGTCCAATTTTGTGAAAGACTCTACGGTCCTGTTCATAATATAACTGCGTCTTACTTAACTAAACTTGCTAACCTTTCTGCTTCTTCTAATGACAGTGCTGGTGCTGTCACACTGTCAAAGAAATCATTTCAAATTTTCGAAAGATGTGCTGGTATTGATTCTTTTCAAGCTGCATTAGCATTGAATCAATTGGCTAATTCATTAGTTGCAAACAGTGAATTTGCCAATTCTGTGAAAATTTACAAAAGATTGTTAAACTATTGGCTTCTTTCTTTTGATGAATATCATCCTAATATTCTTAATATTCTTACATCCGTTGGTGTTATTCTTATGAGGTTACAAATGACAACTGATTCAATCAGAGTCTTTACTAAGACTCTTGAATTAAGTGATAAGATCAATGGTGAAAAGAGCCAACAATCTGGTTACTTTAAATTTCAGTTATCTCAATTGCTTTTGGCTGATAAGAAATACAAAGAAGCTTCCGATTATGCTGAATCATCTTTTGAAATCCTCAAACATTGTCTTGGCTTGAAGGATAAAACTACTGTTGATGCTAGAAAATTAGCTGTTGGATCAAAGAACTATAATGAATATTTGAAACAGCAAGCTAAGAGTTTACACGACAAGCAACAAGAAGCTAGAAAGTTGGAACAACAACACATTCTCAAAGCTAAACATGCACATAAATCCAAGCAACTTACCCCCGACCCACAAATTGCTAATAAGAGTATTGAAGATATTGTTGCATTTATTAGTGGTTCAGGCCCTGAAAAGAGTAAGAAGAAGAAGCATGTTAATAAAAAAAAAACATCCAAAAAGTGATTTGAAAAGAATTTTCTAATTCTTATAGTAGACGTGTATTTATTCTTATTTATACCTTGTTCATAAACTATTCTGATAATAATGTAGTTAGAAATACCTAGTAATGAAAGAATTTTTAAATTATGTTCGTTACTCAGACTACCTTTTTTTATTAAGTTATCTATCAAATTTTATTTATGTTCTAAAAATATACAGAGTTTAAAAATCATCATCACCCTCAACATCACCAAATTGCCAACAACCGATATGTGACGATTTTGCTTGATTCTCTAATTCAAGTAACTCAGTACGTTCTTTTTTCAACAAAAGTTCAAACGGTTTTAAATTTTTCTTTTTGACTAAGCCCCAACCCTGGGAAATCATTTCTTTATTAATAGAGTTGCTTGTATCCTTCGTAATGACAGCAGGATCATATAATTCCACATCGTATTCAACATTTGGTTCGGGATTTTTGAATGTAACACAAGCAATGACTTGGGCATTTAACAGAGCATCCTCTAAAAAGTAAATTGCCTCCTTGTAATAATCCTCTTGGTTCGTTGGTGGCATATTAATCAATGACAATTGTGCAATATGTGCTTGAGGTTTATATGCAGAAACAGAAAATTCCGATGGTAGATTACTAATATCAGATAGTGAAATTGTTTCAATTGTACCATAGTCCAAATGTTGTACCTTTGCTTGTTTGTCATTTCTATTTATTTCCAAAACTCTAGCTCTATAGTACTTTCCATTATCTTTTAGTTTAGCAGCAACAACCTCATTACGCTTCAAGGAACTAGCAGGTTTAAAAGTTGATGAAACTGTATGCATTTTTTGCATAAACAGCTTTAGTTTAGCCTTATCAGAATCTAGAAAATGTAGCGCAATCAGTCCGTTACCAAGGACTTCACATACCTCAGCATCTAAATATTGCTTTTCTATCTTCAAAGTTTCAAGCTGCTTTGTTAAAGCATCCGTTGAGTTTTCTTCAGCTGACGGATCATAGTTTTCCCAAATACCAACCTTCCTTTCCTGAGCCTCTGCTTCTGCAGCTTTTAATTGTGATGAATATTTAGTTTCCATCAGTGATCTTTCATGCAATTCGACCAACCCTTCCTTCAAAAGTGTAACCTGGAATGGAACATTTGAATTTGGCAAAAAAATGTTACCAATAAAAGACCCAATTTTGTCGGCACCATATATTTCAATATTGATGTCTCTTTGATAAAGTTTTTTATTCGCCAAATCTAAAGCTTTTTTTGAAAGTTCATCATCCCTGTTTCTTGAATTGGCAAGACCACCCAATACTAAGGTAAGTATAACACCTTCTTTTGGTAAAGCAATTCTGAATCTGGTACCTGAAATAACGTGTTCAACAATACCTGAAATCTTATTTCTATTCTGGAATGAAAATAAATATGGCTTAGATCTTGACGCACTTTCAGATGCATCAACACGATTTTCTTGAAGAGGAGTTTTACCATGTATACCCTTCTTAGCCTTAATAGCCAATGATTCGGTTTCAATAAGACCATCCCAGTAGTCTGGTCTTTCTTCACCCCTTCTATGCCTGATGACACTAGCGAAACCGTTTGCAACAATATCTTCATTAATATTTTTACCATCAGATGTCCTGATAGTGACAAGCGGTCTTTCGTCATATTGCTCATTACCTTCTCTAATACCCTCAACATTCACATCCACATGTTTACCAATAAGTTTATGCCTAACATATTCTTTTGCAACTGGGACAAATGCGGAAGTAGAAGGATCAGAAATCCTTGGTGCTCTCAAGGAAATCAGCTGAACGGTTCTTTCTTCACTGCTTCTAAGCCTCAAAACAATTGTATCAGAAGAGACGACTCTAGCAACAGTTGCATCAAATCTTGAACCAAGTTGAATGTTTGAGATAGAAGTTGAAGAATTTGAAGGTACAACCGCTTGTTTCTTCCAAATCTTTCTACCAGCGGTACGTGCCTCCTTTTCCTTCTTACGTAAAATAATCATTTGCTTGGAACCTACGAGAGCTGATTGCCAATCACAAACTTCAGCTAAACCTTCTTCAAGAAGTTTTTCAGCAATACTTCCGTAAGGATGAATGACATCACCGACTAAAACGCCAGATAATGATTCGCCTAAAAGATGGACTTTAACGGAGGACATTAATAATCTGTTTTCAGTGTAAGCTTTAGCTTCGTCACCGTATTCTTCTGCAGGCTCATCATTCGTTGAGCTTCTTGGAGTTTTGATTCCTGCAATAAGAACAGGAACAATACAATGAGTTTTTGAAGTTAATAATAATCTTACCAATAATCTGTCACCACCAAGAACTTTTTCGACAATGGCTTCAATTGAGGTTGGATCTGATCCAATCTGGGAAACGTCAGGTTTTGAAACAATTTCAATTTTTTTATTATTTGGATTCCAGAGTCCAACTTTTGAACTTTCTGCATCCTTTTGAACCTTAATGAAATGCTCTAGCTCTTCATCGTCAAATGCATTTATGTTATCTCTAAGTTTAGCTGCACCTTTTGATAGAACGTACTCGATCAATGAAGGAAAAACTGGCGTAGAAATATCACCAAACTCCCTATTTGAAATGCTCTTATAAAGAACCCAAAACTTGACTTGTTTACCAACGAGTAAGTTTCTCAAAAGTTCTCTTGCTTCAAAGGCATACTTTTCATTAGATTGCAATCTTGGTGCTTGCAAATATGCTAATGAGAAAATACGTTCTTGAGTACCTGAGGCAGAAGTAAGAACCAGAGTGTCAGCAGAAAGAACACTTTTAACTTTAGCAAAAAATACCTGAACCATTGTGTCTATTCAATCGACGGATCTAATGAAAGCAATAGATCAATTTTTATACACCTCTTATCGAACACGTACACTTTTATTGTGTCCGCTGAAAAACATTCTGCAAAATTCGCCACAGTCACGTGATATAATGGTTTCCTGGTGTGCTAAGTTTTTACTAAGTTTATTTATTAATGACATGAACGTACATACACACTTGAGTACAGGCGAAAGCTGCTGTTTATTGACTATTTAACTTGGCCTTGATTTTAAAAAGTAAACTGTCCGTTCCCTGTAGCCATGGAGACCCCAAATTGCTGGAAGTTTCGGAACCCAGTTCGTCGTCGATTCGCCAGACCATCAACTGTGCTTGTAAGGGCCGAATCACTGGATCAAGTTCTTTGGCCGATAGCAATAACCACAACATCAGTTTTCTGTTTCTAGAAAGACCAAAATGGTTTAGATTAGGATTGGTAATTTGTGGTTTATATTCATTTTCTGACTCATAATATGATGGCGCATTATTCAAGTTTTGCTGAATTTTTGTCGCTGTATTATACGATAGGTAGATGTAAGCAACCCTTTGCATTAAATAGCCATTAAATAAGCGATTTTGAAGCTTAGAATCTATCACTTTTTTGAATAGGTTCATGGATTCATTAAAATATATTTCTGCAGCGGGATAGCCTATTGGAAATCCAGGTTGTGCGGAATTAAAAGCTGTTGTTTGTCCTAATAAAAGATATAATTCTGCTGCAATAACAGTTAATCGCAAAGTGTATGTTTTTAAATTACATCTTGAGAGATACGAGTAAAACGATGAATCTAACATTGGGTTTATGACAGTTGATATCATTTTCGCTGTAATGGGTTGTGAGTTTGTCCCTGACTTTTTATTGGCTCCAAGCAAAAGTGAAAATATAATGTACTCTTGCAATGACGAAAGATGCGCAAATGCCTTATCATTTATCATGTCTTTTTTTATCAGTTCATATGTCGAATACGCATTTTTATAGTCTCCCAGCATAAAGTACCAATCTCCTAATTTTCTCAGTATCATTTCAGGGGATTGTGCTAAATAATAGCCCGCTGCACTGTTATATGATATTTTTGCAGTAGTGTCTTTTGTAGCATCATTAGATGTCTGATTCGAACCGAAAGAAAAAAACGACTTTTTACTACTCCCACCCCACTTCCTTCCACTGAAAAATCTACCAGTCAAACTCGTACGCGGTGACACTACTTCTTCATTCCACTGTTTGATTTTGTCGTTCATAAACAATATTAAATCTTTTGAGATCAGTTCTTGTAGCGGCCTTTTCCATATGTTAAATGCCTCTTTGCTAAGTACGATAGTAGAATTCTCATCATTTCCTTTGTTAAACATTGATGAAAAAAGCTCAATTGTCTCACTATGATCAGTTATTGTGATAGTACTTATATCTATGGGGACAACAGTACTTCTTTGACCCATTTTTACTTTCATATTTTCTTGAAGTTTCAAGGAATTTTGCAACATTTTTGAATCACTTTGATCAACTAAAATAATAAATTGCTGTAGTATTGAGTCAACATCCAACCACTTTGGTATATTTTGGTTTTGTAAAAATGTGGCTAAGTTTCTAATTTCACTCTCTGAATCATTTGCCGATACAACAACAAGTTGCATGACGGGGTGGTTAAAACAATCAAAGGATGATAAATTTGTTGATGAATTCAGCAGTGCTATTAGTTTCATATATATACTATTCTGTAAACTACTTATATTGGCATACTCCTTGCAATATGTTTGATAGTCTAATGATGCATCATTTGACGACCTGATCTTTGCATCAATTGAATTAACATATTGTTCCAAGGACTTTTCAAGCGTGTCCATATTGAACAGTTCTTCTAAACTAGCATCGGACCTCCTAAGATCCTTTAAGGTATTTTCCACAAAACGTACACATCCCGATCCTGAAACATTTGAAGATGATCCAGTACTAGTTGAAGCGTAATTAATCGGTGTATTATAGCCCATTCCATAAGCAAACACATTCTCAAAATATGTAAATAAATGATGAACATTATCAACTCCTCCAAACTGTTTTGCCATTGAATCTGCAGACTGAGAACTAACAACCGCTATTTTTGGTGCATAGACATTTAGAAGTAATTGCTGTATACTGAGTGAGGATGGTCCGCAGATATCAAGAGGATGATCACTCGAGGAGACGGTGCGACACATACTCGGTATTGGTAACTTCATTGTCGAATTCATATTCACAACTTCTGATTAACTCAAGCTGAATACCATAGCTGAAATCAAATATTGGCTTGTTTGTGCAGATATTCTATCCCAAAAAATCATTTTTGGCTCAACGCGGTGTTTCTGTAAATTCAGATTAATTATGGTTTTCATAAAAGCGTTAATAGTATATGTTACATAGTATTAAAATGACAAAAAAGATGAAATAGTGAAAGGACTAAAAAGAATAAAGCAAAAAATATAAAATGAAGAAACGTGAACAAAATGAAGTAAGAATAAAGCAAAAAATTTTTTCTAAAAATACATGATAGAATCAGTTAGGTTTCATGGAGGAAGTCCCGGATTTTGACCCATATTAACCGCTTCCTCAGGGTGCACAACATCGACCAATTTTTCACTATGAAAAACTTTATCTTCTCCAGTGAGTTTCAGACCTTCCAATTCTTCCTCTTTGTTGTTACTGAAAACTGTAAATAAAATTCCGGCGCAAGTTAGTAACACTAATGTACCAACCGCCAAGGCACAACCGACACCAGCAACTTGTCCATTTGTAAAATTTCTATTTTTCTGCTGTGAATTAAAAGTAGTACTTGCCGATGAAGTTTTCGAAGTTGTTGAAGATGCTGAAGTTGTTGAAGAAGTGGTGGTTGATGTAAACGGTCCCTCATAAATAAACATAGATGTCATACGAACAACTGCCTGCGCGTTGGCATTTTCAACTTGCAAATCATTTGCTGTAATCGTATATGGCAACCATTTTTCTCCATCCCAAGTGGCACTTGATACCATTCCATAACCATTAACCTGAAACCTACCAGTTAAAAGTAAAACTTGAGAATTATAAAAGCCAGTAGTTTCCGTTGAGTTGACCAGTGATATACCATTCAATTGAGAATCGTCAAAATTCAATCCATCTGTAAGTGAGTTCCATTTGGAGTTATTGAAATAACCAACATAACTCTCACCTAGAACAATAATAACATCCTCCAAAGTTTTATTATTTTTTCTTTCATCACCGAAAACAATAGCCGTGACAGGTCCTGTTAATTGTGACGTTAACTCATTCGATATTGAAATGTTGTTATTGAAAGTATCATAAACCCCCAAATAAGCGTATTCATTACCAGCTGTGAAGTTACCACCCAGTAGAACACTATATGCATTATAATAATTAACAGATGAAATATGTCCTGAAATACCAGAGACAAAACGATCAATAGTCAAACTGTTTGAATCATTACCAAATACACATATGTTATTGCAATCACCAACATAAAAGTCACCAACAGCAATAACTGTACCAAATTGAGGATCAACAGTCATATCTGAAATAGATCCTGTTAATGTTTCATTTGATGTTTTTAGAGTGCTGTCGTTCAAATCAAAAGATGCTAAGCCGTTTATGGAAGTACCTTTAAATTGAGAAACATCATCAGTTGAAAAATATAAAGTTGATTTGTAGCTCATTAATGCTTTTATTTGTGTATTGCTGCTAAAGTGTAAGTCCTCAGATAATACCGAGACAGATCCGTTGGACAATATGTAAATATTTGATCCTGCTACCGCAATTTTATCATCATCAATAAATACGCCCGAGACCAATGAATTTTCAAAATCCATTTCAATTGGATCGATATCGTTACCTTGAATTTGAACGGCATTATTAGCAGATGCATCAAAGCTGATGATTGTGCCAATAACAAATGATTTACCGGAGCCATTATCAAACATCCAATTTTTATCGTCAGTGTCCAGTGATGAGTACAAATTCATTGCAAGTGCAGAAGAGTGGTTAACCAATGTATTCGATGTAAAATTAATGGTTTCCGGATATAGGGTCGTATTGTTATAGTTAACTATGATGTATTCAGCATGATTATAGACAAATCCCGATAACTGTTTAACACTGGAAGCATCTGAAATATTCACCGACTCCAGACTAGTATCTAAACTATTGTATAGTACTGAGCCTTCGAACGACAGTGAGGTATAATTGTTAAAATGATTAAAAGAACCAAGCATTATAAATTCATCAACAGGTCCATAAATATGATTAACATTCCCATCTAATCCTCCGTCGATTGTGAAAAAACCTGAACTTTCCAACTGAAAACTTGATTGGTTAACATCGCTAATATCAAAACCTAAAACCCCATCACCGTATTGAGATTCGAAATCACCCGCTAATATTAAGGAAGTATCATTGATAATCATCTGATTAATAACAGCACTTTCACTCAGAACATTGCCTATCAGATTTACGCTCGTATTACCGATTGGAAAATCAACATTAGGCTCAGTAAAATTTGAAACAACATATTCCAATACGCCATTAATATTAATCATACTATGTTTCGTAACTGTTGAATTCGTGGTGATATTACCATTAATTTCATCGATATCGAGTTGAATATACTGCAATTGAATAGATTCAGCAATAACATACAAATCATCACTATTCAGTGCTTCATATAATGTCATCTCGACATAAACTGGGGAGTTGGATTGTGTTTTCAAGCTGCCAGTGTAGAGTGCATCATATTTTTCATATTCGTTAGTTTGATATATCAATTTGCTTGCTAATTCTAAATTATCCGCGTCAAACACAGTTACGTTAACAATACCCCTATTGGCACATGAGTTATCGTTTAAACATCCACTCGTATACATAAGCAACGAATATTGACCTGAAACTGGAATGTGAATGTTATAACGAATACCTTGATCTCCTGAAATACTGGATGGTGATACTTCTGCATACAAGTAGTTACCAAGTGAGCTTTTATTCCACTGTAAATCACCAATAGTTTCTGAATTGACAGATATATCATATTCATTCGAATTTGAACAAGTATCTAAATCGTTTAACGCATCGTTTGCATAAGCCGTAATGCCAATGTTCGAGAGTTCAATACCGAGCAACTCAGCATAGGATCCGTAATATTCTAAAATTTGAACTGTAAATGAGGAAACACCGACTGAATTAGCAAATGCAAAATCCTGAAAGGTATCGCTTAATTGGAGAACTGTTTGATTATTATTCGTGAATGTATGGTACGTTCCATCTGTAACATTTGCATCTGATAATAGTGACTGAACAGTCGACGATAGATAAAGAGGACAGTTAGCGTCACAAAATTTGACTTGTAGATCTGTTGGATCAATATAAGTGAGGTTCATGATACCATTTGCAGGATAAGTAATGACTCTGAACGTCTTAACACCATGTGAGTTAGATTGGGAATTATATAAACGTATTTTAGAAGGTGTGATTTCATTTTGCAAAACAGCCGACCAAGATCCAAGTTGATAATCGGGTAGCTTCCATCCATTATCAGATGTTGGACACAAAATATTGGCATAGTTATTACCGGCAGTTGCAGATACATCAGAAGGAAAAATTGGAATCTTTTGAGAAATGTCAATCAAATTTGATGAATTTCGTATTTTTGTATGATTTGTTTCTGTGATGTTATAGGTAATATTAAGTAGATCCGAATATCCGATTGAGTTGAAGGAACCACCAAAAATTATACTTTCTGAATCTTCATATTTGATAATTGAATTTACAATTGAACCTTCGCCAAATCCTCCAAATGGTAAGGATAACAATTGTTTTGAGTCATAATCGTACTGAAAAGCTCCGTATGTGTTATTAAAAGAGAGAGAACCTCCGAAGTAAATGATATCATCAGCAGAATCGTAATAAACAGATTGAATATCACCTTCGACATCATCCCATCCATTTAATTGAGTTAATGAATTGTTTGCATCATATATGTATGGCTCGTTATCTACAACAATAATCGAAGAATTATTTTCCAGGTATTGCCATAATGTGGGAGCTGATGTTATATTTGGATTTTGAAGTAGCGTTATTGAGTCATCGGTGGTTGACAGTTGATAAAAATTAAACGGGGTTTCATTATTGGGTATTGATAAATTGTATTTATTTGTGTTGTTGTATATCGAAACTGCGTTAAATTCACCCAGTAGCAAAATACTTTCATTTATCTGCGGTATATCGATAATTACATCATCAGCAGGTACCATTCGAAGAAGTAATAGTGAAGCTAGCAGTAGTTTTATTTGCAATATCATTGTTGTGTAATCTATCGTTTTTGATAAAAACTGTTTGAGGTGACTACTAGCATAGACGTCCTTCCACGGGCATATTCCATATACGTTTACTACAAGTTTCAGTAACCCGTCATACAAAAGTTCATCACAAAACGCGCTAGCCTTGGGAACTGCCATAAACGGAAGATGGTAAATACCA
This sequence comes from Pichia nanzhaoensis, assembly GCA_030573035.1. Classification (NCBI taxonomy): domain Eukaryota; kingdom Fungi; phylum Ascomycota; class Pichiomycetes; order Pichiales; family Pichiaceae; genus Pichia; species Pichia nanzhaoensis. Next base: position 316,044 of record JAJMCN010000006.1, read on the forward strand.
GCCACTAGACAAATTTTACCAGCCACCCATCTTTCCGCGTTTGTCACGTGACAACAGGAATGGTTCGATGAAAATAGGTTTAGATAAAACAGATGAATGCTACAATAAAGAATTATTGATAAGCGACTTAGTAAAGGAATTAGAATCAGAGCTAGACCTGTTACTGTAAAAAAAGATAAAATTCGACAACAAAATATGTGGACCATGATTTGAAGTCAATTATATCGAATATGACTATTGATTTAACAGATAACGATCTGGAAGAGGGTAATTGAAATTAAAAGATTAAGTGAATATTAGCACAAAGTAATGTTTCCACAATCTTCAGCACATTCAGTTGATAGTTAAAATCAATGGTTTTTCCTACAGAATTTAATATTTTAATCTTTATATGCTGGCAAGCTGTGATTTATTCATGCTTTATAATTCTAAGAAGCTAAAAGCCACTCTATCGTTGCTAACCAAATAATTTTCTTATAGCCATGAACCAAGTTTATGGATCGCAAAACAATCTCATGAATGTATATAGATAAACACAACATAATATACATATATATATATACATAATGTATGAAATGTAATTTTTTTCATGATGAGGGCGCAGCGCATAGATACGCATTTTCCACCAATAGAGTATGATCAAGATAATAATACAAAAAAACAAACGTACTTCCTCCAATAGCATCCTATGACTATTGATGAAATCGTAACCGAGGAACTTGAGTCTGTTCAAATTATATTTCCGGAACTGGTAATTTGTGAAGATTTTAAATCATGCTCTATCAATATTCCTGTTCATTTGGCAAAACCTTTGAAGCTTGAACTTTTCTACCAACAAGAGGACAAACCTATGTACAAATATATTGAGCTCAACCACCTACCACCCATCAAACTTAAAATAAAAATTTCCGAGGGATACCCCAATGACGAGCCCCCAGAAATTATACTAGAAAACACTGATACTTGGTTATCTCGGAGTAAGAGGCAAGAAGTTCTTGATCAAATGTATCAGTTATGGCACGGATTCAAAGATTTAATTATATATTCTTACATTGATTATATTAGAAGTAACAGTGAAGTAGCATTTAATGAATTTCCCAATGAAAAGACCACCCTATACAGTAAAGAAATTTACGAGTTTTTAGTCTTGGAAAATGATAAAGCGCAATTAGATATTTTCAACAATGAAACATATGTTTGTGATATTTGTCAAAGTGAACGTAAAGGCATTGATTCGACAAATTTTTTGAATTGTGCTCATGTCTTTTGTAATTTGTGTTTGAAAGATTATTTTACACATATAATCAAACGTGGAGAGGTTGAAAACGTACATTGTCCATCATTTGAATGTACGAAACGATATCAAAAGGAAAGACAGGCACTGGTGAAAATGGCTGATCAGGGGAATATAAACGATTTTGTCGATTTCGATAAACAATTTTTTCAAGTCCCATTAGAATCCAATCTTTTGAAAAGGTTTTTATCAGATGAGAAGTTAATTGAGAGGTACGAAGTTTTACAGTATAGAGCAGCAATTACATCATATAGAAAATATTTCCCACTTCGGGTAGCTGAATGCCCGAGAAGCATATGTTCGACTACGTTTATTAAAGGAAATCCTGATTCCAAACTAGCCATTTGCCCTACTTGCTCATTTGCATTTTGTTCAGATTGTTTTCATTCTTGGCATGGAGATATGAATTCCTGTTCAATGTATATGAAGAAGATTCCGGATGATACGATTGAAAAGTGGATTGCACATAATGGAAATAATTTGAAAAAACAGTCGATAGAGGATCGTGAAGTCTGCTCTAATATTTCATTCAAATACGGTAGGAAAATCGTTGAGTTAGCAGTTGAAGATTTTATTGCGCAAAAACAGTTCGAGGCGTTAATTTTGTCGGGGGATGCAGGAATCGTTCAGTGTCCCAGCTGTTCGACGTATATACAGAGATCCGAAGGATGCAATAAAATGACATGTTCGAAATGTCAGGTTTATTTCTGCAACCTCTGTGGGAACCGATTACCGAGGGATGATCCATATGAACATTATAATAATCCTATGAATGCATGTTTTGGGAAGTTATTTGAAGGTATGGTAGATGCGGGTGAGGAATAAATAAAATTGAAGAAATAGGCAAATTTTCTGTAAAATTTATTTATTTTTTCTTTTTGAAGGCTAATTGCCTACTTAGTTTTTGCCTACTCAAACGTACTATGGGAAAAGATGCAGCCGGAAGAATGAGTCAGAAGTGGAATAAGAGTGAAGTAGTTAAAAATGCAATGAAGATGATGATCTCAATGATGATGGAAGACGATGAGGATAGAAGAAATGGGGATAAAGTAATTGATGATGAAAGTTTGAAATGTCTTTTTAATGAAGGAGATAAATTAGGAAGTAAGCGGAGGCATTTTGTGGATGTGATCTTGCATAAAATATATGTGGAAGCACTCAATAGGGGTGAAAAGGAGGAGGAGGAGAAGAAGAAGAAGTTAGAGAAAAAACCAGATGAAGAAACATTATCACTTAGAAAATTAGCTAAGAATTTTGCTTTATTATCTAAACGATTGCAGATTGTTACTACAATACTCGGGGAAATCGTCAGTGTTTTCGGATGGGAAAGGAATGATAAGACACTAGTTGTGTTATTTGCATACACATGGGCATGTATTCATCCACATTTTTTCCTCATGTATCCCATAATGTATATTGTATATTATATGTCGATACAATATTTAGATAGGCATCCAATTGTGAATAAGCCCAGCATGTGGACAAAAGACACGAAATGCATGAATTATTGGGAAGAAGGATTAGGACCAAGGATGAATGATGTGAAGTCGAATAGGATTACCGGGTTGTTTGGGTTTCTGTGGGAAGAGGAGGAAGGAGAGAAAGCGAAAGAGGAAAAGCACGGCGGCACAGTTGTTAAATTGACAATTGATGATGAAGTTGTGAGTATTTTTGAGGATAAAAAAGAAGAGGAAGAAGAGACTAGTGTTAAAAGCAATAATAAAGATAAAGATGAAGATAAAGGTAAAGATGGAAGTTATAAGGTGTTCATTTTGAACACGTTGTATGATATTCAGTTACGAACGAATGAAATTTTGGAAAATGTTGAAAAGTTTCAAGAGATAGTTATTGATAAATGCGGGTTTATTAATGAGAAAGAGTCGACGGTGATCATCTACGAGTTGCTTGTTTTAGTGTTGATTGGATGTTTAATGGGCGAGTATATTCCATGGAAACTGATATTTATTGTGGGGGGATGGGTTGGATTAGTTGGGAGTAATCCACGCAGCCAGGAAATATTTGAACAACTATTAATTAAGGGTGAGAAAAACGATGCTAACGCGGACTATCATAGAGAGATCACTTTGCTTAGTAAGGATGATCTTATCATTGACGAGCCAGTTTTCTGCAGAGAAGTTGAGATATTTGAACTTGAACAAAATGATTTAATGAAGGCGGATAACTATATTAGGATTGGGTTTACAAATAACATATTTAATATTAGCAATGAGGAGAGATTACAGAGACGAAAGCCACAAATTATCAGCAGTCTTGACGGAATAATGCCGCCGCAACCCTCGAGTGAGAGTAAAGAGTGGGAATTTATTAATGGGGAAGAATGGAGGGTGAGTGGGGCTGAATGGATGATAGATTGTCGTTGTAGCAAAGAGCTTGAATGCAAAGAAGATCAAGCCGGATGGGCGTACGACGTTACCGGCGAATTTCGGCGGCGGAGGTTGGTGCGAGGCGTGGTACAAAAGCGGTGAATAGCACAAGACAAACCGACAGAATTAAGGTGCAACCAGTGAAGAGAATAGATAGTACTGGATGCTAGTTGATAAACGGATAAACGGTAAACAGGTAAACAGGTAAACAGGTAAACAGCCAAACAATCCCGAAAGCTCGTTTTGTAGCATATGCCCACCGGTGTAATGAGATTGGACCAGGCTTGGCCCAAAATAGTGGGGTCTGGATTGGGCGAGGGCGCTAACATGGCACTATAAAAAACTACAGTCGGTGTGCGCTGACGAGCTGTGTGCAGATCCCTTGACCACCCAGCCCTTTGTTTGCAAGCTTTCAGGCATTCCGGCTCTGCAATAGAGCCGTGCCGCCTGTCAAACTGGCCGCGTCCCGCCAGGGGCGAGGGCCCGGACTCCGAGCGACGTCCGATCGGCAGCCACTGCACATAACGCCAGTGCGCAGACTAGCGTGGCGTAACAACCGTCGTGCGTGGTTTACGACGCGCGCAACAAAAGCGACGACAGCAGGGCCCGAAAAAGCCCACTTTTCACTCGCCACCTGTGCTGGAGTCCGTTTCAGGCCCCTCCTTGCGCCTGCGCCCAGCACCCCGCGCCGCGTGTACCGCCAGATCGGGCCTGACTGCAGATCTCCCCTTCCGTAGGCTATGCGGTCTTTGGCAGCACCGCCTAAGACCGGCCGCCGCAGCCAGCAGCAGCAGCAACAGACACAATCCCGACCCACCCCCTTTCGCCGGCACAAGCAGCGCTGGCCAGCCATCCCTTTGCCGCAGCACAGGCGCAGCGCAGACGCAGTATCCCGGTGCAGCTGCGCCAGTTTGCCCAGAGCCCGGCGCATCGTGCATAAATACCCAGCGCCTGCGGATTTTACATGTCACCTGTTCTCTGCGCTACTCTATTTGCCTGTCTTGTTGGTATGAATGCAACTGGGTTTGGATCTGGATCTGGATTCCAAATTCACTGTCGGCAATGTGGGCGTGATAGTAACTATCTGCTTTCGTTTGTGTGTTTCACAATGCTGCTCCACGATCCGCCTATTTAAATGTGAAACAATATCTCCTTGTATCTTTCTTGTTTCCAGTTTTTGCCTCCCCTCCCCTGCTCTTTATTGTTTCATATCTTTCCTTGTATTCCCCATTATTTATCCATCCCCACACTATCTATCTCTGTGTGTAGCTATCAGTTTATCACTATGGTGCAAACAGAAACAACCCTTCATAACCATCTAAGGTTTCTTAACTCAAACACCCCCTATACCGATGCTTTAAACCAGTACCGACGAGATGAAGCCACCACTATCGATCAGCACAATCACAACCACAATCACAACCACAATCACAACCACAATCACAACTACAATCACAACTACAATCACAACCATCATCACCATCAGTACCCGCCAAAGCTAAGTTCTCAACATTTTCATAGCTCTTTGTACCCTCCATTTAAAAATACGTTTTCTTCACCTTCTTTATCCACTGCAACCATCACCACAGCCCCTTCTTCTTCTTCATCGTCATCTTCCTCTCTGGCCTCCTCTTTGTCCTCATTTTCTCCAACTTCTTTACATGCTACATCTTTATCGTCCCCTCAGTATTTGAATACCAAATTCACTCCTCATTACTTGATTCCAAAATCTTTATATCTTGCAAAGAACGATGCTATCAATCCCACTTCAAATCCTTATCCGTTCCCTGTACCAACTTTAGCTTCCTCAGCTTCGGTTTCTTCAAATAGCACAGCTAAGTTCAGATTGAATTCTTGCCCAATAAATGCAAACGATATATCTAATTCTATTTCTTCAAATCCAGCCAACAGTAACGAGACCAACTCACAAGTAATTTCAAATTCAAATCTACACTCCAGCCTAAATTCCACCTTCTCCTCTAAAATATCCAAAAAGGAAAGCTCAATTTCTAAAAGAAAGAGAAAAAAGGCCTTTGAAGTTGTCAGATATTATAAATGTACCTATCGTGATTGCAATAGGGCCTACGGCACCTTGAATCATTTGAATACTCATATATCCATTCAAAAACACGGTAAAAAAAGATTACCTGAAGAATTCGCCGCTTTGAGAAGATCTCTCAAATTGAGAAAAGAAGCCTTAATGATTGAACAAAATTTAAACGCTTCAGCTTTGCTTCACAATAATTCCGACTCATCTCATCACCCAAATAGAACAAGTAATACTACCAATAATACCAATAAGACATCCGCTATCTTTAATAGCAACTCAAATATCAACATGAGTTTTTATTATCCAACTTTTGACGGTTACAATAGTGTAACCAATCATGGCCATTCTCATACCAATAGTTATGGTCAACAAAAACACAAATCATTACCTTCAATTATCAATCAAAACCACTCAAACGTACTGAATGATTCTAATCAAAGGTGCAATTTTTACTATGCCACCAATTGAAAATTGATATCATATCATATCATATCATCCCATTTCAAACCATATAATATCATATCATACCATTCCATACCATACCAAATCATAGCATGCCATATCCTGATCAATCAATGCACTCCGCTTTCTAGACAAAATTTATCTCCTCTTATGTTTTTCCGTAATTTACCTTTCCTGTCCGTCTCATACTTTCCTTTCGCTTGTTTTACCATTCTATTTGCTTTCTACTTTGCTTTAACTCCAATATCGCTGAAATATGTGGCTTTGGTACTTGAATTTTTTTATATGCCCTTGAAGGTTTTATTTATTTCCCAAGATTTTTAAATTACTTACTTATTGAGCCCAAGAATTCTTTCAAACACTCACAGCGATCCACACTTCTGTTATGTGGCTGCCTTCGCCCCCTCGCCCGCCCTCACATAGTCCTTCATCAACACTCAACGTCGTTTGTTCTTCTATCATTTTCAGATATCCTTGTAACCAGCTTGTTTTTTGTTGACGATCCCGAGCTGCCCACATGCCATTTTATCCACGTACATTCCCAATGTTGGGAAGCCGTAAATTTCATTCCGCAATGCATTTATCATTACCGGAACTTGATATTCATCAAACTTTTTAACCATTTCTTTACACTCAGACTTATCTACTCTCTTGCCATCCCCTCTGTATCGATGCATAAATAACTGGAATTCAGCATCTGTGAAGTTTTTACGCTGGAAATTGACTATTTTTGCATCCTCACACACACCATCGCCTATGCTCTCAATGCCCACTCTGTTATCAAATACTTGCCTCTCATCGGAAGCATCCCGTGCATCTGCTATGTGAAGAGTAGGTAATTCACTCCTTGCACGATGTCCCTCTCGAACTACTTTTAGAAATATACGATATTCGTCCTCATTCGAATCAGCTACTTCCCATTCAAATAAACATCCACAAAATGTCTTCCTTTGTGATCGTGAAGAAGCTGAACTCTTTGAAATTGAATTTAAAATGGTCTCAGCAAAACTTTGCGCCTTCAAACTCGATATTACAGTGCAATATTTACTATCAAATCTCGTATAGCTGTACATGTATTTAGCATTAGGACTCACCAACCAGACTTTATTAAATATCCATCTATCCAGTACCATATAATCAATTACGTTCATGTACGGTTTGCAACATTTGGGTATCCTGATATCAATCTTTAAAAAAAGAAACTGACTATCAAAATTCCAATCAAGTAAAACACCACTTAGATTTTTCATTCTTGAGTATAAAAACTCCTCTAAAGATTTACACACTTTGGCATGCAGTGAAATCAATTCTGCTTTTTTGGCACTGTTCTCCGATCTTTTGAGAAACTGGCGAATTTTGTTCCGTGGTGTCAAGGAGGCATCTGTATTCGTATAATCTTCAAACCATGTCAAAGAACGAGCATTGGCATATCTGTAAATTTCATTTTTCGAAATATTCAATAACGGCCTGACTAAATTAACCGGTCTCAATTCAATTAAGTTGCCCTGACTTAACATTCTCATACTCTGTAAACCAAATAACGTTGAATTCGATAATAATCTTAAAACAAATGTTTCCAATTGATCATCGAGATGATGTCCCATAAATAAACTATCAATTTGAAAACAATAACAATATTGATAAATTAATTTATACCTCAGTTCCCTGGCATGTTTTTCAACCTGATTTGGATTTATTCGTTCGTTAACTTTCAGTATTTTATGTGTGATTGGGTACTTTAAATCACGGAGTATCTGTGAATTCAATGCCGTTACTTCATTACTACTCTCTCTTCGTAATCCGTGATCGATTGTAATTGCGTGTATTTCAAGATTGTTATTAATTTCCTTCTTATACCTGACAAGTAGATCCAACAACACAATGGAATCAACACCACCAGATAATGCAAGGCCTATCCTACGTGGTAAGATGTATCCCTTCAAGTTGGCTATGGACTCAATAGATGCGATGAATTTCTTAAATACCATTGACTTATTCAAAACATCAATAAGGTTAATTAAAAGACAGAGAGAGTGAAAAAATTTAATTATATACGCGTATAATAGAACAGTTAGTTGCATCGATGCTTGTTTACTTCTCCTCCATCATTGGCCAAGGATGACACGAGAGGAAAAGGTGGAGGAGATTAATGTGCAGTTGGCCATTTTGGAAAAACAGATAGGATATTTGGCCAAACTCTCGCAAGAATCGGCTCAGCAGTTTGAGCTGATCAAAAAGTTTGGTGTTGAACAGACGAGCTTCTTTATGAGCTCACATGCCGTGTTTCAGCGAATAAACGAAGCGAAAGAGAAGCTGAATAAACAAACAGGTAAATAAAGTATGTATATACACATATAATTACAAACTTACAGATAATATCTAATCTTTTAACTCACCTGATTCAACAACCTTAACCTCAGCCTTTGGTTGACCTGATGGTGAACCGTTCTTTTCAACGGTCTTTAAAGTATCCATACCTTCGGTAACTTCACCAAAGACAACGTGGTGGCCATCTAACCATGGACATGGGACAGTGGTGATAAAGAATTGAGAGCCGTTGGTGTTTGGACCCGCATTGGCCATGGACAATTGTCCTGGTTTGGTGTGCTTGATATTGAAATTTTCATCTTCAAATTTATTACCGTAGATGGACTTACCACCGTAACCATTGAAATGAGTAATATCACCACCTTGAACCATAAAACCTGGGATGATTCTGTGGAAAATCGAGTCCTTGAATCCGAAACCCTTTTCACCAGTACATAAAGCTCTGAAATTTTCAGCTGTCTTTGGAACTTCCTTGTCAAACAGATCAAAGATAATTCTTGGTTGGGAGTTGCCGCCAATTGTCACGTCAAAGTAAACCTTGGAGAGCTTGGAGGAGGAAGTAGAGAATTGTCTTCTTGCAATACCGAACATGTTGGTTTTCTTTGTATGTAAGTGTGTGTGTTTATGAGTCTGTCACTCTTCAAAAACTGGTGACAGCAAATCTGAAATACAGTTATGCACCATATGCACATATCAACGCCCACCCGAACGCCACCGGACGTCGTTCGCGACGTTTCAACTTTGTGAGTTGTCGTGAAATTGCTGTTAGGCCAGATCAAGGTTTACTGGTTCTGCGATGTATGGGCGGGTGATCCCTTCGGAGGGTTGAAGCAGAGCAGGACAGTCTAGACTATGTGGCTTTCGGATGTTGATCGTATTTATTTTTTTAAATTAATGTAGCTTTTGAACTGGAGTTTGCAACTCAGAAATTGTAAGGTGTTACACCCGAGCTCAGTATCCTTTCAGACAAATAAATAACGATGTCAATATGAGCACTGGAAACTGGCATTTTTGATCAGATCAATTTTTTCCATGATTTTCATAACTATTGAATTGTCTCTTATTTTCTAGTAATAGGTTTGCGCTATTTAAGAACAGTACCACCACATCCAGCAACTTCTACTTCAACAGCTTCCAAAAACCTCTTCAATTTTACAAATTCAAGTTTATTTAGTTTGTCTCGACTTTCTTCTGTTGTGGAAGCACTTAGTTTTTCACTTGCATTGTGATATTCGTCGTCAAATAAATAAAATGATTTTTTGCATTAAAATTTCTTTGAAGACAATGAAATACATTTAGCTTAGGAGTCGTTCTTGATTGGATTTGAATTTTTTAAGCTAACATCAATAAACATTACTATTTTGGTGCTACTTATTATACCATCAGCTTTCGTGGGATCAATATCAAATCTTAAGAAACAGAAAGGAATAACAACGGTAGATTATTCACATAATAAGAGCTTGGGAAATACATTTACAGCGATTTTTTTATGCTGGTTTGAGCTGATTAAAGTTATCAAAATAAAATACAACTTGGAATTGCTTGCTAATTGAAGCCAGATTGTCGTTTTTAGCAATCCGCAATGGAGGTTGAGGAATGATTTACTTGAAGCGGTTTTTAAAGACCCTTTTTTAATCATTTTATGGGTTCGGAAAGCAGATGGATTTATGTAAAAGACCGTTGACAGAATTCTAGTTCATTGAAAACAAGATTATGGGCTATAATCAAATTTAAGGACAAGGTGATTCAATGCAAGAGTTTTAAAGGACACTTGACACACTGATGTGAAATACCTATAGGAGAGCAAACATCAAGGCCAGGGTTCATATTGTTGTGTAAAACTTTATTTCCGTGGTCAGTCATCACATTAAAGAACAACTGCAGCAATTATGTTTTCTAATTACTTCTCTATCACGGAGTAGTGATTTTTTTCACGATGTAGAGGGGTTTATTACAACCCGTTTGATATATATTTACATGAGTAACAGGATGAAAAAAAGGCAATTCATAGGGTTGAAACTTAGTAGAATTGTGGCGTTATTACAATATCATTCGAATATTGGAAGTTAACAGTATTATAGCAATAAACCCTCTTTAATTTCATTCACATCGCCTATTGATTTCTTATATTATTTAAACAAGTAATCCCATATTAGCTTACCTATATAGTTAAGCTGATCGATCTCTATAAGCCTGTAACTAGGACTAATTAGTACTATAATGCCATATAAACCTTTTCCTTCATAAACCATTGCGAAGCCTGTCCATAGAGATCCGGAGGGCCAGCAGATTGTGAACAAACTGGTCAAAGTCAGCATTGGCAATGCTTTCTCGCAAACCGGGAAGAACACTCAACTGCGAAGTATGGATATCGGGTGCAAATATGAGGTGTCTGAACCAGGGACGATTTTCCAATAATGGTTTCTCATTCACTGAAATAAACATTCTATCAAATGCCTTGATTCTAATATTGTACAGCTTTATCTGTATGGCCGTTTTGATCTTTTTGTGTAATTTGAACCATGGGTAATCCTGGAGAATCATTTCTTGTAAAGTTTTCAGCTTCTTATCAAAGTCTTGAGCAAGATTTAATACATCAAGTGAATCATTTTTCATTTGTTTGACCCCATCGTACAATGTCATGAATTCAAAAGGATAACTCATATTTTTTCCCAACCATTCGCTTGGAATTTCATCACAAACGCTTTTAAAGTCGTCATTTATCAATCGTACATATTCCGTAGTCCCAACATTCAAAATCTCCTGCTCACTCAACTCAATCGTCAACATACCTATCAATTGGGCAAGTAAATTGTGTATTTTCAAATCCGGATCAAATGCCTTTAACAATTGTGCATTATCAAATTTTGAATTCTGATAAACTATAGGATCTTTACCCGCATTTTGCTTCGATCCAATATTAATTGATGGTACACCTAAATGATTCTGAAACACGGAATAATCCTTAACATCATTACCGATTAGGTCAATTGTACCATTATTATAAATAAAATTATCAAATAGTGTTTCATTGTTTTCAATCATAATTAGCCTCATTACTTTTTTAATCATTCCATTAAACAAAGGATTGGTTTCAATTACTAAATCATTTCCTTTGATATCATCAAAATTAATGTATGCCACGCAGTTATTAATTAGTTTTTGTGCGTGATATTCACCAAACTCTGTAGATCCTAGTTGCCCTAAACTAGATGCATCCCACGAAATGATCTTTACCGTTCTTAATGGTTTCCACCCACGTTTCACCAACTCGTTAAAACCTCTGGCCATTTCTAATATTCCAACTTCGCCTTTACCAATGCCACCATAACCACCAATCACATCTCTGGATGACCCAATAATAATTTCCTCATCGGATATTATGCCAGGGATTTCAATTATTACATTATAAATTTGTTTGATATCATAAGCAATATGATTTAAAATGGATATTTTGAAACCATTACTTGGTCCAGGTTTGTAATTAAAATCAATAACATTACCCGTCCAGTTCAAGTTAGGCCCAGAGTTGGTAATTTTTCGTAATACAGGTTGTAATTCTGTAAAATTTATGGACAAGATTGGAATTTTGGGTATAGTTTTGGGATTTTTTAACCTTTTATAATCGTCAAATAAATATGGCGACCAGCCCGGAGTTGTTGGATCTCCTGGTTGATAGTAAATGAAATTTCCCGTATATTTATCAATTGAATGATGGTTTCTTGCATAACCCAACGGGAAACTTCTGTACCCGTTTGATTCAGTAAACTTTCCATCGTCGTAAGGATCCTTGTAAAAAATAATTCCATTTGCTCCATTTTTCTCAGCCAGTTCAATAAGTAAACTTGGATGTATTTGATTTATCCTGATAATAAATATTTTATCAGATATATCCACTGAATTGGACTGCAATAAATCGTAATCTACTTTAAGTCCGTAATTAACAAATACGAATTCAGATGTGACTGTTCCATTGAAGCTATAGGGAATATAGGATATATGATCTGATTCATTTATATTAGCATCAAATAGTATCTCATTGTTGGAATTTACTAACTGCATATGATTCTCAATCGGTGTACCCATGTACACATCGTAAATTTCATTATATGTACTCAAATACGTAAAACTTTCCATCAAGATTTGAGTTGAATAATAGTTCTCTCCAGGTTCATGAGTTTCATCGTTATAAAGATCAATGTATTTAGCAATACTATTCTTATAGCACAATTGGTTCAAATATATTCTTGAGACATCATCAAACGTTAAATATCCGCCGTATAATCTTCGCAAGTCTCTGGCTAGTGAAGTACGTGGTAGGAAAACCAAGTCAAAAATGAATATACACAATACACTGAAAAGTGAAATAACAAAAAATCTTCTTCTTTTAAGTTGTTCAACCGTCAAATCCTTTAAATGTACCATCGAGCTAGCTATTGATCCTGCTACACTCGGACGTCTTGATGGAACCTGAAGTGTTTCTTCATTATTACCAATAGGCCCCGCACCTGTTTGTTGAACAGAGAGAGCAGAATTTAGTATTTTAGAATTGTTTGGATTAAAAATATATGGACTAGCTTCAGATGTTGGTCTCCTTGGATTATCCGTATATCTCTTCAAGTTTGATTTTGACGATTGTAATGATAATCTCGAATTAAATCTCGAATTTTGGTTCAGAAATGAAGCTGATTTTAAAGATCTCAATAAAAAATCATCATCGTCCTCTCCTGGAGTCAGCAACATCTTGTCCACAGTTGTTGGATCTGTATCAAGATCATCCGGATCCGAAGCAATAGGAGACAGAAAAGGTCTGATTTCTTCCTGGTCACTGAGGGAGGAGTCAAGGGAAATCACAGGAGAAACACTGATTGTAAGTTGTGGCAATAAGGATGCCGAACTGGAGGGTTGCATTGTGTCCGAAAAGCAAATACCAACAAAAGAAGGTCCATAGAGGCTATTTCGGAGGCCAACTTTGACAATAGAAAAAGTAATAGCTTATTGCAAAAATCATGTTGCCAAAAAAAAAACTAGCCGATCGGCGGCAAAACAGGAAATTTATTTTTAAATTAAAGAATTTAATATAAAGGTCGATCATAAAGGAGAAAATACTGTTGGCCACTCACAAGGTAAAGAAACTTTAGGGGGTTTGCACGAGATTGACAAGGATAAGAGCATTAACCAGCCGTCGCTTACGTTGTAAAGCTTTCTACATAAACATTACTAATTGATTGGAGAGTTGCGGCCCCTAACATATACTGCATCTTACCCTTAATAGAACAATACCAAATCCAGGGATATATTTGTTAGGATTACCTGCTATCTGGGTTACTATATATATTTATTATCAGCTTATCAAAATTGGCGTTTTATAAAATTGTCTTTTTACTAGGTATAGGAGACGTTATTGGGTTTTTATTTTTATTCTTGCATCATATTTATCATATTTATTATACTTATTATACTCACTATACTTATTATAGTTCATTTTATTTCAACTTTCATTCAAGTATTAATTTATTTTTTACTCAACTTTGAAAAGATCCAAATATTAATATTATTTTTTACATAACGATATCTGTTTTATCACTAAGCAACATTACGAAACAAAGCGATCATATTCATTACGTTGAATTTATGCATTAACATTTTTCCTACATTAAATACATTTTTCACTTATTAATCACTTGAATAGAGACCTAAACTTTTTATTATTATAATTATTATTATCGTTATTATCATATTTCCATAAAGCAGAAATTAAAAAACACAAAAAAGTAACGGCTAACGCAATGACTGTTGTGCAATCTGAATATCAAAAGTATCTTCATGGTGAACTTTTACATGGTCGGTATATAAGATTCAAAGGGTTGAATGAGGGTTCTTTTGGGATTGTTTCAATTGCAAAAGATACGAAAAATAATGACAAACTGGTGGCAGTCAAGTATAATACTGGTAGATTAAGTGATTTTGAAGCCTATCAAAAGAAAAATGACAGTGAGACTAGAGATGACGATAAACTAATGGCTAAACATTTAGATATCAGATCAGTCAGCTTAAATTCAAAAACCAAGTCGGTAATGAGATCAAATGAAACTTTTTCACATACGACAAATTCAGATAAAGATGTGAGCAAATCAATTGTTATCAGAGAGACGAATCATGAAATTACGATGCTGAAAAAGGTAAATGATCATCCCAATATAACCAAATTATTGGATTCTTTCGATACTTTTATGATTTTAGAATATGCGCCAAGAGGTGATTTACATGATGCAATTCAATTGGGTATAACACCCGTCGCAACAAGGGATGTTATAGATGTATTTATGCAATTAATTGGTGCTGTTCAATACTGTCATAAAAATGGCGTCTATCATAGGGATATTAAGCCAGAGAATATTTTAATTGATGAATCTTGGTCAATTAAATTAACAGATTTCGGTCTAGCAACTGATCATTTAATTTGTACTGATTTTGATGTTGGTAGCGAACGCTACATGGCACCTGAACTGTTAGAACATTCAGATATTGATAGTTACGCAGCTGATAAAGTTGACATTTGGTCTCTAGGTATTTGTTTGTTGAATATTGTCTTCGGTAAATCACCATTTAGGTCTGCAAGTTCAAAAGACAGGATGTTTTTACATTTTGCAGCCAATAGAGAGACACTGTTTGATATTTTTCCATTTATGAGTTATGATTTATTTTCTGTAATGATTCATTCTTTAACTATCGATCCAGCTAATAGAGATTTAGAAATGATTAAGGAATCGTTGCTGAATATTGATGTTCTTACTTATGATTATGAATTTGAAGAAGATGTTGAGGACGTGAAAGATAATATTTTAGTTGAGGAATCAGGAGAAGATGACTTACAGGAACATGAGAAAAAGGGTCAAGCAAAGAATGTATCTGAAACTGGTGAAAATAATCTAGAAGTTACTACTGATAATACTGACGATAACAATACCAGTGAAAATGAGGAAAAAAATAGCCCATCAGCTTATGAGATTGAGAAGTTTTCAACAGTTTTACCACGTCCGCAAATTCATATTACCAAAGAAATTGAAAATGTTGGTTCAATTGATGATAAAATTGGGTCAGAAAAGGACACCAAAAATAATGATCATACTGTTACTCAACCTATACCTATTCAAAAGAAATATGAACCACCGCATAAGCTTTACCTAAACAAATTGCTGAGTGAAGGCAAAAAGAACTCACTGAAAAATACTAGCAGCAACGGCAGTCATACTACAAACAACAACAACAACGGCAATCAGTACAGATCTAAACGTTGGAACCCTGCACATCGTAAACCTTTGAGAATTGCTAATTATAATTATAGAAATAAGTCACAAGATGGGAGAATACATGGACGTGATTCATTCAAAGATAGTACAGTCGATTTTAATAGAAAGGACTTTTTCACTCCAAAATCCGTATTTTCTCATTATATGGAAAAGGCCGATAGGCGAAAACAGCAACTACAACAGAGGGGCAGTACATACTACAAGAGAAGTAGAGATTTTGAAAACGTTCCTGGTGCTTACAATTTCAAATCCAGACACAACAACAATAATAATACTACACATTATAACTTTAACTACGAGAATAGAAGGGCATGGAAGAAAAGGAAGAGAAGATTTAGTCATGTATCCAATAACAGTAGTAAAAATAAAGAGAGTTACAAATCCAAAAATATTAAAATTAAAAATACTAAAGCTGACGGACCAAGCTGGAAGCAAAAATTTGATCCAATTTCTCAGAAACAAAGAAGATTTTCTGCAAGTATCAATAACGGTAGTGCTATTAACTCGCATTTCCTTTCCAGCTCCTTTAGAGCATCCCTTGATGGTAAATATGTTCCACCAAACTTGCGTTTGAATGCAGCGCAATTAGTTGGATCAGCGGTGGTTTCTGATGAAGAATTTGAAATCAGTAATAAAAAGGTAAATGAGGATATTGAAAATGATAAGCAAGAGAAAAAGCATATCGATGACCAAGCTGATGATGAGCGAGATGATGATAAGATAGATAGTGAACAAGATGATGATGATTCTGAGGAAGAAGGGTTTTCTTTTGAATTTGATCAGCCAGCAAAGGAAAATTTGAATTACTATGGAAGGAAAAATACTCGTAATGGTAACTTTGAACAAATCCAATCAAACGCTATCAATTTATTATCAAGAAATTTTGGCGAAGCTAGAATATTTGATGAAAAAAATAATTCACGGGATACTTCACTGGCCACGACAATTTCCAACAATTTTTCAAGTATTGGATCAAATAACAATTTTGGTGTAAAAGAGTATAAAAAGTATATCCCGCCACATCATAGAAGAAGTTCGCATTCAGCAGCCGAGACTCCAAATATTGAACTCAACTGGAGAAAACCCAATAATTACATTATTCTGAATCACTTTCTTGATCGCAGTGACCAGCGGAGTATTTCACCGGTTTCAACATCTGCACCAACAAAATCATCTTCATTTTTCCATACCTCTGCAACGGTCGAGCCGCATGAACTGTTGGATTCCAGGTACGATTACTTGCTTAATGCTAAGCAATTTGATGATGATTTGTTTGATATTAAAGAAGATATACATCACATGTCTCCTAAGCCCTTTACGAACAATTTTAATGAACAAACAAATGAAAATCGTAGATTTATTAGATAGTAGAAAGTTTCAAGATCTTTTTTCTTGGAGATTTTTTTTTTGAATTTTTTTTTTACTTTTTTTTTATGAAGTTTTATATACACATCGTAGATTTTCATAAGAGAAAAAATATAACAATGCTTCATCATTTAACTTACTTCCAAATGATTAGCATATTAGTTTATTATGAAATATTTGTATGTGTTATTTAGCGTTTTTAAACAAATGTCTTGCCCCCATTGCAATATTATTACTATAATGATCGTTTAATAAGACGTTTTCCCAGAGCACTGCAACTTCAGTGTTGGCTCTTTCTGTTTTATCAATTTCAGGATGATAAACACCATTCTGAACCCTATCCTCGGTCGAATATAAAGTTTTGATATCATCATATCTACCAACTAACTTGTCTAGGAATTTGAGTAATGCAACTGACGACTTTTCAGGTAAATGCAGTAATGATAAATATAGCCTTTTAGTAAAGGCTAAAGCTCTTTTGCTTGAACCACTTTTACTATTGAAAAAAATTGCATTCAAGCACCTTAATAATAATTCTGCTTTTGTTGAAACATTAACAGAGGGTTTTAAATTTAGTTCGGTCGTTGATAATGGATCAATTAATCTTAATGATTTGTACGAAAACTCAATATCAGTATCCAGCGATAAATTTGGTAATAATGAATATAGATAATCAACAAATTTGTTTAAATCGACAACAACTTTTCTTGACGGCAAATTAGCAACTAGTGAAAACGAGGTTATAATGCATAGTAAGACTTGTCTGACTTCATTACTATCCAAATCTTTGTTTTCTAGTAATTCTTCGGTTATTTCTCTCAGAACTTGCAAAAAATCACCCATTAAATCTATATTTACCATATGTCCGAATTTTGATAAGCTCTCCAAAACGGCAGCCATTAATTTTGCAGGTCTTGCCTTTAAAATCTCAAGGTAAAAAGTTAGTAACATTTTCAAAATTTGTGCTTGATTTTTTTCCCTTTGTTCAGCCGTCACTGCCTGCTCCGCAGTTCTCATTTCTTCATCAATCAATTTACGCTCTTTCAATTGTTTTCTTTCCTTTTTGCT
Source organism: Pichia nanzhaoensis (assembly GCA_030573035.1). Taxonomy (NCBI): domain Eukaryota; kingdom Fungi; phylum Ascomycota; class Pichiomycetes; order Pichiales; family Pichiaceae; genus Pichia; species Pichia nanzhaoensis. The sequence goes on from JAJMCN010000006.1 coordinate 334,308, forward strand.
CAAATGAACTCTATCTTTTTTCTTGAATTTCGGAGTATCATTGTTATTTTCGTTTGAATTTGGTGAGTAATCGTTTAAGACTGTTAATGAGAGTAATACATTGATTACACTTTCGTCTACGTTAAAATCTCTTCTTCTTATACTTTTAGATAATAATATCACTAAATCCAGTGATATATCACCATGTGAAGCATCATCCATGAGTAAGTTATCGAGTGTGTTGATGCATTTTTTAAATATTTTTGTTTCGTATTCATTTTGAGGGCTTTTCATCACTCTTTTAATTATTATTTTGAACATTTCTTTCCTAAAATTAAAAAATCTAAGAGCTGTTGCTAGTTCACAAGCCGCATTAGTTGCAATTAGACCCATTTCTGAATCTGGTGGAGTAACCTTTGGTTGGGTTGAAAATTTTGATGCCTTTTTAGCTAATAAATCAACATAATGTTTATAGTTAAGAACCAAGTGTTGTTCAAAGAATCTTAACTTTGCAATATCCTTGCTAACTTTTTCTTTCTTTTCGGAATCTGTCAAGGGTCTGATATGATAAGATGGAGCTATACTTTTGAAAACAGGTACCATTGCAAGAATTGCAAGTTTCGCAGTCAAAGGGTTTTTAGAATTTGACATTCTTCTCAACCTTGAAAGTTGTAGAATATTTTCTTCAGGATCCTGGATTAAGTTTTCTGCCATTTCTGCAATGTCTTCCTTCGTTTTAATTACTCTTTCTTCAGGAGATAAGCCTTTATATGATTCATCTGCTTCTTCATCAAACAAAGCTTCTTTCTTTTCCCATTCTTTTTCGGTGTTAGTCTTTTTAGATATATCCGAGTTCATGTCTTCTTTGTCGCTTTCTTCTTGATAATCATGTTCCTTTTCTTGAACGGGCTTCACAATAATACGTCTTTCAAGCGTACCATCAGCTTTACGAATAGGTAAACCTTCCTCACCTTCATCTTCTACATTGAAAGCCCTTGGTTTCATTTCATAATCCTCCAAATCATTCTCTATTTGTTCGTTTTTAATATCTTCAGAGTTATTCACTTGATCGAATTCTATATCTGAAATGTCATTATCACTTTCTACCCTGGAAAACACAGAGGAATTCAACTTCGCATCTTCTTCCTTCCTTCTCTTAATATTTTTAAGCTCAGAAGATCTTTTAATATTTCTTTTTCCCATTGTTAATATGGAATGAAATAGCTGGTGGATCTATTGGTGTGTGTGAAGGCTTGTCACTCAGTGTCGTAAAAACATGAATATTGCAATTCATATTTGCAGAATAACGAAAATCGAAAAATCATCAAAAAAAAACTTTTTCAGGCAGTGCAAAGCGTAAAAAAGCGAATTACGTAACCATGTTTTTGATGCAGTGCAGTCGATCGGCGTCGGTGCAAAAAAGTCCGTGTTTGCATCCCACGCGCTACAGATTTTTCATTTTTTTACGGTGCTCTGACTTTGTTCCCGCCATGCGCGGTGATAGTGGAGCCAAGGGGAGAGAGAGAGGAGACATTGTGTGACAATCACAGCTGATGTAGTTTTATTCATGTTGTTGGATTGCACATCTTTCCGCCGCTATTTCACGACAGCAACCAGACAACTAAAACCATGCTAAGACTTGCATCTAGATCATCAGTAAAGAGAAATTTCTTTCAGGGCTTAAAATATGCTAGACAATTTCATTTATCAAGAAATGCTCTAGCTGCAAAAATCTACGATATGCCTGCAATGTCTCCAACCATGGAAAGTGGTGCAATTGTCGAGTGGAAGATTAAAGAAGGTGAGCACTATAATTCTGGTGATTCTTTGTTGGACATCGAAACTGATAAGGCAACTATTTCAGTCGATGCGATTGATGATGGTGTCTTGGCTAAAATCCTCTTACCTAATGGTACAAAGGATATCAAGGTTGGAACCCCAATTGCTTTTCTCGCTGAAGATGGTGATGATTTAGCTAGTTTAGAATATCCACCACTTCCAACTGAAGCATCCGAAAAAGCAGAAAAAGCGAAATCAAGATCAGAAGCTGCAGCTCCAGCCGCTACTTCAGCAACAGCACCGGAAACAGCATCAGCGCCAGAACCAACAGCAGCACTAGATAAAGTAACAACATCATTCACCGCATCAACTAAACCAAACCCATCACAAATATTCTTTCCATCTGTTGAGTTATTGCTAGCAGAAAACCACATATCAAGAGAAGATGCATTAAATAAAATACCTGCGACTGGCCCACGTGGAAGAATCCTTAAAGGTGATGTTTTGGCATATTTAGGTAAGATCTCGTCTACTGAAAACACTATTGTTGCTGCTTATCTTGAAAAAACTTCACATTTAGACCTTTCAAACATCGAGTTGAAGGAAAAATCATCATCATCTGAAGAGCCAAAATTAGAATCACTAAAGCCTAAAGCTAAGGAACCTGTGATTTTGAAAGAATCTTATTCTCTTGATTTAGAGATAAGATATCCACAATTAGCCAAATTTAAATCAGTAATTTCAAATGCAATTGCTTTATCGGAAAAACAAGCTTACGCATTTAATATTAATCCAGAATCAGACTTGGATGATCCGTTGTTTGATGACCTGATTGCGCCGGCAAGAACTGTTGATAGATTTCAGGTCTCTTATCAGCTGCATACAGAAGACGAAGACCTTATCTCGTTAGATCTTGCGCTTACATTGAACGAGTCATGTTTTGATGCAAGGGATAGAGCCGCTGTTTTTATCAACAACTTCAAAAACAATCTTGCTGAAGAAATTAAACCGTTCAAATAGTTTACACCTATATACGTGACCTTTTATCGCTATATACAGATATCTATTTATTGTAAAAGTAAAAGGCTTCAAAATAATTTACTGACGCGTAACATGAATATTTACATATTAAAGATTCTCGGCAAATATTTTAACGACCAAATCAATCACAAATGCACGCCAGTGAAACAGTCTTAACATTTGAAGACGTACTATCCTTCATACCGGAAATCCTAGTAGAAAAATTGGAATCTCTACATTTTTTGGGATCTTCAAATTCATATATTGCCTTATATCTCATGCACACGGCGATCATTTTTAGCGACTTTTCAGGCATATAAATCAAACACCAACGCCCACATTCTATCTTATTCAAGCAACAAAAAATTCATTATCATCATACTCAAATATTTTTATGCCGGTACCACGAAATTTATTCAACTATGAACTCCTTAAACTTAACAAGCCATTCGCAGTTGAACCCACCTAACATTCACTTTCATATCTAGTTACTACTATATTGGGAGTGCAATAATTTTATTTAAAGATAACCGGAAATTTAAATACTTTAAGATACTTTATACTGGAGATGCACGATTTGAAACTAGTGTGGTATATAGTATAAGTACTTCAACTGCCCTGCTGCCGTACATATACGGGACTAACCGCATTATTACGCTATACTTGGATACAACTTTTGCGTATGCGAATAGAAATATTTAGATATGGGATAGTTTAAACGGCTTACAACAGTTGAGCACATTAATCAGAGATTCAACAAAAGGAATGCAATTTAGGTGTTTTCGGATACAGTGATGGGTTTGAGCAAGTTTTTGTCAAAATATATGATGCCTTCTGTAAAGAATCCAAATTATATCCGAGTAAAAAATACTAAAACGGATTGATAGCATAATGATAAATGATTCAAAAGCAAAGCACTATGTAAATGTTGTTAATCAAATCCATAAATTTGGCGAATTCAGAGAATCATATGAATAAATATAAATTCCTTATCGGGAATTTTAAAGCATTCAACGTTTTTAAGGAAATTTAGTGGCTAATGTCAAACATGCGATAGATTTGACAACGTCCGAATATGAAAAAGTTTACCTTTTCTAAAGGACCGACAATTTTGAATTTGATTCATTGGAATGAATACGCAAAATGCTGGAGTTAATGGCAATTTTAATGAATGAAAAACCTGTTAAGATTTAAGGGAATAAAAATGCCGAACCAAAGGCGGGAAAAATATAGACGGATCGACAGTTATTTACAAAATCCAGACACATATCATTTGCATACGGGAGAGGTTGAAGGAGAAAAGGCCATTGAGTGTACTAGAACAACTGAAGTGCGTGATATTGGCAATGAAGAAGAGGTGATTATATTCAAGAGTAAGAAAGTGTTGAAGTTGTCAAGTAGTTTGGAAAACATCTTGTCAGACGTTGAGTTTATCTAGGCCAAATTGGCACGTACACGTACGCACAGTGATTGTGTGTACTTTTTCACAGCATGAATAAAATCATACATTCCTGTCTTACCCTTCTTACACTACGTCATTTTTTTTTTCTTTTAACAACATACTCATAACTTTATCAAGATGTCAAGAGCTAAAAAGATGATTTACTATGATTCGCATTGCCATTTATCACCAGATATCAATGGCCAAACGTTAGAGGAGGACGTCAAACCACAGTTATCCCGTCAGACATGGCCAATAAATTTAATGATGACTAATCATATTGATAAACCAATGTTAATATCACTAATGAAAGACAATAACATCATGTCTAATGAACAAGTCATACTAAATGTGGGAATACACCCATGGTTTACACACCTTTTCACATTTTCACCTGACAATAGTGATCCAAACTTCAAAAAATCTCATTATGAGTCCGTTTTGGAGGTGTATTCAAGAAACCGTGAAGATGGTGATGAATTCAAACAGCTTCTTGAAGTGCTTCCTGATCCGATTTTATTGCATGAAGTGATTGAGGAGTTTCGCCAACTACTTGGCAATTCACCTTACAAGACCCGAATTAATATAGGTGAGATAGGCATTGATAGATTATCACGGATTCCGCAATGCGGATATTTGGGCAATCCAGCCCATATAGGTACTCCGAGATTATCCAATTACAAGGTGAAAATGGAACATCAAGTCCGAGTGATGAAATTACACTTGAAATTAGCGTTAGAGTTGGACAGGCCACTGAAAATTTCTGTTCATTGTGTAGGTGCACATGGTCAGATGGTGGATATGCTACGAGATTTGGACAAATCCATGGAGGGCTTGACAAATATGCCTAATGTTGTTATGCATTCCTATGGCGGTAGCTTGGAGAATGCCACGGTGCTTTGCAAGCTTGTGAAAGTCCGTGTTTGGTTTGGTCTCAGTGTGGTTATTAATTTGAACAGACCAATTGGTGATAAGATGAGAAGACTCGTAGAGGCTCTGTGTGATCGGATACTTGTTGAGACGGATTTAGGAGTGGATAGAATGCTTGATGAACACAAACGCTATATTTCGGAGACTGTAAGTAATCTCGAGCGTGTGGGAGTGTCTAGGGAAGAATTGTGGGATAATTGGAGTAGGTTTGTGTAATCTTTTATTCAATGAATGTAATGAATACGGTATGAAATTTTGAATGGTAGTTACAAATAGAATACAAAAAATAAATAGGATAAATAAAAACAAACCATAGGAAACCTGAACGAAAAGTGAAATAAAAGAAAAAAAAATGACGAGAAAAGATGTATAAAAAACCGTTTCAGCATAAAAATGCTGATTAATTGACCCAGGGAATTGTCTTATTCTTACAAGACTTTATGCACTTGATGGCAAAACATAGTTCCTTATATTTTGATTGAGGATGATCTTCCTCTGGAATTTTTTCGGATCCCGGGAGTTCGAAATTACCTGAATTGGGATTATTGTTTTCGTCTTGCGAAGAAATTGGAGTTAATGAGGATAACATCGACATATCAGTGATTTGAGACGAAAATCTTTCAACTGTTGAGAACATCGAAGTTGTAGTGGCACGAGAAACGCAAGACAAAGAAGAAATAACTTGATGAGCAGGCTCTAACTGGATTATATCATTCAAAATTTCATCTTCCAAGATAATTTGAGGTTGTAGAGATTGCTGAGGTTGATAATCCAATTGAGGCTGGGACTCGATGTTAAAAGTTGTATCGAATTCATCATCACCATCATCATCATCATCTAAAAGTGAATTACTTCTTGACCTTGTTGTTGTTCTAGACATTCCGTTTGAAGTGTTACAAGTGTTATTATTATTTCTTGAATTTAACGTTGATAAAGAATTTGTACTGGAAGATCTGTTTCTGTTTCTTCCATGACGCCCTCTACGAGACCTGCGAGGAACACAATAATCAATAGGATCTGGGATTCTTAAATCTAAATCTAAACTTAACTCTTTTGCAATATTTGTCTTATAAAAAATTGAGGCATAAGTATTTGCATTATAAGATACAATGATAAATTGACTTGAAGAAAATATAAACCGTAAAGTGAAAGGTTTCAAATGGAAATCAGAGGCATTACCAAATTTGACTAATTCTTGTAATGAAAAAGATTTGAATAAAGTCGATTTGAAATTGAAAAGTTGAGCCTCTTGAGGAGTATAATCGGTATCTAAGATAGAATTAATATCGGGCTTATAGTTCAATAATTGAGTTATATAAATTAAATCTTGAGACTTTTTTTCTTCATCAGTCAAAACAATCGAGTTGAAAGTGGAGCCTGAATCGTTTTTCTGTTTTTTCAAAGATAATTTATCAAATAATTTTGCAAAGGAAGTTTTTGAATTGGGATTGGAAGGAACTCTTGAGTTTGTAATTGAAGAGGCTATTGAATTTGCAATTGAGTGGTTTGAAGAAGTGGTAGAAAACATTGTTGACAGGGAATTTGAGGAAGAAGCAGAATTACTTTTCAACATAGGTGGAGGTAATATTGGTTGTACTGAGTTCATCATAATATTGTTATTATTATTTGCATCAGGCACATTAAATAAAGAGGTCGACGAACCTATACCTTGTCCTATGAAATTCAATTTTGCTGAGGGATTTTTCGATTTTATATTTAGATTCGGATCGGCAAAGGTTGAATGCAAATCATTAAATAAATGTGCAACAAATCTTGCATACTCTTCTTTAATTCTGTAAAAATTGATTTGAGTTGAATTGATTTCGAAAAGTAAAGGAACAAAAGAGGTTGATTGTGCAGAGCAATTCGATTCATCGTTAAAATAGACCAATGATAGATGGTGCAGTGAGGGAGAGTAATCTGGGGGTTGATAGGAATGGTCCAAATTGTTGTAATTTGGTAATTCCAAATCCGGAGCAGACGAAAAATTGGGGTCCATGATTGTTGTTGGTCTGAAAGGATTGGAGTAGTAGCAGAAATAAGAGGGCCGGAAACAAGGAAAGAAAGGGCTACCAAGGATGTACAAAGAGTTGATGAAACGTGCAGGTCAAAAAAACATAAAAACACTAGAGGCAATGTGAAATTAGAGGTAGTGTGATCGTGGAAAAACAAAGCCATGAAAACAAGAAGGCAAATCGGGACGGGGAACAAACACGGGTGGCGGCGTTTGCAGGGGGTGCGAAGTGGGCGCACAAACGCAGCCTCCAATAGGAGAATGTTCCGGGGCAACAGCAGAACCAGCCCCTTTTCGTAGGGCGGCCGAGCCGCATGTCGTGTTGCGACAGGACGCGCTGCAACGGCAGATATACACGGAGACGTGCACATGAACATGTGTGTACATGAACATGTCATACATGAACATGTGGGCAATATAAGGTACGTCCTGCTCAGCAGTTTTCCCATCGACACAGTTTAGAGTGAGTGTCACATGTCGTCGTCCGTTTTGAACTACCACAAGTCGTTCCCAAAAGTAGTTTACCCCTCCGAGTTCTTTGGGGAGCTCTATCCCAACAGAGAATACGTTCTTCTGCCAGCCGCAACTACTTCAAACACATCCAAATCCTTCAATCTAGGTGTGTACAATCTACAGCCAATTCATAGCAACGCTACCACTCAAACCAGTACATTGAAATATCTTCTTCCCGTTGACCCGTCATGTTTGCAGACTCTTTTGCAGATTCTTTATAACGAATCTTTGAAACTTCCCACAAGCGACAAGAAACTAACCAGCTGTGCAGATATCCAGAAAGTTTCCAAAATTTCCATTTTTTCATATCAAGCCGCAATAGATGATCAATTACCGATCTTGATAGAAGATTCAAAGGACAAGTCAAACCATAAAGCCATTAGAAAAATTCATTACAGCAAAACAATCAATGCTCTTAATTCATCTAAATTATTTTTACAAGATGAAATGACTTTCAAGCTAATCAACCAGTCAATCTTTGATTTCTACATCTTGCATATATTGCAATTGGAAGATTCTCTTCTTTTGAAATACTATTCGCTTTTTTATCATACGTTTCCTACAAGTCTACAGACTTTCAAACTACTACCGAACATTTTAGCTTCAACGATCAGAACCCACTTGCTCAAACGTAACGACTTTCATCTTCGTAATCCGGATGTGTTCACCTATTATACCTCGCTTGTCATTCCCAAGTATAAGGCCTTATCATACTTGTCAGGATCAGAAATAATTATCAAAAATGCTGTTACGTTGTTATCAGATTTAAATCTTGTATTCTCATCCTCTTCTACATTCTGGTATGATGACAAACCATCAATCATGGATTTCCAAATATCAAGCTATGTTTGCTGTATGACTCATTTGTCTGCCTACATCCCTATATTCGCCGAGACTTTAGACAAAAACCAAGCTTTAGTTTCCCATTCCAAAAATACAATATCTCTTTTTATATAAGTTCTTTATTTCAATTGCGTTTGCTTGAAATAAATACAATGAATACGGTATGTATGTATGTAAACTGTGCTTTATAGCTAATCTTTAGTAGTTTCCTCATTTGGAAAAGTTTTTCATACAGTGTTATTCATTACCTAGTACAATAAAAAAAGAAAAATAAATACGGAGGCGTTCATTCGAAACGCGTTCTCCCCGATCAACATGGTTTGATTTCGTGGATCTATTTTTTTACAGACGTTCTAGCAAAAATGAACTCTGGAAATACAAGCTCTTCAGATCAAGATAGAGAAAATTGTATTTGGATAACGCTTCCAAACATATCAAACCCTCAAAAAATCGATCAGGATGACGCTTTGTTGTACTCATTTGCCAGGTCCACAATCCCATTATCGGCAATATCTGCAAGATTGAGTCCTACTGCAAACTCGAAAAAAATCCTTTTAGATACAAATAAGACGAAAACTGCCCTCCTGGAAGGCATCTTTGCATTGTTAAACTCCCCCACTGAGAAATATAATTTGACACAATTACTTATTCCCCAACGATCGCGGGGTAAATTACTATCAAAGCATCAATTAATAAAGCATTTATATAAATACACCCACACAGATGAAATTAAATCCGGATATATTTACACAACAATCGATGCTATTGAAGTTGGCAAGTCTACCGAATCTCCAACAAATGATTTTATTGCCAGTGTTGTCGCTGTGTTGCATAAGTTTTGGGATGAATCCCGTTTACTGAAAAATAAGGATTATGGAAGATTCTCCAATGTTTCTGTCTTGAATAATGGACAGGTAACCTTACAAAATATAAGTGTAGCACTAGATTCATTGATGAAAGCAAGCTCCGACTCGATTAAAGTTGATGACTTATTTATTTCAGTTGAATATCTTTTTGATATGCTGTACATTATCGCTTATGAATCTAATGCTGATAATAGAGGATCTAGATTTGCAATTGAAATTGTGATATCTTGCATACTAAACAAATCACTTGTTAATGAGCATATTGTTTTCAATGCATTATGCCCAAAACCTAAAGGTTTATCATCTGCAATCTGGTACTCGAGATCAAGTTTGTGGGACGTTATTTATGGTATCGAGTATTTGAAAAACCGTAATATACATTTGTGGAAAAAAATGTTAGATTCCACAAAAACCGCCAAAAAAGGAGAACCACAAAAGAATGTTATCTTTGTTGTTAAAATATTACCTGGATTTCCATTTGCTATAATGCGTTGTACTCGACTGTATGGTGCATATGAAGACATTGTGGACAAAATCAGTGTATTTCAGGATAACATTAGACAAGAAACTATTGGCTATTGTATTGAAGAAAAATTAGATGGTGAACGTTCTTGTGTGCATATCTGGAGAGATCCAAAAAATAGTGAAAAAATAATAACTACTTTTTACAGCAGAGGAAAAGTCATTCAACCATGGTATGGATCATATGTTGGAGATCCAAATGGAATTATTACGAGCTATATGAAACCTGAATGGTTTTCTCATATAGACAGTATGATTTTGGATGGTGAAATGATTACGTTTGACGAGAAAAAGAATAGACTACTTGGATTTCAAGATGTGAAAACCTGTTCAGAAATGTTAGCACACTCTTTAAAGGACGGTGAAGATTTAACCAAGGCCAAGATATATAACAAATTAATGATTTATGACATCATATATTATAACGGGGAAAGTTTGCAACTGACAACTCTTAAAAGGAGGAAAGAAATTTTAGTCACGGCAATGCAAGCATTTGACTTTGAAGCTTGTAAGTTTATTGGAGTACATAAATGGGTTACAGGATATAATGGAAATGATTTGCAATTGGCTATGGACAAAGTTATCAAAAATAACGGTGAAGGATTGGTAATTAAAAATTATATGTCTTACTATTTTGTGGGTAAATATTCACCTAAATGGATTAAGTTAAAGCCATACTATTTAATGAATTTTATTGATGAGATCGATGTCATTATTTTGGGCAAAGAAGGGAAAAATTTTATTTGCGGATTGTATGGTGATAGTAGCGATGATAAGTATCGTGATTGGTTTGTAAGTTTCTGTCTTGTTAGATTCGGGTTTACAAATGACAAAACTGAGTACATTAAGGAAAAAACAGATGGATACTGGCTGCCTTATAAAAAGTACGAATCTGAAGTAGATATGGCGGACCATATGGTCAAATTTGGGAGCTTAATACCAAACTATTGGATATATCCTGAAAATAGTGTCATAATTACCCTCAAAGCTAAAAGTGCTATACAATTAAAAGAAAGTGAGACCAATCCCTTTTTGTTGGACACAACACTTAGGTTTCCGTATTGTATTGGATTTAGACACGATAAGGATTATCTTGAATGTGATACAACTAGTAGCTATAAAGAGAAAGTTGATAGAAGGGGAAAAAAAAATCCGTTTGATGAGAATGAGGAACGATACGCAAAACGCGGTAGACGCAAGTTGGACTCAAAAATGGAACTGGCATTAAAATGTATAAATACAAATTTTGTTAAGACAATGGTACAGAAAGATGATTTGTTTTCCGGTATAACCTTTTCTGTGAAAACTGATTGTGTGATGAACAAAAAATGGCGACCACTGAACGAGCTTAACGGTGTTCTAGAGTCGCATGGTGGTAAAATAACGACCGACCCATCACATTTTGCAGCAGGTACTAGACTAATTGTTATTGCTGATAAGTGTACTCTGGTTGTTAACGAATTGAGAAAAACGTATGATATTTTCAAATTTAAGTGGTGTGAGGATAGTATTAGGTCTCACAATTTAGTTTTGTTGGATCCATCTCATTGTTTATTTGTTGAAGATTCAGTTGCATCCATGGCAGAAAAAAATCTTGATGAGTTTGGTTGTAATTATAGCGTGATATACGACGAAGAAAAATTATGGGAAAATTCAAAAAAGTATGAAAAGGAAGAAGCAGATCAAAACCAGCTCAGCGAGGAACAAATTCATGATCTAAAGATGCCGTTCAATGCAAAAAAATTTGTTTTTGTCGGATATGATGAAAGTACATCTTTTCAAAAAGATTTATTGGAGACACGTGTTGAGATTCTTGGAGGAGAACTCGTTCTTGATTTAAACGAAGCAGATTTTGTTGTAGTGGAGAAAAACATAAATGTATCGGTAGACAGTACCGCTATTGTGGTGGACGCAGCGTTCATCCTAAACCACTTTGTGTAATTTCGGGTTTCCTATTTAAGCAGTAATTTACAAATTCATGAAAATTCGCTTCTCGCTCTTGACGTTTGCGTATTGAACAGTGTGGTTGGAGGTTGACAAGCTCTTATTTGAAATCCAAGGATTGACTACCTTTGTTCAACCGATAATGCTGTCGTACAGAATCCCACAGTCTGCAATTTCATCAAAACATGCAGGTCTTTCTTTTGTGCGGTACATGACCATTCAGCAACCGGCAACCACCGTGACCACTCAACCCGTCTCATTAGAAATTACTGCAGGTAGTGTAGATACGTCTTCACCCCCAATTGCAGTTCCATCTGATGCCGAGTCAATTACAAAACCTATATTTCAAACTATTGGTACACCACCATCTTCGCTATCAGTAAATGTCCCACCATCTGTTCCACTTCACGTGAAAAAAGGTTCCGTGATAGGTGTGTATTCTAGTGTCAAGAATGCTAGCAATTTTGTTAAAAGCTCATGGGATTTTGCACAACCATTGCGTAGTTTATGGCTTGCAGGTAAAGCATCAAGCTACCAAAGCGTTATTGGTACCGTGCCCTTACAAGTATTGGTTAGTTCATATGATGGATTTGAAGGATCAAGGATCAAGGGCACGAAGAGCTTTGTAAATATAACATTAGATGGTAGTTATGATTGGACGATTTTTCAACCTGATGCATTACAATGTTATATTGGTAACTCTTTGAACGTGAAAGTTAAGAGCTTGCCTAAAGAATTGCATAATGGATTCACAGGTAGAGGATATACGTGGTTGAGTGGACGTGGATTGGTCAGTATAGTTGGATCAGGCAGTGTATTCAAAGTTGGATTAGGCGTAAATGAAGAAATCAGAGTTGGTAGAAATAATTTGCTGGCAGTTAGTGTTAAGGAATTATCTGAGCTAAGCAACGGTAATATTTTATCCGAAGTTTGGAATTCATCTGATGGCCTTTTCCATAATAAGAAAAAGAACGAAGGAAAGAAAGAAACGAATTTAAGAACCAATATTGTCTTAACAAATAATTTATATGTGGATCAATCATTGACATATGTTTGGAACTTTCTGAAAAAGTTAGTTCATGTTGTCAAAACCGCTGAGTCAAAACTTACCGATTATGTAATGGGTCGTGGACATTATGTTGTCGTTAAGGGACCGCGTACAGTTCTCATTGAAACTGGAAGTGGGGAAGACAACTTTGTCGTTAGAGCTAATGAATTTGTCAGATCTAACACCGATAATATTGCTGAATTGGAAAATTTTATAAGGAACGAGGAAGAATGGAAAAAACCCGTAGTGAAACGTGGAGATAATCTTGGTGCAGTTCGAATTGTTAACGGTAAAGCGACCTACAAGAATCTGGAAAATTTTGACCAAGAAGTAAAACGAATTGAAAACCTCAAGTGTAGGAATCAATAAAATCAATACATGACCTAGCTTATTTATTTACTCTTTATAGATGATAAAATTGAAACTTTACTGACGAGCGAGTGTTATCAACATGTTTTTTTTGGCTGCCTGTCAGTTCTTCTAATGTCAGTTTTTTGAGCGGCAACTGAAGCATACAAGAAAACAAAGAGTATCAAAGGATGTCTGGACTAGAAAGTAAGTAGTTGCAAATTTAGTAAAAAAATACTACTGGACTTGATACTAACAAACTGCTTTATCCGTATTACTTTCTTGCAGATTCACTTTTTCAACTGAAGTTTACTTCAAAACAACTTAACAGACAGGCTGCAAAGGCGGGTAAAGAGGAGGAAGGTGAAAAGAAAAGAGTAAAAAAGGCGTTATTGCAGGGAAACAACGATATTGCACAAATCTACGCACAGAATGCAATTCGTAAAAGCCAAGAACGTATAAACCTCCTACGACTTTCATCTAGAATTGATGCTGTTGCATCGAGAATCCAAACAGCCGTCACCATGAGAGGCGTTACTAAAAATATGTCTTTTGTTGTAAAAGGTATGGACAAGGCTCTGGAAAGTATGAATTTAGAACAGATTACAAAAGTTATGGACAAGTTTGAGGAACAATTTGAAGATTTAGAGAGCTCTACAAACTATTATGAAAATGTATCCAGCCAAATGAGTGTCAGCACACAACCACAAGGAGAGGTCAATTTATTAATGCAACAAATGGCCGATGAAGCGGGTATTGAGATGAAACACAAGATTGGTGAAGCCAACGTTGAAGGTTTGAAAACCCCAGAAACGGCCGACGCCAATTCTTCAGCTAACGTCGAAGAAGACCGTTTGAATGAAAGACTTCGTGCTCTACGTAACTAGAACATGCTTATCTGTAGTTATTAATGTCATATACTATATATATCTCAACGTCTGAATATAATATGTACCGGGAGACAAACCAGCGCCACAGCCGGTGTTAATGGATCATGATAGTACGGTACAATTTTGTTGTGCCACTTATTTCTGTTCTTGTCTAAGAGTACACTACATCCCTCTACACACCACCAGCAAGTGCAGATGCAGATTCCCGCCCAGATCCCCGATGGAGAATATGAGTTGGACTTCTCAAGCTTTTTCTCCTCCTTCAAAACAGATGTTTTTGGAGTACGATATGGTTTCAAACCTGAAACCGTTGACCAAACCTTACCGTCTGTACTATATCGAGATACTAACCAAGACTCTCTGGGCAAGAGCAAAGATTTAGAAGGTACTGAGTTTAAAAACACAAACGCCGAAGTTCCATGCTACTTAGTTTCAGAGTCAAAAACTAATACTAAGGCAATCACGTCAAATCATGATAATAAGGATCATATTTATTTTGAAGGACGATCTCGTCCAAACACTATGACAACTATTGCCAATTCGGTATCTGCGTCCAATTCCTCATTGTTATCCTCGACATCAACTTCTTTTTTTACAAATGACAATACAATGTTACAGTCTAGCTTGATGTCGGAATATTTACTGTCATTTGATGATGTGAGTAAAAGTTTCAAAGTCGAAAGTTTTGAAGGATTTATTAAAATGAACAAATCAAGAGAACCAGGTACGGTTTCTCAAAAAATCAAAAAGATCACAAAAAAACCTAAAACTTCAGATACAAAGCTACCCAGATCATATCTTGACTCATTATTATCATCATTTGCCTCTAAATCTGATTCTAGTAGAAACATAGCAATACCGAAAAAAAATTTAGATTCAGTTCAAATAATTGAAGACAGTACCAAAACAAAATCTTACGAAAAATCTATAAATGGCATATCTCCTGTTAAAAAGAAACATACCACTCCTGGGAACTCGTCGAAATCACCAACACTGCCAACAACAAAAAGCGTAATTAACTCTTCAAGAATAATATCCCCATCACCATTGCTTGCATCACGCCCAATTTCGCCATTGAAAAACACATCACCAGTATTAACATCAGGACCATTGTCACCATTACGAAATACATCACAATCTCCGGTAATGAAAACTTCAAGAAGTAATAGTAGCACGAGTAATGGTGGAACTGGATTGCGGAAGACTCAAAAAAGCTTGCTATTGCGTAAAGCTGAACGTGCAGTTGGTATTAATAAAGGAAAGGTTTACAGGCCTAAAATAAAGTCTGGTACCACACTGAAAGCTGTTAAACTGCCTGAAAATACGGACAATAATAGAGGTAAAGAAAGTAGTAGCGGACAGACCATTCCACTCAGAGAAATTAAGGAGGCAAGACCAGATCAGACTGCGTTTGAGTTAGTTCTTACACCCCCTTCATCAAATGCCGAGTTTGCAAACCCTAAAATTGTACAAGCAAGAGACAGCACTATTAAAAAAGATAAAGTAAGCAAAAAGAAATCCGTTGAAGGCAAACAGCTCATCATTAGTGACGAAGAATTGGGAAACTATGCAGATGAACTAGAATCTGAAATGGATGCGATTGATGATGTTATAGATGATTATGACGAAAGAGATAATTCTACAATATTGAGCAAAGCGCCTGAACCTGAGGTATCATCAAATGTTACGAATGGTACAGGTGATGATGATTTCAACGTTGATTTTTCAGATTGGGAAGATGCAGATGCAATCGATGGTCCCGTTGTATCAGATGATAATGATACCCTTACAGCTGGAAATAACAATTTTCAGGTAATCATCGAGGATGACCCATTGAAGAGTAAGCGAGAGAATGAAAAGGAGATGCAGGAGCGTCGTGAACGTGAAAGAAGGGAAAATGAAGACTGGGAAACGAAATTAGCACAAAAGGAAAGTGAACTAGAGCAACGAGTCACGAAAAAGGAACAGAAAAACCCAAAAAACACTAATAAAGTCACTGCAAACATTAAACATGAAAACATGGCAAAAGTTACTGGAAAATCTCCCGTAGCTGAAACTACGACAAGGCCGACACCTAAGACAAAGAAAAATAACGTTAAAAATACCACAGAGCTATTAAAAGATCAAGGGGATGATGTTCTCGAATCAGAGCTGGATGCAGAATTAGACAAGGCTTTTGATGACTTGCTAGAGGAAGAAGACATGAGTGAAGAAGAATAAATAGTGGATTAATTTTTTGTAAATGTAGTAAATAAGTATATGTGCGTAAGCAAGAAAGAAAAATCAGAAGCCGCGTACGATGACGAGTCCGAAAAACGTCAACGAGATTGTTGACTTCACGAAGTTTGCATGTGAACGTTTGCTTTTCCTGGTCAGGGTAGATACTAGAGTGCAGAAATTGGAGATTCTGTTTTTAAAAGCACAATATAGAGGAAATGAGCGATGTTATGAATTTAAATTTGACCGACCTGCTGATTCAATTGAATGAAACTTTGACATCAATGAACTTCAATTTTTCATCTAGTCGATTACCACTTCAATTCACCCAAGAAAACAAATACCCCGTTCAGATATCTATTTCTTTAATAATCATACTTTGTACAGTATTTTTGTTTATTTTTAGAAAAACACATAAGAGGGTTGAAAAACCTATGAAATTTGAAATCCCATTTCCGGAAGCTTCACAACCTAATTGGAAAGGTAGAAGATTAACCGTTCCGGACATCTATCAACCTGAGGATCCAGATTATATTTACTGTTATTGTCCTGCAACATCTCAACTTCTGGGTAAATTTAAATCTCATAAACCCGAAGAAATTGATTCTTTAATACAAGCATCACAGACTGCACAACCTAAATTTTTCAATGATGTCAAATTTAAATACAAAAGAAGGAAATTTTTGAGAACATTAAGTGAATTTATCATCAGAAATCAAAAAGAATTAGCTAGAGTCGCATGTAGAGATTCGGGAAAGACAATGATTGATGCATCGATGGGTGAGATTATGGTTACATTAGAAAAAATAAATTGGATTCTAAAACACGGTGATTCTATTTTGGAACCTAATAAAAGACCAGGTCCTGCAAATATGTTAATGAAATATAAGAATGCTCAAGTTTGGTACGAACCACTTGGAGTCGTAAGTGCAGTTGTTTCATGGAACTATCCATTTCACAATCTAATGGGACCAATAATTGCGGGTGTTTTCAGTGGTAATGGTGTTATTATTAAATGTAGTGAAAGAGTAAGATGGAGTAGTGAATTTTTCATGAGTGTTGTAAAAGGAGCTTTGCAGATTTGTGAAATCGATGAAGATCTTGTTCAACTTGTCTGCTGTTGGGGTAAAGATGCTGATGCTATAATTGGTAATTCAAGGTTGAATCATATCACATTTATTGGATCCAGGCCAGTGGCAAAGAAAGTTGTTAAAAGGGCAAGTGAGAATTTAATCCCAATTGTTGTTGAATTAGGTGGTAAAGACGCAGTTATAATCTGTGAGGATTATTTGGAGAATAAAGGCATTGAATCAATAGCGAGTATTTTATTACGTGGTACGTTTCAAAGTGCAGGACAAAACTGTATCGGCATTGAAAGGGTAATTGTTTGTGGTGATAAAGAGAACTACAGATTGTTAGTGGAAAAACTAAAAAAGAAAATTGAAATGTTTCATTTAGGTAGTGATATCGATCAAGGTGAAGAAATTGATATGGGTGCAATGATTATGGGTGGATCAAAATTTGATGAATTGGAGAATTGGATCAGTGAAGTTGAGGTTCAAGGTAAGGGTAATGTGTTATGTGGAGGTAAAAGATATATCCACCCAAACTATCCACAAGGACATTATTTTCAACCAACATTAATCTCTGATTTGGATCCAAATTCGAAAATTGCACAAAATGAAGTATTCGGACCAGTCTTAAGTATCACGCATGCCAGTAATGATGAACAAGGTATTAAGATTGCGAATGATTCAGAATTTGGACTTGGCGGTTCAATTTTCACAACTGATAGAAAGAAGGGATTTGAACTTTGCAGAAAATTCAAAACTGGTAATGTTGCAATCAATGATTTTGCTACCTTTTACGTTTGCCAATTACCATTTGGAGGTATTAAAGGATCGGGATATGGTAAATTCGGTGGTGAAGAAGGACTACGTGGTTTATGTAATGAAAAAAGCGTTTGTTTTGACAAAAGCAAGTTTATCAGTACCAGCATACCGAGTGTTATTGACTATCCTGTTAAAGATGGTAAAAAAGCGTGGACTTTTGTTTCATCGATGAATAAAGCTGCATATGATTATAGTTTATTCGAAAGAATTGAGGGTCTTTATAAACTGGCAAAGAATGCTAACTAAGTAGTTAGTTTGATAATTTTATACACAGTAGTAAAATGATCTAATTTTAGGTTAATGATTTTTCAGTGTTTTTGAATGCAGTTGTGATTTTTTCTGCATAAGTTTTGTAAGCTGAGTCTATTTCGGTTGTTAATTTTCTGACTATATCCTTTGAGCCTTCGACATTTTTAAGATCTTTCATGAATAATGCTCTAATTGCTATTAAACTGTTTTTAAAACCGGCGTTTGATTTATATTGGTCTACAAGCTCTTTCATGTCTTTGATTTGTTTTGCCTTCAGTTCCTTGGTTGAGTTTGGTAGTCTGACCTTCAATAATTGATTATTCTTTGGATCAATTTCAGGGTTTAAGTTCATGTTTGCCTCTAGAATGGCAGACACTATTCTTTTGGCATGACTTGGATCAAATACAGTTATATTCAAAAAATTTGATCCTTTCATGGCAGTCATTGCAATTTCAGGAAATGTAGCAGTATAGGAGTCATCGATTTTGACCTTTAACCTGTCGAAAATAGTAGGATTTGCCTTTCCCATTTTAAGTTCAGTCAATTTCTTAGAAAACTGAGAAAATGAATCCTCGTATTTTGTTTTCAGATCAGATAAAATGGCCTTTGGATCCAAGACAACATCATCTGCATCTTCTTCTACAGTGGACTTGGTGGCTTTTTTGGTGTCCTTCTTAGTGTCCTTCTTGTTCTTCTTGGCGTAGCTGACAGGAGAGCTTGTGAAGGTACGGCGAAGCTGAAACAAGGAAGATGTTCCCACCGTGTTTTTTCTCAGGACCTGTATTAAACTCATGTGTGAATGTGGCGGTGGACGTAGCTGTGAGTGTAGCTGTGAGAGTGTCCGTGAACCACCAAATTGTCTATGTGAGGTGTCACAAGTGTCTGAAACGGGGCCTCAAAAGGCTTTCGGCGAGGATTTCGGGCGGGGCGTGCACTCCAGCAGCAGCAGCAGCACATACACACATATCTGGGAGCAGCCCTGTGGCAACGGCCTATAAAAAGAGGCCGTTTCTCCTGAACACTGGATGAAGATGCAGACAGCCTGTAGATGATGCTGTTGTGGCAGAACCAGTGCCCGTCCAAAGTTTGCAGGCATCCGCAAGAGCAACAACCCCTGCACTAAAGTAGCAGGCCGATCGACTAGTCGTATCCCCGGCAAGCAATCAGCGTGTGCTTGCTCCCACCTCATCGATATTTTTAGCTCTTATTGTCTGTGCCGCAGAACTCTGCAGGTGATTATTTTGGGTTGATCTGAACATCTATTTGACTTTCCGGTGCATTCAGTCCTGTTCTGGTGTTTGCAACTGTTTCCTTTCTGTTCCCACTTCCTGTCAAACCGTCCAAGTAAGCTAAGGCTGTTCTTCAAAATAAACTCCCGAGTTCGGATCTGATCTAACCAGTGCCAATTGCCATCGCCCATCCCGCTGCACTGCATTCTGTCTCTCTCAGATCTCATCTCTTTTTGAGGGAAAACAAAAACAAGAAAAAAATCCATAAAGCCAGTTTTGGCTAGATTCCTGCTCATCAACGCAGCCCCTGTACTGCACGTACTACCGGTTGTTCTCTTTAGTATCTGACAACTGTCTGACAATTCCCGGCTTGATCTCCAACGCAAATAACGCTTTTTTTCAAGTTTACATCTTCAATGAGCAATATAGTAGCTGCTTATCTACCAGAGTCCAACCAATGCTCATCCGAAGATGACGCACATATAATAGTAACTTCAAATAATAATGTCATACCAAATCCTAGAGATTCCATCAAATGCAATGCCAAACAACAGCCCAGCTTTAATTTCACACCAGCTCATATGTCGGATTCCTCTCAATTGACTGTCAACGAAACAACTTTGAGCTCAACGGAGAATAATCTATTATTAGAACCCGTATCATTTGATGATGACTCAAAATTGAGTACCTACGACATTTGTAATCTTTCTTCAAGTATTAATAATATATTAACCCTAAATGATGTTGAAACCAAGAATGCTAATGAAATTGATACCGTTCATGATTTTCTGAATATTGTTGATTTAGACCGTCAATTGAATTTTGATGATTTTAATTTAGATATAAGCTTAAATTCAAATTTTATTCCTTCACCAACATCTTCATCAGATAGCCAATTAAATCGAAATAACCCTCCAAATTCAAATATACATACATCATCTTCAAAACTTATAACCAAATCTGATATCCCTATCGATAATTTAAAACGTTCGTTCACACGATTAAAGCAAACGAGTGAACTAATCAATACGGAAAAAGTTTATATTTATTCGTTGAAAATTTTAGAAAAAAATTATCTAAACCATTTTATGGCTGACAATTCAACTCCCATTTATTTTGATATTTTTAAGAAATGTGTCGTTCAATTATTAAAAAATCATCAAAGTTTGTATGATAACTTGATTCTAATATATGAAAAGTGGTACAACGATTCAATTAGTCTATTGGATTTAAGTAATTTTGATGAATCACAAAAAAATTCATATTCTAAATCACCCGATTTCGAAAAGTTCAATTATGTATCAAACGAAAAAGAATATCTAGAAGCAATAATTAAACTAATAACAAATAATTCAATTGATATTGATACCTATTCAACTTACTGCTCATTGTTTCACAGGGTGTTGAATTTTGCTATTTCAAAAGGTATCGAAAGGTACAAACATGATTCTTTAATCATTTTAAATGATTACTTAGTTGAGCATAAAAACTTAAAAGACGATTATTTTATTGATAAACATTTAGATACAAGATTCATTTCAGTTGTACAAATGCCTACTACTAGAATGGTTAGATACAAGTTAATCTTACAATCTTTATTGAAAAATATTAAACTAGATGAAAAAAATTCTTTGCAATTGAACTATTACAATAAAACATTGAGTAAGGTAAGTCTGAAAATTGACGATATTAATGGATTCGTTGGTCATGAAGATAGCAAAGTACAAAAATTAACAAATATTAAAAATTTATTCAATAATAAACATAATGATTCAATAATTTCTTCAAATAAATTATTTTTTGATAACTTAGAAAACTTACAACTTGCAAGTTCTTTTGGTTTGGTATACCCTATTTACTCTAAAAAATCATTAGAATATGAGTATGTGTGTGGATTTTTATTTAATAGTCATTTAATTTTATCTAAATGTTCTAATGTAAATCCTCAGTCGTTAGAAATCAAATTTATTATTCCTTTAGTTTCAATTTTTAATAATCATGACAATTCGAATTACAGTATGGCAACAACTTATAGTGACACATTCAATATCAGCTTTGAAGATAAGTTCAAAATATATGAAATTGGATTAATATTTCCAAACGAAAAAGAAAAATTCTTATGGAACGGTAAATTAAAGCTCAATCTGGATAGAGTATCAAATATGAAAACAGCCATTTATCATGATAATAGTATAGCTAAAAATAATTATATATTTTCCGATAATCAAAGTAGGGTGCTATCAATTGAGCTTAGTCCTGAAAATGAAAAATTTAACGTTTCTTCATATATACCAAGCACAGCATATCCAATTAAAAGAATAAATAAAAATTTCAAAAATAAGGTAATGTTTAATTTCGATGTGGATCACTCGTCATTCGAATTGAATATACCAAAGAAAATATCAAGAAGTGATTCAGTAACATCATTTTCAGCCTTTGATATGCATGAAACAAGCAATAGCGGTAATAAAAACAGTCTCGTTAATACGGATAATGCTAGTATCAATATGTCAACCGCAAGTCAGAAAAATGCATTATCATCCAGAAATCCATCAATAAACAATCCTTCATCTTTTTATAAGAATCAAGTAATTAAGATTACATTGCAAGAAAGAGTTGCTGCTCAATCATGTATAGAGTCGGTTTGGTCACAGCAATTTGAAGTTTATGCACTAAATGCTTCCATGTCAAGATCATTGTCTAATCTATTTTTTCATTCAAAAATTTCATTGTTATCGTTAAATTCCCCAACGACACCATCATCTAGTACGTTTGTACCGCCATCTCCATCTTTTGCCACTACTAATAGTGGTGGTGTACTGGGGTCGCCAATCAAACTAAGAAGCTCAACCTCACTTAAAACGATTCGTGATGTTGTGAATAGGACACCATCAACACCTAATCATAAGAAAAATATTAGCACTGAAATCAATCGGCTGAGTATCAAAAGGGAGAATACAAAAGATTCACATGTTGAGAGGCCAAATTTTTATAGCATGAAAAAAAGTGGTAGTTTGATGAGTCTGACAAGTCTTATTGGAGGAGTAAACAACAACTCGAGTGCAAAATCCACAATATCAGTTTCAACAGTTGATAATACTTATACCAACCCACCTGGTATTAAAAGTAAGCCATCGAAAAAATTAGGTACTAGTGTTGGTAGATTTTGGAAGAGTTTCAAACCTAAGAAATCTAAGCACTAAGTGTGTTCTGCTCAGGCTGAGCTATTTAATAATAAGTTAAACATTTAAAATATACCACAAATCATAAATTATCCTATATAGCAAAAACAGTATATAAGGTTTTTTTATAAGAATACAAATTTTATATTAAGGATCATTAAGCAAAAGATTGTTTCATATTTTGCAACTCACCTTGCTTCAAGATCTTTGGAATGATATCATCTTCAACACTCTTGAAATTACCAAATTCTTCACTTAAAACTTGATGACTTGCCACTTCTAGAGCGCCTTCCGATCCGTTACCTGTAATGTTTCTGAATACGTCGAAGTTGGCAACGAAATTTGAAAGTGGAACGGAGCTATTACCGTGGAGGTACTTTTCGTAATCTCCAAGATCATCGATAAAGACTATGAAGTCTTCTTTGTTACCTCTGTAAAAAACTTTTTGTTGGGACATATTTTGTATAATCAATTTAGTTGGTTGGTGTATAAACTATAAGCTGTTAAAAGCAAAACTGATATGACCCAGAGGTGAAAAAGTTGGCAGGAATACGTCTATTATTTATAGAAATAACATCTTCATCGGAGGCAAAGCAGGGATAGGCGTGTGACATTCATGGTAACAATAAAATGATACAATTGCGTGATGTAATGGGAGTGTCATTTTAAGATGGCATAAAGCGAGGACTGGTTTTTTTTAAACCAATTGTGGCGCAGCAAAGTTTTTGTCATGTGGCTGGGGTGGCGTCAGTTGGGTATCGTACACATGAGATTTGGTTGGAAATAGATGTGAAGATGGGGAGGCTGGTTAGAATGAAATGTACTGAAAGTGTGTTTGGTCGAACAGTCATACCCCGTACTTTGAAAGTATATAATGCTAAAAGGTGTCGTTGGTGCAGGCTCACATCATCTGGGGAGGGTTTCTCCTAAATGGACAACAACACATTTCAGACAAATAGGAACAAATGGATACTCAAGCGGACACCGTGTCAGATTGATGTTATTCAATAACAGAAGACACGTATCAAATCATGCTGTTGGATCAATACGACCATTTTCTATTTTTACAATCGGCAAGGCTGCCAGTAAGGCTGCGAAAATACCTGTCTACTTGGGCGGTGGTTTAGCTGCGGCAGGTAGTTATGTAATGTACAAAGTTGAAGAAGCGTCGAATTATACCACGGAACAGTTAGGAAAGGCAAAGGATATGGCCTCAGATGTCAAGGACGGAGTAAACGGATTTTTGAATGGTGTGTTTTCTCAATTTGGGGATAGCGGCAGTGACAACAAGGAAAATAACAATAATAGCAATAATAACAATAATGATGACGAAAACACATTGGTTGGATCGGCTACCGCTTCTGCAATCGGACTAGGTAAGAAGCTATCCGGTGAAGAGGAGTTGATTGAAGACGAAGAAAATTCAGAAAAAGCAAACGAAGACGAGGAAGACGAAGAGTTTGCTGCTGCTGATGAGATTAAACAGAGAGAATTATTAGAAGATCAAATGCTTAATTTAACTAAACAGATGATTGAAATTAGAAATATTCTTCTAAATGTCAACGGCGCAACTGAATTGAGGTTACCTTCAATTGTTGTTATTGGTTCACAAAGTTCAGGTAAGTCTTCAGTATTAGAAAGTATTGTCGGTCAAGAATTTTTGCCAAAAGGTTCAAATATGGTTACTAGAAGACCTATTGAACTAACTTTGGTGAATGATTCAACCTCTGCATCTGAAATTGCCGAATTTCCGGCGTTGAAAATGTTTAATTTAACAGACTTCCAACAGGTGCAAAAGATTTTAGTCGATTTGAACCTTGCTGTTCCTCATAGTGAAGCAATTTCAGCAGATCCGATTCAATTGACAATCAAATCTCCAAGAGTTCCAGATTTATCTTTAGTTGATTTACCAGGTTATATCCAAGTGGAAGCAGCAGATCAGCCATTAACTTTAAAATCAAAGATCAGAGAAGTTTGTGATATGTATCTTGAAGAGCCAAATATTATTCTAGCCATTTCCGCAGCAGATGTTGATTTGGCTAATTCATCGGCCTTAAGAGCGGCTAGAAAGGCCGATCCAAGAGGTGAAAGAACAATTGGTATCATAACTAAAGTCGATTTGGTCGATCCGGAAATTGCTAGAAATATGCTTTTAAATAAAAAGTATCCTTTAAAAATGGGTTACGTTGGAGTGGTTACTAAAATTCCAAAATCAACATCTCTTTTTCAAAAAAAAACTGGTCTTCAAGCATCCATCGCACAACAAAACGCTGAAAGGAAATTTTTCAAAGAAAATAAAAACGAATTTTTAGGTACAAATGTTGGTACAAAGTTATTGAAGAAAAAACTAATTAGAGTTTTAGAAAGATCAATGTCAAGTGCGTTGAAACCAATGCAACAAATGGTCACCAATGAGTTGGAGGAAACAAGCTATAAATTTAAAGTTGAATTTAATGACAGAGATTTAACTTCTGAAAAATATATGGCTCAGACAATAGATAACCTAAAAATGGCAGTAAAAGAATTCAGTGAAAAATTTGGCAGACCAGAATTAAAGTCATTACTTAAAAGTGAACTAGATCAAAAAGTTTTGGATTTACTAGCTTTAAGATACTGGAATAAATCCGAACCTTATTTGAAGCAGACTCCAAATGTTTCTGACTATGAATATCAGGAACCTCCACTTTCTGAATTAAACTATGCTAAAAATGATGAAACCTTTTGGCATAGAAAACTAGATTTGTCAACTGCAAATTTGACGAAAATTGGCGTTGGTAGGTTGTCGACAACTTTAGTAACAGATGCAATTTTAACTGAAATTGATGTTTTAATCAATTCTACCGATTTGCGCAACAATGCAATGATCAAAAAAGCCATCAAGGATGCAGCTATGTCAGTGCTAAATCAGAGGTATAATTCAACTGCGGATCAAGTTGAGAATTGTATCAAACCATTTAAATACGAAATCGAAGTTGAAGATAGGGAATGGGATTTGGGCAGGAAACACTCGATCTTATTATTGAATGAAGAGTTAAAAGAGGCACAAAGTGCTTATGAGCTGATTAAAAGAACTGTTGGTGGTAACAAGCTGAAACAAATTATCACGTTCATTGAAAATGAAAATAATGTAGTAGGGAAAAGTCTTGAACGTGAGAATCTTGGCTTTAGTCCTGGATTGTTGTTGAGGGGGAGAGAGGCGCTGTTTCTGAGGGATAGAGTCTCACTTTTGAATTTGAGATTAAAAGGCTTACAAAGTTCTTCATGTAAGCACAAAGAGAACAAGTTTAAATGTCCAGAAATTTTTCTTGACGTAGTTGCAGAAAAGCTAGCTCAAACTGCCATATTGTTCCTTAACGTCGAACTATTAAGTGACTTTTATTATAGTTTTCCAAGAGAATTAGAGAAGAAGTTGAGTACCAATTTGACTTCCGAAGAAATCGAGGATTATGCCAAACAAGATTCGAAGGTTAAAAGACATATTGAACTACAGCAACGTAAAGAATTGTTAAAATTGGCATTAAGTAAGATTGATGACGTTATGGCAATTCAGAAAAGATTCTAATGCTTTATCTAAATTAATTAAATAATGGGTTTGTATTTTATAGTTTAAATTTAATAGATGGTATGCGTGTAAATAAAAAAACTAAAATACAGGTTAAACTATGTAAATACGAGTGAAAGAATAGGCCGTAAAATATTTAAAGCAAAGAAAATAAGTGAAATCCACTAAAAAAACCGAAACTAAAGAATTGCAAAATCGAAAGGTCGAAGTTGAGAAGCTCTGAAAAGAAAAGAAAAATGCTGGCTAAATATAAATCATTCTACCATTAACATTTTTGTGAATACCTGTACCAAGCGCCTTCTTAGCTGCATCGACTGGATTCTGATTTTTGCCAACAGCTAAGTTATGTACAAAACACGTAGCTCTTTCACATAGCAAATCTGCATAATATGCAGGTGGAACAACTCTGACTGATTTTGTTGCTCTACCAAAGACATTACATAGATTGTATGTGACTTTTTGTAGTTCATCAGGTGACCAATGATTTTCATCATACAAAACATAGTAGTGACCTGGAATTGCAGTACCTTGCAAAGCTTGTTGTGATTGCAAAAAGAAATCATAGAGACTTCTTGATGTGACACCTTTTTCAACCACTGAACCCGGTAAAATATTATCTTGAGCGGCAACCGCAACATCTTTACCACTCGCGTTCTTAGCATTCTTTTCCAATGGGAAAAATCTGGTATTGTGATTCTTTAAAATGGTAACAAATGTTAACTTTGGATCAAATTTGACTCCCAGTTTATTTGAAACAACTTTGAACGAATTCTTAACCGCTGTGACTTCTTCATCTAAAATGATGTTAAATTGACCTATGGAGACACCATCTCTGTAAAACAAAACACACTTTGGTAGTTTACCAACAGATTTTTGGTACGCCATAATTCTCTCAACACACATTTGCGACATTTCAGAGATTGTTTCTTGTTTTTGTTCCTGAACAGAGATTGAACCAGGGAAACTATTGAACTTATTATCGATTGATCCAACAATTGCAGCAATTGATGTACCATTCGAATTATTTGTAGGATGTGTAACATCAGCACCCAGTAGCAAAGTCGGTAAACCATCAATAATTAGTTTACCAACATCACCACTGGACAGAACGTGATTTATACCACCCAATTTAATACAGGTTTTCATACTCATCAACGCATACATCTGAATATCAAATTTACCAAACTTTCTCCTTGCAAATTTGTTTGCAAGGGTACACTGATTCAAAATACCTAAATCTTTATCAAGTGCAGTCTTAATAGACGCGTAAATCGCCTTTTCCTTCTGATTTAAAATAGTCAACACAAAATCAACTTTGGATTGCAATGGTTTCATGACAGAGACAATTTCTCTGGTCAAGTATTCAACGCGATCATAGCTAACTGGTTTAATGGTAAAATTTTTATCAAATTTAACACCGTGTTTACCAACCTCAATAACAAATTCATTGCATGCGTCTTCAATATCTTCCTTTTCGTTTGGACGCAACGGTTTTCTGGAATTTTCCAACACTAGAACACATAACTTTTTATTACCTTTAACAGGTTCATAAAATTGTTTATTAATCAAATCCCAAGAACCTTTGGCCTGTTCAGATTTACCATCAGCTGGTTTTTCAGCAAATGTAATTTTGGTATTTTTGTATTCTAAAATAGGGGCTGATAGAACTCTGGAAGGAACAACAACTAGTTTTGTACCGATTCTCTTTGCCTGCTCGGCACCAATTGAAGTTGTTAACTTTTTAACACCTTCTTGTTGAATCAAACCAGCGATCACGTGAGGTCTATGAGTACTAAAGCTTAAAACACCTCTAACATCAGTTACTTCTCCCCTAAATTCTTGACCTGGTAAAATCATACAAACTTCCATTGGAATATAATTAGAACCACCTAAATGAATTAATGGAGCGTCAGGATATTGCAACTTCATTTTATATTTATCGTAGAAATATTGGGCAACTGAAATTTGCTTACCATCGCAAGCAAATTTATAATTATTAGCAGTGTCTGATCTACTAATATCAAAAATACCTTTTGGTTTTGATTTATGACCTAAGTAAGTTCTTTGAATTTTGATACCTTTGAAGAACCATTTTTGCGAAATAATTTCATTTGCTGAAACTCTTTTCAAATCAGTCTCACCAAAATAATCAGCAACCAAATCAGCAGCTGACATTGGTGTACCATTTTTATTATGGGATTTGATAAAAGCACCAGCAACAGGTCTGATATTAATCATGACATTATCAAAAGTTGGTAAAACGGAAGCATAATATCCATTTGCAATATACAAACCTTTTTGAAAAGATTGGCACTTTTCTGGATGATCAACAAAGAAAAATTTACTCTTACCAGCTAAGAAAACATTTGAACATTTAGCGATTTGGTAACCTAATACAACATTCAAAGCACTAATATATGCATTTGGTTCAATGTTCTTCCTATCGTTAATTGCAACCCAATTTTGCAAATCATCCATATTTAATTTATGAATAAATTCAACTGTACAATAAATTTTTGGGTCTGTACTGGAAGCAGCGGTTTTCTTTTTATCTGCATCTCTTAGTGCGTTCATAACAGTTGAGGAAATGACCCCTTGATAATCCTTAGGTTCAAATTCAAAACGAACTTTTTCGTCTTCTTTACTGATTGGTAAAGGAGCAGAAGAATATAAGGCATCAGAACCATTGTGAGAGATTTTAGATTTTAGGCCACTGAATGGACTTTTCGTTAATAAAATTTCCAAAAGATCTTGTTTAATCTTTTTCTTGACGCTGATTTCCGCTTGGAAAGTAACATTATAGTACCAAAAGGACATACCAGTAACCTGGAACTTCAAATAATTGGTACCAACCTTAGTTTTAATACCAACATTACCATAGCCTGGTCTCTTAACCAATTGATAAGGATCTTCAGGTTTTCTGTTTTTTTCTTCTTCAGCCAATAATTCTTCAATTTTTGGTAAAGGATTGGGATCGGTAATCTTAGTTTCATATTCAGGCTTAAAGCCGTACTCTGGTTTTATAACTTGTGCATCATCATCGCCACCAAATCTACCTCTGCCACCTCTGCCACCTCTGCCACCTCTACCGCCTCTACCTCCACGGGAGTCGCCTCTACCGCCTCTTGAGCCACCTCTTGAGTCGCCCCTATTACCTCTGGAACTTCCACGAAAGTCCCCTCTTTCACCTCTGGAACTTCCACGAAAGTCCCCTCTTTCAGCTCTGCCACTACCTCTGCCTATGCTTTTGAAAAAAAAAAAGATTATGTTAATATCTATTGTTCCAAGGTCTCACTCGCCAAATTGTTTATCTGCATCGTTAGTTAGCTAGCAGTATATAAGTAGAATGCATACTTTCCACTAGACATTGATCACTTTTAAAGTTGACAATGTGTTATATATGAAATATTTGCTTGTGTAAAAGCACAATCACAATTATGTTTCTGAGTACTAGGAACAAGTAAAAGTTTAGATAGTCTTGAATCAAATTGCTCAGCGATAAACTGTTTTAGGCAATACTTTCAACCTTTTGTGCGTATTCGCCAAATGGGTTCGCTGACTGACGTAAATTGATTCAACACCTCCAAACTGCAGAAAAAAAACGCTGGTCAGTCTTCTTGTCTCTTTGATGTTAGTCAAAAAAGCCAGATACTGATTGAATGAAATAATAGTATTACGATTTTGAAATAGGAAAGAATATGAATAAGAGGGCTTAGTAGGTAAAGTTTATATACGGTTATACACACAGTTTATATGTGGAGAAAAATCAAAAGTTAAAAAAATAAACTGATACAGTGAAATCACAAATCGATTAAGCTGTGTGAATTAGCCTGTGCTCTCTGTGGTTGTTGGTTACCGAAACCGTAACCAGTTTCTGAGGGAACAATTCTGGCAGGAGGGGCATTGGAAACACCACCTATGCCAGTGAATTGAGTATCTAGAAATGGATTTCCATTAGATGTGACTTGTTTAAAACCTGTACCTTGAGAATTAACAAAGGTTCCGGTTTGGGTAAATTGTGCTGGGATTCTAGCGTCACCAGTATTACCAAATGTATCAAGTCCAGTTCCTTGTGCAAGAAGTTGATTGAGTTCAGAGTACTGCTCACTTATCTTTTGGCTTCCGGTTAAAGTTGGGTTGAGGGGTGATTGGTTTTGTTGTTGCAGTTGTTGAACTCTTTGTTGTTGCTCTAAAAGTTTCTGTTGTTGTTCTTTCAACAACAGTTGTTGTCTTTTAATCTCCTCATCTCTTCTGCGTGCTTCTTCCGCCTCTGCTTCTTGTTCTTGCTGTTGCTGTTGCTGTTGCTGTTGCAAGGCTAATTGTTGTTGTTGAGCAAATGGATTGTTCGAACCTGTTTGTAACGGAATTTGTTGATTAGCAGCAGCTAATAGTTGCTGCTGATAAAGCTGTTGTTGTTGCTGTTGTTGCTGTTGTTGTTGTTGTTGCTGTTGTTGTTGTAGGTACAATTCTTGTTGTTGCGCCAGCTGTTGCGCAGCCAAATCTTGATATGCATTTTGCAAATAGCCCGTGGCCATTGGCTGATTGCCATATACCGGATTTCCAAACATGTCATAGCCTATTATCTGACCTTGTTGTTGTTGCTGCTGTAATTGCTGCTGTTGATAGAATCCGTAAACGTCAGGTGGATTCGAATCATCATTTAGATCTAATAAATTTTGGTTTTTCTTTCTCATTTCTTCCTCTTCTAATGACAATTGAATTGCCCTTTCAAGACTCTCATCAGAATTGTTCCTTCTTCTATTTTCCTCCTCTTCTGCAGTCATTTTAGATTCTTCTAATGCCTTTTGTAAATCTTCATCATAGACATCTTGGTCGGGATTATATCTACCTGGACGTCTGTCACGATTTCTTTTTCTACCTCTCAAACCAGATTTGTTTGCAGCATCTCTCTCTTGTTTCAATCTTTCATCATCTTGAAGTAAGCTGGTTAATTCTTTTGCTTTAACCCTAATAATGGAACCTTGATCGTTACCCAGCGAGTCTTTGGTGTTAAATTCCCTTAAAGTTTTTATTATATACATATTATCCTTTGCCCAAATGACAACTTCATCAGACCCGTACCTGACTAAATAGTCCAATAATGTCAATGCTTTAGCAACATGTCTCCAGTTCTTGCCCTTATCATTTAATCTTTTATCGATTATATCCATGACGTCCTGGTAAGTTCCATTTTTATAAGTCAAGTCTGCAACTGCGGACATATTTGAAATGGTTGGACTTGATGGATCATTAGAGGTACATTCACGAACTAGCACTTGTGCTGATGAGTAACCACTGGTAACATTTTTGATAGATCTTAAAACAGCCTTTGTAGTCATGTCTGCTGCGAATTGCTATGTAAATCTATTATAGTCTCTTTATATGACGAAAAAGTAGGTAGTTATTTATAACGAAAACAAGCTTGCCGGTTGCCCAAACGTCTTACAAGCCTGTTGCTGCTGCAACCTCACACACATCCTACACAATATATGCAACACTTTATTAGTCTCTTACGCACCCAATCCCAAACAGCGAGCGATATTACTAGAATTCGAGTGTAGCAAAGGAATAATATCAGACGCGCCGATCGTCCTAACCCCATAACTTGCTCACCTTGTAGGCACCGACTCACATCCTGGACAGTTGTGAAGGGTCTCATGAATGAAGATATCACAATCAATGCAAAATACTTGCTGGCAGTTTGTACATCGGTATCGAGAGCTGGTCTGAAGTTTCATGGGAGTAGTTTCTCTTTCGTTTTCTGTAGATTCAAAGTCTTTGCCCTTTTCCTGTTTGATCTCTTCGGTTCTTCGCTTTCCAACCGCCAAGGGAAACGCAACCTGGCATGAGTAACAAAAATTTGAAGTATAACTATCCGATACGGGTACTTCTTCAAAAAGTTTTAATGGAAAAAGATGGTGGTATGATCTTGCTAAGTGTGTAGATAAAATCAACATTAAATCACAGCATGGACACACAGTAGGTAATGTACAAACCCGGCTCTTACAATTTGGACAAATGTATCCACCGTATACTAACTTGGAATGACATGAGCATAGTGTCGGTTCCACATCACTGACTCTTGATGGAAATCCCATCTTAACTAAAGTAAAACCATCAGTATTCTCGGATTCAGCTTTTGTGACAGCCAATGGTGTAACACAATCTGAAATTAATTCTTTAAAATGAGTTTCATTTAAAACAACATTGTATGAATTTTTCAAATCTCCGAAGTTTGTCAACTTACATAATTCTTCACAAATTGCAACTCTTGCGGTTAATCCGATAACTCTAATATTGATCTTCTCCTTGGCTAACGATTGAATAGTATTATGAATATTACCAGGATCAGATGTAAATAAAGCACCAAATATCACTAATATTTCTCTTGTACAATGACTTGCAACATGTAATAATAAACCTCTGGACATTTCCAATGCGTTTTGTAGACTCGGATCACCCTCCGGTTCAATTCTTTTAAGCTTTTTCAGAGCTTCAATATGATCATTCGGATTACCGCTGACCTCACTAACTACTTGCGCCAATCCATTTCTCATTATAACAATACTCAACTGTGAAATTGGGTTTTGATCAAAAAAATCACTGATGAATTCAATGCCATAACTAATCATCATAGATGACCTATTAGGTCTAAAATCCTTTTCACGCATAACAGATGAATAATCAAGCACCAACACTATTGTACGAATAATGCCTCTTTGAAAAGGTGTAACATTCTTAAGGAATCTTTTTTTCTGAGATTCGACCAATCCGGATACAATAGTTTCAATTGAACCACTTTCATCTTCTTGAACAATATCCCATGATCGGCGATACTCATCTTCCCATGCATAACCCCCACTAGCTCCTTTCAGTTCTTCTGGTGCTTTCTTCTTCGTGTTCGTTGAATTATACGGTTTGGTATTATTGTCATCAGCTGCATCAATACTTTCTGTTTGGATTACTGGACCAAGTACTTTCTTAAAAGTTGATTGATTTTTTCTTCTTCTATTGCCAGATGATAAAACAATTTCATCTTCGTCTTCATCCATTGTTTTGCGGGCTTGCTGTATACTTTCTACCTAATGGAAGCGAAAGGATTATTTCATGTATTCCATCTTTCAATATATTTAGCGAACTATTTTTCATCAAATTTCTGTGTGCTTTAGTATAAAAAGTTTTTTCAAAATATTTTTTTTTTTTTCATTTTGATTATCTATCTTTTGGTATCTATTATTTACCATTACTATGGGTAAAGTTAGAGGAAGAAGAGCACAAAAAAAAGAGGCTTTAGAGCTTAACGACAATGTTGATATAACTGATGATTCTGCCTCTCCTATTAATAACCAAGAAAATATTAACGAATCAACTGCTTTCTTCGGCCTTGTTGATTCAAATGAGTTAACTTATTTTCATCAAGCAGAGCAAACTTTGAATTTAGATACCTTTGGTACACCTGAAGAGAGACTACTGTTTATTGATGGTGTTTTTCAAGAAGCCAAAGGGAAGGAATTGAAATTGGTTACAAATCAGATTTGCTCGAAATTAATGGAAAGATTGATTCTGAGTTCAACGTTAAAACAAATGCACCAATTATTTAATGCTTTCAATGGTAGATTTTATGAGCTTTCAAAACAAAAATATAGTTCACATGTTTTAGAAACATTTTTAGTTAGGTGTGCTTCATTGATTGAGAAAGAAATATTGTCTAACGGTAAATATGACGAAGATGAATACAACGATGAAGATGAGGAAGAAAGTCAAGGTTGGGTGTCAATGGAAAATATGCTTTTATTTATTATTGGAGACTTCAAGTCAAATCTGAAGAAAATGATGAAAGATAAGTACGCATCACATGTATTAAGGCTAACTTTGTTGGTTATGACAGGTAAGGAATTACCATCGAGTGTTGAGTCTAATTCCATTTTACGTAGTAAAAAGTCCAAGATTGCCAGAAAAATGATTGAAATTAAGGACAATGAAGATTATCAAAAGAACTTTCAAGTTCCTACATCATTTAAAGAAGAGCTGAGAGAAATCCTACAGCAAATTAGTGAGAACGAAACGAGTGAAAGTTTCAGAGAATTGGCAATTGATCCTATTGCCTCGCCTGTTGTGCAGTTATTGATTCAACTTGAAGGTATTGTTGACAGAGAAAGAAGTATCTGGAAAACAATTTTTAATGGTGATGATGATAATGCAGACAAGAGAGAAAGAGAAAAGGAAGGATCTTTTGTTGAATATTTATTGAGTAACAACATTGGATCGCATTTTTTACAAAATGCAATTGAAAACCAAAAAGTTAAAAGTGTTGAAAGAATCTACAACAGCTATATGAAGGATAGAATTGTCAAACTAGCTAAAAGAGAAACCACGGGTGTTTACGTCGTTGAATCAATGATGGAAAAATTAAAGAGCAAACAACAAATTGAAATTTTAGATGAGTTGATACCTGTATTGAATGAATTAATTGTTAATAATCTTGATATCGGTATTAAAATTGTTGAATGCTCAGTTAGAAACAGTAATCACAAAAAAGACGAAATCATTTCTAAATTTATTGAATTCTTTAATAAGGGTACTAAGGAGGAAGACTTATTTGACAACGTTTTAAAATTAAGCTCTTCAACATTGTTCAGCATTAAAGACGATTGGCCAACGTCAGAAGAAAGGAGAAGATCGCTATTTTTAGAGAAATTAATTGAATTTGATAGAGAAAAGATTTTGAAAATTTGTGCTAATAACCTCATTAATTTTGATCATGATACTCTGATCAAATTCTGTAAACACGGAGTTTTTTCACATATTGTGGAGAGTATACTGGAAATGCGTGACTATTTAGGTACAGTTGCAAGAAAAAATCTTTTGAACAAATTTTTCAGCCAAGGTAATCAAGACATTATTGAACTAGCATGTCACTCTACAGGATCACATATTGTTGATAAATTTTGGATGTTTACTTTCAAACTTAACATGTACAAGGAAAGAGTCGCTCGGGCATTAGTTGAAAATGAAGACACCATTAAGAGCACAATTTATGGGCGTATGGTTTGGAAGAATTGGAATATGGAGACATACTGCCGCAAGTTTAGTGCATGGAAGTGGCAAGTCAAGGAAGAAGAGATGCTTTTTGAACAAAAAAAGAAGGAAATGGAAAAAGAACAAGAGGCTTTAGATAACAATACTATTAGCAAAAAGAACAATACTAAAAAAAGAGGGGGAGAAAACAACAGTAATGGTGAAGATCACAACAGTAAAGGTGGAGATCACAAACGTAAGCGGGGACGTGGACGCAAATAATATTACTGTCTTGCATGTAACTTTATTCTTTTAGACGAACTAAATAATTAACCGCAAAATAGAGGATTTTAGCGAAAAAAAAGCAACTTCACCAAAAGAAAAGGGTGTTTCATGTTGGCACAGCCCGGTGCAAGAAGCATGTTTCAGTTTCGTTTTATATGCTTTCTGACATCCTGTCTTCCTTCAGCTACACTTCTTGTTTTTTTTAACTTAGCCGTTTTCTTTTGCTTAAGTGTCTGCTACTCTATTGCTTTCAAAATCAACACAGTGTTTAAGTGTGAAGAGAAGAGTGTTACTCCGCTACAGTATTTGGCTTTTCACTTTGCTTAGTTTAAAAAAATACGAAACACTGTACACAAAACGCTAAACAAAACCAATAAAGGCGAGCCCGGATATTCATCCAATTATCTATTAGATACACATTCTCGTTTGATAAAAAACAATAACTGTCCGCTTTTCTGAGGTACTTCTTTGTGTTCACTTTTCTTTATCATCTATTCATTAACGATATTGTTTTCCTCTTATTTTAATACTTTCATTCGGGTGATTCAACTACTAAACGGTTGAAAAAATTTCTTTGTTCTCTGGTGACTTTAGCCACTAGGTGTTCCCGTTCTTGAAATTCAAAGAATCATTTTTGCATTAAATCATACACAAAAATATAAT
Source organism: Pichia nanzhaoensis (assembly GCA_030573035.1). NCBI lineage: Eukaryota > Fungi > Ascomycota > Pichiomycetes > Pichiales > Pichiaceae > Pichia > Pichia nanzhaoensis. The sequence goes on from JAJMCN010000006.1 coordinate 370,742, forward strand.
TCAACCAGCTACAAAACCTTTCAGCATTAGGATACAACACAAATTTACCAACAAACTTCCTTTTTAATTATATTTACTCATCTTTATGGTTAATACAATGGCAGCGAATGGCTCACATTATTCACATGAGCTTGATAGTGTTAAGAATGATAATAAGAATAATCAAAACACATCAAATCAGAAAATTACCATCACTGAAAATCCATTACTAACTATAAATGATGAGTCCAATACAATATCAAATACAAATTTACAATTATCAACCAAACAAATGCAAAGCACGTTAGATTCTCTTCAACTAATTAAAGACTTAGATTTATTTTTAGTCACTGCCCCTGTTAACTGGCACGAAAATCAAGTTATTAGAAGATATTTTCTAAATAAAGAAGAAGGATTTGTTTCTTGTGTTTATTGGAATAATTTATACTTTATTACAGGAACTGATATTGTTCGTTGTATTGCTTACAAAATGGCTCATATAGGCCGTGAAGTTATTGATAGAAAAAAATTTGAAGAGGGTATCTTTTCTGATCTAAGATCCCTTAAATGTGGCTCTCATGCAATTTTAGAGAATTCAAGATCTCCATTTTTAAAATTTTTGCATAGAAATCAATGTTTAAGAACACAAAAAAAACAAAAGGTTTTTTTTTGGTTTAGTGTACCGCATCATAAATTATTTATGGATGTTTTGGAAAGAGATCTCAAAAGAGAAGTTTCCAATTTAGCGGCCACAACAAAACCAGTTTCAGAAATTTTCAAAGTCTTAAAGTTTGATCAATCATTGCCATTACTAGAGCAATTATCAAGTCATTTTTCAGAATGTCTAGGAACTGATACAAGGCATTTATTACTTAAATCGTTTCCTTCACTTCAAACCAATACTGATAACTCTACTGATTTTAAGGCAAATGATACTAATACAATTTCTTTAAATGAAACTTACAGTAATGACAACCTAAGCAATAATAATCTAAACAATAATAACCCAAACAATAATATAGCTGTTAAAGCTGAAAATGCTATTAATGATAATAGTGTAGTGAACCAAAGTCCCGATGATTTTCCACTAAACTTTTTTGATTCACTGAACCAATTAGAAAATGAAAATTATACGACCTCACTATCTTCACTGGATAGAGGTCTGAGAAATAGTGGAAAAATGCTAGAAGCGCAATTATACAATGATGATACTTTAATATCTCCGAAACAAAATAACCAATATCAATTTTTTCAGCAAATTCAATCACAAAGCCAAGCAAATTCAGTACCGTTTCAGGATAACAACTTTATACTGAACCCATATAATCAACCCCTAGTATCTGCTTCATATCTTCAGCAACAATTACCATCGGCAAACCAGCCGTTTTATGTCCTTTCCGGTTTGCCTTCAGCGATTGATCCAAATATAACACTAGCCGGTCAGAATAATAGTCTATCACATATTGTACCATTATCGGTTCAGCATCCTGCAAATACTCAGAACTATCAGCAATCCGATTCAGCAAATGCTCATATTCGCACTCCATCCATCATATCAGGCTCAAATTTGATTCCGATCTCAATGCCTTTACCAAGTTCAGGTACCAAACTTATAAATCCATTTGGTGATAATGAGTTAAATGATGAAAAATTATGTAACAATAATTGTGATACAAGTATAAAGATAAAATCTGAACATATAGTTGAAGATACCAAAAACGAAAATAAATTTATTTCTCAGGAAGATTCGGTCTCAAATGATGATCTTAACACTAGTAGCAGAACCTGCAATGCAAACCAACGTTCTGATTATATGATGTTCAAAGTACAGTCAGTTCCAAATAATGTAAACCATGTTAATTTTGGTATAATTGGGAGCCAACTGTTTACACCAAGTGCACTCACCATGGATGTCAATTTTGAAAATTCATCTTTGAGTGCAGGTGTTGGTATATCACCAGTTATTGGCTTTAATACAGGCTTATTATCTGCTATACAGTACCAGCCCACAAAGCAAAATTCCAAAAATGTTGAGGCAATGGAAAATGTTGAGCACAGTGATGAAGTCCTTGATGTCATCTCTGATGATGATAATGAAAACGCTAAAAACCATTTTGGGAACTCAAAAGGTGGCAGCTTAATAAAGGATAAAAATTCTAGAGTTTTCAAAAATAAAAGCTTCAGAACTCGCCCTGCAACGAAATATTTAAATCCGACATTACAGCACGTCATGATGGATTCACTATTTGATGAAACCGATGAAACTTACAGTGATATAAACAACGAGGACAACGAAAATGAAGCTTAGATTAGAAAGACCATTATTACACTATACTTTTAGCCGAGTCGCTTTTTTCTTCACATATTTTCTATTTTAGTTTTACCTGGTGTACTTCACATTGTCTTTTTTTTCACTATTATTTGCTGATATAGGGGGTCAAACCGTAGGTTAGATTCAAATGTTTGCATGCTTGATATACCTTGATTTTTTTTTCTTTTCAATCACGTTTTATTTAATCTTTTTACTTTATTTACTTATTTACATTTAAAACATATTAACTTTTTTCATATACATGGTAAAAATGTTTGGTTTACACAATTTCACTGTAGATTTGCCTGGCTACTATACATTTCAACAATCTGATCACTACTTGTTGCATCTTCAGGTAACTTATCACTTCTAATCTGTATAAATCGTGGAAACCTCAATGATATACCTTTACTTCCATCTCCTGTATAAGTTGCACCACATTTATATACCGGGGACGTTGTTAAATCTGCAACTTTCACTTCAAAAAGGATGGTAGAATCAAACCATACATCAGGACTTGCATTAGAATTGGTCGAATCATAAACGTATGAGGGTTTAGGTTTTTCAAGCTCCGTAGGTTTCAAAACATCATATAGCTTTTGTAATAATTCTTCACTAAACCCAGTACCAATTTTACAAACTGTTTCAAAATCACCTGTATCTTCATTATATGATGCAAGTAAAAACCCACCGTACCAACCGGTACGTTTACCTTTGCCAATATAACCACCAACAACAACTAAATCCAAAGAATCACCGACACCTTCAAGATAATCTTTTTTCAATTTCAACCAATTTCTAGAACGTTTGGAAGGTTCATAGTAGGAGTCAGTTCCGTCTAAGGTTTTAATCATTAAACCTTCGCATGCTTCATGAACAGATTCATCTAAAAATTTGGTAATTTGATCAACGTTATCTGTATCCATTTTTGTGGCAAATGCAAACTTACCGGTAATTACCTTCAAGTTATTATACAAATACTCTCTTCTTTTGCCAAGAGGTTTTTGAATTAAAGATTCACCATTGTAGAATAGAATGTCAAAAGCAAAAAGACAAACTTGAATTTTGATGTCTTTTTCCTGGACATCCTTCCTTTTTCTGGTTGATAAAATTTGGAACGGCAATATCTTCTGTGTTTCTGTATCCCATGCAACACATTCACAATCAAGAATCAGCGATTTGATTTCAGGATTTTGATCCCTCAACATACTAATCACAGGAATCAAATCAGGATACCTTTCAGTCATATTTTCTGAATTTCTTGAATAAACGTGCAGTTGACCGTCATTCGTAAGATGAAGTTGTGCTCTTTCACCGTCATATTTATACTCGCATGTAAATCTCTTATTTTGTAAAGTATTCAAAATATCGGTTATACTCTTTGTAGGTTTTGCCAACATAGGTTTCAATGGTACACCTGGACTTAATCCAGTGTGTTCTAGCAAATTCAAAATTCCTTGTTTCATGGCAATCTGAATTAAAATTCCGTAATTTGGAACTTGACAAAATGCTTCCTTAAACTGTTGCTCACCTTCAACAATCAATTCTGGTGAAATGCTTTTTTGTTTTTGTTCTAATTGCCACTCAATTATAGCTTTAGATAGCGCAACTGTGACACTCTTTTCACCAAAGTTAATTCTTAGTTTACCCTCTAAAGACCTCATTAAGAATCTAGCCTCAATTCCTTCACAAGCTGTTAGTAACTTATTGATCAAACTTAATTTTTTACTCTGGGAATTTGCACCTTCAGTTTTAGCAATTTCGTTCAAACTTCTCCAAACTTCAAGGACAGTTAATCTTTTAGGTTTGAACATAACACGCTGTTTAGATCTGCTTTCTTGTGAAACAACCCCGATATCACCAGCAACATGATACTCTTTTCTCAAATGCGCTACGTCACGTCCAGTACTCTGAGCCAATGCTTTAAGTAGCATAGTTTCACCTAAACCTAATTCAAGTCCAGGAAGATAATCTGGACCAAGTCTATTTACCATTAAATATGTAACCATGGTTAAATCTCTGATTTTGCCTTCAACATCATGTGCTGAAGTGTATTCCAAAACTTTGTGAAAAAAGTTACAAGCTGATGCAATATTTTTTAAACGACCACTTTCGTTTTCAAGTTCTTCAAAGACATCAGTTAGCATAGAATACATAATAGGTTTATCTGAGACTATTGGAAGTTCTGTTTGAGAAGTATATTGGGAATCTGGCTCAAGTTTAAGTAACTCTTTAGCTTCAAAAAGCTCAGATTCCTTTTTATGTTGTTCAATCTCTTGATCTACTTGTAATAATGACTTTGTTTTCTTGCTCAGTGGTGATCCTGATCTTGACCTTTCCTTTTTCGTAGCATCTTCATTCCTTGTTGGAGACCTTGATCTTGATCTTGAGCTAAATTTGGACCCCAGTTTTGCCCCACTACTCATAGTGTCGCTTGCTGCTGATTCTTCTGGTTTTTTCTTGCTTGAGAAGAATCTCATTAATGAAGATTGTGTGCTTTTATTACTCATCCAAAATATGTTATTTGATAAAGATAAAGATATAGTTGATATTTGGGAAGCTTTAATTGAAGGGAGTAAAATAGAAATAGATGCTTTAGCTGTACCTTTGAGCATAATCTAATACCAAAACTTGAACCAGTAACATAACTTATACGTCAACTTTTAATTGTCCGAAACATGAAAACGTTTCACGCGTCTGCTGGAAGTCCCTTGACAAAATATCATGATACATTTACTTCTGAGCTAATGTGGCTTCTCAAACAATTGAACTCATTTGCATAGCTGTTGAGCTGCTCTGGATTTTTAATGCAATAGTTTTATTTATAATGTTAACTTTCAAACTCCAAAATTGCAAATCGTTAAGGTTCAGCTGGTTTGAAAGAATGTAAAACTTAATGAAAACAATATTTTACCTTTATCCTTTTTCCTCTAGTTAGATTTATAAATTGAATATATTAATTTCAAATTGAAAAATATATAGAAATATATTATATCCGTTAAATTCTTTTTTTGGCATGTCTATTCATTTTATAAAGTTCAATTTTGTTATTACATAAAATTGGTACTAAGCGCCACTAAAAAAACGATAAAATAGTTTTCTTTCAGAAACTATAGGTATTTATTTTCTAGCTAATGTCTAATTTATATGGATAGTTTATACAAGGGATAAATACAACTGATGGACTCCAGCAAAAAGTTCAAAGGCTGAAATAATATGTATGATTTGACTATATGTATAAACCAATGGATGCGAAAAATAAACAAAGCAGGAACAAAACAATCTGTATTTTTGATTGCCACATTGAATTCTAATCGAACTTCAAGATTAAAAAATTCTAGTACACAAAACGCCAAAAAACATTTCCGGCACAAACTTTCAAAAAAATGCTCAATTTAGTGTCCTTACCACAAGACAATAAAATTACACCCTTTGAAGTCATGCCTAATGCTAGAAAATAAAAACAAAAAATACAAATTGAGAAAGTAAAATAAAAGAGTAAAATGAAAAACGTAGTAAAACTTAAAAAAGTGATTTATAGAAAAACCGTGACCAAAAGAAGACTAAATTCTGATTTCTTTAATACCAAACTATGCATCGTATTTTTCCCAATTGTTTAAAATTTCCTTAATCTTATCTGAGCCAGTGAGATCATAAACGTCTTGGAAATACTCTTTTGTTAATTCAAATGGTTTAGCTGTCAAATTTGGAATATATTTACCTATTAATGAGACGGGCTTAACAGCAGACATTGGAATCTTCTTTTCTAAGAATCTCTTGAATGGCTTAACCCCAGATCTTAAGTATGAAGAGTGAAATGGAACAGAGATACCCTTTAATGGTATACAAGCAAAACCTCTTTCTAAATCGATTGGTTGTGGTTTAGCTAATGATTTCTTTGAAACTTCGTCAACAATTTCAGTTAAATGTTCTCCAACTTTTTCTAATGACATAATTTCTTGTAATTTAACAATATCAATCTTTTGTAATTTGAAAACATTCAAGGTGTTAGTCAAAGTATCTAAACCCCTCAAGTCACCAGCTGTAACATACTGTTGATTTTCAACATTGTAATTGACAATTTCTAGTAACCATCCAGTTTGTTTGCTTATATGTTCGACAACAAACCTCAATGCAGCATCAGAGAATGTACTGCTGATTCTTGATGGGTTCACCGCACACATACCATAGTTAGATCTACCCAATGAATCTCTTGGAACAGCTACTTGCATTGTCATACCTCTGTAGAAAACAACATCAACTAATGATTCAATTGGCATAACATCAGCTAGAGATGATAACGCAGAATATTCACCCAATGAGTGACCAGCAAACATTGACTCAGCTGGAACCAAGCCCTTAGATTTCATATCTTCAAATGCTGCCTTCTCCATTAAAGTTAGCGCAGGTTGCGTAAATTGTGTTGCGGAAAGTAAACCAGTTGGAGACTTGAATGTGAATTCAGATGTGTTCTCGTTGATTTCTTTGAAGATCTTTTCGGATTTCAAAGAACCATCAGCATCAACGGTTTCAAACATCATAGATATATAATTTTCTCTGATTTCCCTACCTTTTGGACCGCCAAAGTGAACAGTTAATTCATTAGGGTTATTCTTAACAATATCCAAAATAGAGAAACCATAAGTTTCAATCAAATGAACGTCAGCTCTATCCCAAACTTGCTTGGCAACTTCGGAAGAATTGTATAAATCCATACCCATACCTTGTTCTTGAGAACCTTGACCAGTAAAAACAAAAGTTGAAACCGGTTGTTCAATTTCAGCTTCACCAGACAAGACAACTTCGTCGGATTCAATTTTTCTCGTCTCAATATGAACTATCTTTCTACCGTTAATCATACCAACGTGTTCTAATTTAGTAGTTAAAGAATCATTTGGCAATACCATACCAGTAAAGTTAGCTTTATAAGCCACAACTCTAGGAGCGACCGCATCTGCTGCATACATTTCAACCAATGATCTGACAGAAGCTGAAGAGTACATACCATGGGTGATTGTGCCTGGTAAATCAGCATAAGCAGCGAAAACTCTTGAAACATGAATTGGGTTGAAATCACCAGAAACAATAGCATAAGTTTCATTAGTGTTTGGCGCTTTGGTTTCCAAAGCACGAGCTAATGGAATTGGATTTTCAAACATAATTGGTTGTTCAATTGGAGACCCGTTTCTTTTTAAGTAATCAATAACCGGGTTGCCGTAAGAAACTGCGGCGTTATACTCAATTTCAGCGGCCTTTTTGATTTCTTTAGTTAAAGATTCATAGTAAACAGTACCTGTAGTTGAAACAAAAGAATAAACATTTTCCGATCTAAACTTGTAAACAGATTTTAATCTGAAAATTAAACTCTTGTTGATTAATTCAACACCTTGTTCAACATGGAACCATTCCTTTGACTGTAAAACAGCAGCATCTTTAGCTGAGGAAATGACAACTTGAGAAGGTGTTTCCTCAGTCTTTTCAAAAGTATTTTCAAAATCTTTGTATGAACCTCTATAGAAGAAGGCCGAGGTAACTTGCATAACTTCCTTACCATCCTTGTAGATAGTACCGACAACTTCAACAGTCTTGCCAGTTGGGCCATTAACGACGGAAACAATTTCGGCATCAGATGAAACTTTATCTCCAACCTTTAATGGAGCTGCACCTGGTAGCATGGTATACGCATTTGACAAATGAACCAATTTTAAAATGTCACCGTCAACACATTTAGGGAAAATAGACTTCATAATTGCTCTCCAACCAATGACAATAGCAAAATCCATTGGAGCTAATTGATCTCTACCAGCTCTAGGAACAAAGTATTCACAGGAATTGCCGACAGCATGAGTTAATTCGGAGATAGCCTTCGATGTTATTTCTGTTGAACCACCGTCAATAGTAGAGGAAATATCAAAATCTAAATCAACAGGAACCTTAGAACCAAACCAGACCTTCCAGTAGAATTCTTTAATTCTGTCATTTCTACCATTCATGACTTCGCTAATTGGGGCAAAACCATCAGATGGTACGTATGTGTAAAATAATTCTAATGGAACATCATTACCATCAGCAGTTCTAGATTCAATGAGTTTCATGTTGATGGTTGAATCAGATAAGGAAATATCAACAATTTTTCTTTCTTTACCCTTGACAGATTCGTAAAGAGAAATGGTAGTCTTAAGAACATCAGATGGGTTAGTTATCTTTACAGTAATATTTTTGGCTGGAGCTAGGACTTTTTTGACAGAGTTTGCAACATGATTATAACCCTGAACAGTAATATCTGAAGAAATAAATGCATGTCTCCAGTTGTACTTGTCACCAGCTAACAAAGCAAACCATTCGTTAGCATCTGGAATATTTGAACCAATGGAGTATGAAATTTCTGATGCAGATTCATTAACGGAAACATTAGGAACTGAAGAAAGTTTAGTTGCAATTTTAGAATTGAAATATTCAACAACGGGGATCTTGGACGAATCACCGTTATATTCCTCTTTCAATAAATTAGCAATATGACCTTCGTGGATTGAATCTAAGATTTCTTTAATTGGCTCGTCAACCTTTTTAACAAATTGAGCAGCAACAGGACCTGTTAAAATACAGGTTCTCTGAACGTCTTCATCAACAACAGCTTCTAAATGTTCTGATTGCCACAAAGAATCCTTCTTGAAGAAGAACTCAAACCTATCATTCAAGATTGGAACGAAAGGAACCGGTTTTTGAGCTGGGTTTAAACACAAAGCAATGAAATAGTCAACATCTTCAGCATTAGCTAGTTGAGTAAGAGCATCTGGATACTTTTTGAAAATTGATTTCAATACTAAATTAGGATTATCAAGTTCCGCAAAATTTTGAATGATTGAAACAGTTGATGCGGTTGCAAATCTTTCTTCGATTCTTCTTAAAAATTTACCAACAAAATTTCTTAGGGAAAGATCAATCCATCTGTTTGTTTTCTTAATGTATAATAATTCAATGGATCTTTCAGCAATCTCAGCATATGTCATATCTTTAATATCACAAACACCCTCAGAATTTTTACCAAACCAAGGCTTTTGGTAATCAGCATTTAACTTACTAATGATGTAATCCTTTTTCTTTTCTAATGCCTCTAACATTTTGTTTTTTGGTAATGATAAAATAGTATCATCCATTTCTTTCCAAAACTTAACACCTCTAGTTGCAACTTTATGAATTGGTTCACCCATTTCAGACTTGACGGTCAAAATACCACCAGTTGGCTTTTTGTAAGTTTGTTCCCATTGACTATCTGGAACACCAGGACAATCAGTAAGTAATTTCTTTGCGTCTTCAGATGTAAGAGCTTCCTTAGCAGCCATAACTCTTGAACCAAATAAGAAACCATCAAAAGGCATTTCTGGATAATTGAAAGCTTTGGACCAAGCACCAGTTAAATATGGATAAGTATCTTCCGCAGAACCAAAACCAGAGCCAGCCACTAAAATAATGTTTGGACATCTTCTGATCTTAGAATACATTTGTAGAATTGGCTGATGGAAATCTTCAAAAGAATGATGACCACCACCTCTACCTGCAGTCCATTGAACAACAACCGGGAAATGAGGGTAGGCCTTAGCAATAGTGATACATTGAGAGATAGCATCAATTGAACCTGGTTTCAAACCTATGTGGGTTAAACCAAGGGTTTCAATATATTCACCGGCAACTTCTAATGAAGGGACACCAGCACCAATTGTAATAGATTGAACTGGAAAACCTCTTTCTCTTAATTTTCTGACCATTGGAATACACCATTGCAACATTCTTGGGTTAACATAAATGACATTGATACCAATACCTGAACCTGGAGTGACATTTTCTGCAACTTCCTTCAAAGCATTTTCCATCATTGCTTCAGTAAAATAACCACCACCTGCAATTTCAATATGGTAACCTGCATTGATTGTAGCTGCAACAAAAGATGGGGAAACTGTTGATGGAGTCATACCTGGAACCATCAATGGAGCTCTTGACAATAATCTGGAAAATTTGGTGTCAACATAAACTTTACCTTCTGTGGTTTTGATTAATTTTGGCTTAAATTCATCTAACCAGTTTTGAGCATAAGTTAAGGATGAAGATCTTCTATCAAATAATTCTTGTTTGAAGCCATATTCTGCATCAGTATCAGCAGATTCTAAAGCACCTGCAACAATGATTCTAGCTCCAGTACCTTCCTTGTTTTTATGAGTTAAAACACCTAAACCTGAAGCACCACCTGGACCAAAATCAATTAAATGTGTTGCCTTAAAATCAGTAGCAGTTTCCCAGTTAACAGTTAAAGTGTTAATACATTCGACAACTCTTGAAGCTAACGAACCTGCGTACTCACGTAAATCTTTACCGTCAAACGTATCAAAAACTGGGATTAACATTTTTGATTTATCAAATTCTAGATTTGTTTTCTTAAAATCTTCCAGGATTCTTGGAATTGCTGGGGCTAATAAGGTGGAATGAAATGGAGAGTGAATTGGTAAGAATCTAGAAGAGAACTTTAATCTTCTTTCGGAATAAGGGATCCTGGATTGATCTAAACCAGATGGAGCTTTAGCAGTTCTTAAACTCAAATTTAAACCATATAAAGATTCTGGTGGACCTGAAACGACAACATTTCTGGCACCATTGACAAGTGAAATTTTGATATGTTTTTCAATTGGTAAATGTTGATTAGTTTGGTTAACAAATTTCTCAACTTGCTGCAGAGATAGATCTCTGATTGATAACATAGGACCTGGTTTACCTTCACCATTTTCTTCTGAATCTTTAACCATTGAAGGAGATAATGATGTTGATGGATAAGCTTGTAAACATCTAACTGATAAATAGAATAATAACTCAACTGCCTTCAATGCTTCAACTTCGAAGGATTCCCATGAATCAGAAGATGCAACAACCAATGAAGTAACTAAACCTTGAGAGTGACCGGTAGTACCCTTCAAGTAATTTTTGAATTGGCCTGGAGTTACACCTAAAGTTTTACAAGTAATAATGTAATGACATAATTGAATAACACAAATCAAAGGACACGAAACTGGAATTGATAACAATTTTTCAACACTTGGAGTTTCGGAAGGATTTTTTAACCAGCTGATAAATTCAAATCCATCTGTATAAATTCTGTCAATGTCAGAAGTTGAAGAAATTAAAAATTGCATCTTGGATTGAACTTTCGATAAAAATCCAGAGATTAATCCATTATAAGTGCTGTACAATTCTCTTAATTCTTCAAAATAATCATCGGTATTACCTTGACCACCAAAAATAGCATAAATTAAAGCCTTGTCATCAGCAGCAGCATTCAATAGAGCAGAGGAAACTGAAGATACAGTGAAGTCTGACTTGAGATAAACTTTGGCAGCAAAATAGTTTTTGATCAAGTTGTTATTAATTTTTTGTAAAGTGGTTGGATACTCCTCTGAAGCAAGTAACTCCGAAGCAAATGTATGAATATCATTTAATTGCAAATATCTGGTTTCAAAATCATCCAATATTAATTTGACTGCTTGAGCCTTTTCTGATTCAATTGAGTTTGAGTTGATAACATAGCCTAAAAATTTAGTTATTAATTCTGATTTTGAGGAAGGTTCTTCATCATCAGCAAAACCTTCAGTTGGTTGTGGCAAAGTTTTATAGAAACCGCTGGTAAGTTGTTGGTAGAAAAGATAGGAATCTGAAGGAATCAAAATCGTGGTTTCCAATGAACCATGTGATAAAACTAATGGTCTAATAACGGACATTTTTGTTTAAGTGTGCTAAATTAAAATATATGTTAGTATTAAAATCTATAGGTAAATGAATATTCAGAGAAAGTACGTACAAAGTAAATTGAATAACTAAAGTGAAGCGGATTGGTTAGTTAGACTAGTATTATTATTTATCGATAGATTTTTTTCGTTTGGTTCTTTTTTTTTGATGGAGTTAAAAAAAGAATAAATGGTATTAAAAGTTAATTTAAGTCAAACAAGAAATAATGTAAAATAATCTTTTGAAATTGCGTGTGGTAAGAAGACAAAAGAATATAATTGTAGTTGATTGAGAGCTAAATTAATTATTTGGATAAATTTAGCAAGATTTAGGAAATAAGAATAGGTGAGAGGATCAGAGAAGGTATTTATAATATAAAACCCGTTTCTAGACACACTTTCTGCTGAGTAAACGAAAGAACTGATCTGGGGTAGGAAAGGAAGTAAGCAAAACAGAGGCTAGAGCAGAAAATCAACAAAATGTAAAAGGAGGCCAACTGTTCAATCAAATGCTCAGCTCAATTGCAATTACAAAAGTGTTGAGCCAATGTGACACGCAATCTGGGCTTATTGTTGAAGAGCTCCCTCGCTCTCTGTGCACTTCACGCAGCTACAGCACCATATTGCTTGGCGGCGTTTGTTGGGCCCTCATGTGCCCTGGCGTTGCCAACAAATTTTAGATCGGTCGTTATAAAGAAACCGACGCGAAAGCAGACTTGGCGTAAAATTACGTAACGATTCATTGCGTAAGCCGTCGATCGTCGCAGCTCTCGTTTTTTTCTCAAATCGAGAATATTTGTGAAACGTTTAATTGATTACCCTTTCAGGACGCTATTCAACCTCATGGAATCAGGCCTACATTTAACCTTCATAGATCTTGAAATTTCACTCAAGAATCACATCCTTCTCACCAAGTCTCGGCTTCCTTTTTAGCTGCCGTTATTTGTGATTTGCGTTCTGCAATGTCCTCACTGTCCTCGTCGTCCTCGTCGATTTTGCTTGCAAACGTGGCAACTCCGGTTTCAGAATTGGTTCATATCAACAAAGAGAAAGGATCGATAGATCTTCTCAATCCAATACATTTACTTTGTCATTTAATTTTGACTATTTTCAAAAGAATAATTTATTCATTGTGGTACGTTTTGCAACAGCTGTTTTTTTCTGTTGTTTATACAACCTTTCAAATCACTTTTCCTGCCCACACTATTATCCTTTTATTATTTTTAATTTCAACTCCACTTTATGCATATTTTAGATATACCTATCTTACCGTCTACTCAAGATTACCTGAGGATTCTAAAAGACAGAACCCAATTCTTGATAACTTTTTGAACTCAACGAACGAAAATGAGACTGGTCACATAAAATCTTATCTTGATAGTTTCTTGTCCGCAATCAAAATATTTGGTTACTTAGATCCTTCTGTTTTTCATGAACTAACAAAATCATTACAAACTCAAAAAATAGATTCCGGTGAAATAATATTCCTAGATGAATGTCCAGGATTTTCCATTTGTGTGGAGGGGGAAATTCAAGTTTACTCCAAGATAGGTAGCGTTTCACTTGATTCCAAAAGTAAAGATGTAAATGAAACTGTTAATCCATTGTTTGCTAAGAGTGATAATCATAACATAGTTATTGTTGATGGCGTTAAATATCAATTGTTAAACATCATCAAAAGTGGTGCCCCGTTATCATCATTTATCACCGTTTTGAGTTTATTAACAGATTCGCAATTGACTTTATCAAGCATTACTCCAACTCCAAATTTAAACCCTCAGAAACAGTTGCCTACTGTGCCGCATGATAATTTTTCCTTAGACTCGGTAACTCAATCAAAAATAAACCCCAGTCCAAACATAAGTCCGCTATTAACTAATATGACGTATAATAGAAATACTACACCATGCAATAACCATGCAGCTCCGGGACTGATTGCAATTCCTAAGAACAGCTGTACTATATCATTAATTCCAAAAGAATCATTTACTAGGATTGCATCCAAATATCCAAAGGATACCTCTCATATTATTCAGATGATTCTAACGAAACTCTATCGCGTTACCTTTCAAACTGCTCACCACTTTTTGGATTTGACACCAAGTATTTTTCAGACTGAAATTAACCTCAATCAATTTCAAAAGTCTTGTGACAAAAAGTTGCCCAAAGACTTGCACGACTTGGCATTGCACTATATCGATAACTTAGATTCAGTGAATGATTTGTCAAGTTCTGCCAATTCTAATGGTAATAAACATAGAAAATCCAATATTAATGTTAGAAAACTCAAAATTTCCAGCAGAAAGAATCACACCAACTCTAAAAGACTGGAAAGTATTGCTAATAAAAGAAAAGGCAATTCACTAGAGAGCTCACAATATGATTCTTCAACTTCTGCACATTCAAATTACTTGGACTTTTTAACTTCTGATGGTGATGATAGCGTACTTTCCAATGATAACTCAAATATTATGGAATCCCCACACATAAACAAGATCAAAACTTCATCTGCACTGAAGAATAAGTCTCGTCATTTTGTTTTTGATAATAGATCTGTTGCCAATCCTGGTGACCTATTATCAAATGTTCCATTACCTAAAAACCTAAATGCTGATTTGAAAATGAAACCTTCTAAATTTGAAATGAATGAGTTGGTGGGTAGAACTTTCAGTGCAGACGAAGAAGAAACAGAGGAATCAGCTCTGCGTATTGCACTGGCTGAACGTATTTCATCCTTGATTGGTTTAGATAAACACAGTTTTCCGATAGACAGAGTTGGCAGCAATGCAAACATATTGTCAACCTCAGTTTTGAACTCACCTTTATTAAATGTGAATAGCATTTCATCTGGCATAAGATACGTTACCCCAGCCAATGACGGCCTAAAACAAATTAAACGACACAATAAAATTAGGACTTATTCAACTACAAGTATGGAAAATGCTAGTTTTAGTACCATACTTAATGGAAGTAATAATAGCAACAACCCCATTGATAATAGTAACAAGAACAATGGTACTGGGAATGTTGATGACTCAACTTCTGTCAATTCAGGTGTGTATAAATCGTTTGTCGACTATGAAAATGTCAAACAAGAATTTGCAGATGATATCAAACTATTCAAAATTTCAAAAGGCACAAAAATCATCAAATCTAAGGAGCAAACACGTGGAATTTATTATGTTATTGATGGTTCCTTTGACGTTTCATTCTGGAAAAAGGAAAGTGATTTTACAAGAACTTATATTGATGATCCTGAAGATACCTATGCGAAGAAGGATACATTAATTGAGGAGTATCTGTACACCATTGATGATGGTGATATCACTGGTTATTTAGGCACTTTAATTGGCTCTAAATCTTTTGTTGATGTCACAGCAAATAGAGACTCTTACGTTGCATTTCTTTCACGGGAATTTTTCGAATTTTTGATGGAACGTTATCCAAAACTTCAACTTGGAATTGCTCAACTGTTATTAAAAGTGCTAGATAAAAAGCTTTACTTGACCGATTATGCGCTTGAGTGGATTCATTCATCAGCCGGTGAAGTACTATACAAATATGGAGATCCGGCTAATGGTATTTATATAGTTTTAAATGGTAGACTACGTGCACTTTCACGAAACAAAGAAAACACAGAATATGTTATATTGGGGGAGTATGGGCAAGGTGAATCAATGGGTGAAATTGAAGTGTTAACAAAAAGTAAAAGGTTAAATACTGTTGTCTCTATTAGAGATAGTGAGTTGGCTAGAATTCCACGTACTTTATTTGAAATCATTGCATTGAGTAATCCTTCAATAATGGTTAATATTTCAAGAATTGTTGCAAGTAGAGTCAAAAAAGATGGTGTTTTAATCGCATCTTATTCAAACCATGATTTTTCATCATCGTTTAGAAGTACTGACGAGCCAATGAATCAAAATTTTAATAATTTTAGGACAATTACACTATTACCTGTTTCATATGGTACTGTTCCATTGGTTGAATTTGGGGAACAGTTAGCAAATGCTTTAGAAAAAGTTGGTAAAACTGTTAAGATATTAAATCAAAGCGCAGCTTTGACTAATTTAGGCAAGTACGCATTCGATAAGTTGGCCAAACTTAAACAGGGTGGATATTTTGCAGAGCTAGAAGAGAATTATGACATTGTGATTTACTTGTGTGACGCTGTTGTCAATTCGACTTGGACGACAACTTGCATACAACAAGGTGATTGTATTATTTTATTAGCTGATTCATTTTTATCACCGGATGTTGGTGAATATGAGCGCTTGTTGGTAAAGACCAAAACGACTGCTCGGACCGAATTGGTTTTGTTACATCCTGAGAGATATGTTAAACCAGGATCAACTCATAAATGGTTGAAGAACCGAATTTGGGTTCATTCGCATCACCACATCCAGATGCAATGGAACAACAGCCACAATCACGCCAGTAGCAGTAATGGAAAACACATAATTGGGCAAATTGATCAATTATCAGTCATTAGTAAGAAATTCACTGATAATTTGATTTTCAAAATGGAAAATATTGTTGGTAATAATAACGAACTTTTGCAATTCCTAAAGCAAACTAGGGAAGATTTTAAATCTAAAAAATATTATCAGCCGTTACAAGAACATAAAGACGATTTTATGAGATTGGCCAGAATTTTAACTGGTCAGGCGATTGGACTAGTTTTAGGAGGCGGTGGGGCAAGAGGTATAAGTCATGTGGGTATAATTAAAGCGTTAGAAGATAACGGTATACCTGTTGACATTATTGGTGGTACGTCCATCGGCGCATTAGTCGGAGGGTTATATGCAAAAGATTATGATTTTGTTCCCGTTTATGGACGTGCGAAGATCTTTGCTGGTAGAATGTCTTCAGTTTGGAGGTCTCTTTTAGACCTAACTATACCATTGACATCATATCTCACTGGACATGAATTTAATAGAGGTCTTTGGAAAGCTTTTGGTGATTCACGTATTGAAGATTTTTGGATTAAATATTACACAAACTCAACTAATTTGACCAACTCAGTCATGGAAATTCATACCAGTGGTTATGCATGGAGATATATTAGAGCTTCAATGACACTTGCATCACTTTTGCCACCAATAACCGATGATGGTAAGATGTTGCTGGATGGTGGATATATTGATAATTTAACGGTCACTGAGATGCAGAGACGTGGATCGAGGCGTATTATAGCGGTTGATGTTGGATCAGTTGATGATCGTAGCCCTATGGAATATGGTAATACGTTAAGTGGGTGGTGGGTTTTAGTGAATAGACTCAATCCGTTTAGTGCGCATGCAAATGTTCCTACAATGGCTGATATCCAGATGAGATTAGCTTATGTTGCTAGTGTCAATGCGTTGGAAAGAGCAAAAAACAGTAGAGGATGTTCTTATTTACGGCCCCCTATTGAAAGTTATGCTACATTGGCCTTTGGTAAGTTTGATCAAATTTACGATGTTGGTGTTCGTTATGGTAACGAGAAACTGAAGGAAATTTTGAAAGGATGGAATGTGAATGTGAAGAAAAAACATTTTTTACCCGATAAGAGCAGAAGAAGATATTCAATATAATGAAACTATTTAAGGCATATAGCTTTGTATAAAACATATGCACATATGTACGACTGGATTAGGACTAAAAAAAAAATATATTATTATACAGGAAAAATTATAGAATGGATGTGAATTATATAATTATGTATGTTTAAATGCTTGTGGCATCAGTTACCAATATAACAGAATCACCTCTAACAAAAACTAGTTCCAACTTACGCTCTTCAAAAGATACTTTCTGTGTGTCATCATCTAAATTGTATATTTTCTCAACTGCATCACCTAATACCATATTGCAGTGTGAATCGTAAGCGTGTAATTTTCCAACCATGTCACGACAGCCACGAAGCTTGACATAAATTTGTTCGTCAAGATTCTGCTTGATTATATCTAAAGGTTCGGATACTGCAGGGATCATTTAATGTGGGAATTTGATGCGGTGTTTTCTGATAAGTGCACGTTCTTGAATAGGAGCATGAAGGTACTGCTGGTATCGATGTTGGTATTATTGATGCAATCGCTGCGAGTAAAAATTTCGCTGAGAGTGTTATTAATTGCACCTTATATAACGACCTCCTACTAAGAAATAGCACAATCCTAAGCCAGAACAAGAGATAGGGATGAATGGAGACAATGAGCAACTTTACTTCCATTGTCTTGGAGGTGGGAATGAAGTGGGGCGTTCGTGTCATATCTTAGAGTACAAGGGTAAAGTGGTAATGCTTGATGCTGGTGTTCATCCTGCATATTCAGGACTTGAATCTTTACCGTTCTATGATGATTTTGATTTATCCAGGGTTGACGTTCTTCTTATTAGCCATTTCCATTTAGATCATGCGGCGTCTTTACCATATGTTATGCAACATACAAATTTCAAGGGTAGAGTTTTCATGACTTATCCTACAAAGGCAATTTATAAATGGTTACTAAACGATTTTGTTCGTGTTACTAACATCTCTGAAAATGTAAGTAATGGAAATGATAATGCAAATAACTTTCTTTATACTAATGAAGACCTAAATGAATCGTTCGATAAAATTGAAACCGTTGACTATCATTCAACCGTTGAGGTTGATGGTATCAAATTTACAGCTTATCATGCTGGACACGTCTTAGGTGCTGCGATGTTCTTGATCGAGATGGGAGGGTTGAAAATTCTTTTCACTGGTGATTATTCTCGTGAAGAGGATAGACATTTAAGTTCTGCAGAAGTGCCACATACTAGACCAGATTTATTGATCACTGAATCCACCTTTGGTACAGCAACTCATATACCAAGGTTGGATCGTGAACACAAGTTGACTAAAATGATCCACTCAACACTTCAGCAGGGTGGTCGTTGTCTTTTGCCGGTTTTTGCATTGGGGAGGGCACAAGAGATTTTGTTAATACTAGATGAATATTGGCAAGAACATAAAGATTTACAGAAGTATCCAATCTATTACGCATCTGAATTAGCCAAAAGATGTATGTCTGTTTATCAAAGGTACATCTATATGATGAATGACCAGATTAGAGTGAAGATGGCTGAAACAAACACAAATCCATTTTTTTTCAAGTATATCAAAAACATCAATCACATGGACAAAATGAACGATTCGAATCCTTGCGTTATAATTGCATCACCAGGTATGTTACAAAGCGGTATATCTAGAAGAGTTTTGGAAAAATGGAGTCCTGATCCGAGAAACACTGTTATTATGACTGGTTATTCCATTGAGGGTACGATGGCAAAAAATCTCTTAACAGAGCCATCTGAGATTCCTTCGATGAATAATTCTGAAGTAATGGTGCCTAGAAGAATCAATGTTGAAGAAATTTCTTTTGCTGCACATGTTGATTTTGAACAAAATGCAGAGTTTATTGACTTGGTCAACCCGAAAACTATCGTTTTAGTTCATGGTGAATCCAATCCAATGGGAAGATTGAAATCAGCACTATTATCAAAATATTCAAAACTAAGATCAACTGAGGAGGAAATCAAAATTTATAACCCAAAGAATAGTACTGTGCTATCTTTGGAGTTCAAAGCTCAAAAAGTTGCTAAAGTTGTTGGCCAGTTAGGATCTCAGTTGCCTGAAAATGGGAACCAAGTTAAAGGTGTTTTAGTTCAAAAGAATTTTGATATTAATTTACTTACAATCGATGATGTGAGAGAATTCACCACCTTAACCACAACAGTCATAAGTCAGCGACAATCCGTTCGTTGTAATGCAAATCGAAGTATAGTACATTGGCAATTCTCACAGATGTTTGGTTTTGTGAAAGTTCTCTTGGATACTGATGATATTTATGAATTTGAAGTTATGGACGCAGTAAAAGTCAAGCATAACGATAGAACTTACCTTGCAAATGTCGAATGGCAATGTGGTATTATTGAAGATACCATAGCGGATTCTGCGATTGCCATTTTATTAAGTTGTGACTCATCCCCTGCATCAGTAAAACTAACATCTAAGCATTGTTCGCATAGCCACGGTTCTTGTAATGATAATTGCAAAGTCTCAGAGGTTACTGAAATTCCAATCAAAAAGGAAGATGAAAGTACGGATACTAAACTACCAAAAATTGAACCTCACGGAATAAAGTGTTCTGAAACTGATTCAGGCTCTGCGTTCGATACTGTTTCAATTAAAAAAGAACCAGAAAGTACTGAAACCGAATCAATTTCCTTACAACCTGTAAATAGTGGACATTGTGATTTCAGACCAGCCACAAGATTGGCACGTATGGCAAAAATACTGAAAACTCAATTTGGAAATTCGTTCAAACATCAAATTGACGAAAATCGTGGAGTGGTACAAATTGGTAAAAATGAAGCAATTATTAATTATCATGATTTTACAGTGGAATGCAAATCTAGTGTTTTGAAGGGAAGAATTGAAGGTGTTCTTTCCCGAAGCTTAGATTTGGTTTCACCATTAAATCAAAAATAATTAGAGGTACATTATGTAATTTTAGCATTTATAAAGTTTTGTTCTAAGCAACTTTTTTTTCTTGTGTGACTTTATGCATGACTCTTTTCTAAATAAATTATTAAATTATCATGGTTAGGAGCTTCAGATCATCAATTTGGTTACCTAAAAACCTTGAACGTACCAAGAAAGTAAGAGAATTTTAAACTTAAAGAAGCAAGAAAAGAATTTTAAGGAGGATGATTACATAGTGTATATATAAAAAAGCCTTGAATATAAATTAAATAAAAGCAATTTTGTACACGTATACACATTTTAATTTTACATTAAAACAACATTGATCATTTAGCTGCAGAAAATGCATCAAACTGGAAAACATGCTTATCAACCCAATCACACCCTGTATCGCTAGTAGGACTCAATGGTTCAAAAAATCCGAAATCTTGTGCTTCGGCTGTAAATCCCGTAACAGATGCAATATTATTATCGTCAGTTGCATTTGCTTGGTTCATGCTAGTAACAAGATCATTGAATTCCAGCATAAAGGCATTATTCGTATTTGTTGGATCATTATTATTATATGTCGTAGTATTGTAATGTGATGCCGACTGGGACGGTTGAAATGGTTGCTGTGGCATATTTAGTGAACGCTGTGATTGTTGATACTGTTGATTTAGATAATTTACTTGTGGGTATTCAAATGCCGGAACATTTTTGTTGTTATTGTTTATCTGTTTTAATGGTTTTGATGATTGGTGATTACCTATCGAAGTGTAACCTGGTGCTGCGTTCGTGTTAAAATTGGATTGCAATTTGGTACTGGATGAAGTATTTGTCAAGCTTTCCAGTGTTGGTGTCTGTGGTTTAATTGAACTGTCATTGCTTATCATCTCCGCGGATGAAGCACAGACAGGTACCGTATTAGATGAAACTGGCTGTACTGAATTATGGGTATCAAATCTTAAACCCAGAACTCCTGCTTGAACCCTTTTGTATAACTTGGGGCTAACTCTTTGTAATGTTTCCGAGATATGGGTGATTAATTTTGCAGATAAAGACCAATGCTGAGATATCTGCAAGGTTGAACCAATTTCAAGTTTGATATATTCAGTATAAATGTCCAGTTCAGAGGCTGAAATTTGCCTATGACGTTCATCTAATGAATCGAGCAAACTTAGATTCGACTCAACCCACGAATATGCACTTAAATGCACAAGACACGAAAATGCTAATGCGCACGCCAGAAATGGAGTTCTCTTACATGTCTGACCAGGATCTGTATCAAGTAAGGTTTTTATCAGAAAATTAGCAGAATCAATAGTTTTCCTGGTTTCAATAATTTTTCTTGAATCTGTGGCAGTTTGGGACTCATTATTATTCAATGGTTGGCATGGATCATCAACTCCTTTCTCGTCTGAACATTGTGGATGTTTTGAAACATCTGCCCTCCAAAGATATGAAAATGGTCGATGTGTAAAAATTCTAGCATAATTAAGTAACATGATTGCCTCAAATATACCATCGTTAACAGCGCCTGATTTATTTATTAAATATGGCATACCATATGTTTCAGGATTTGATAACTTCATTTCCCAATTACCTAAGGCTGCTCGCATATGATTTAAATGAGGTACACTGTCAGAAGTCGATTGAATCGCTATATTCAGTGAGATTGCATCATTTACAAGCTTGCATGCTTCAGCACGAGATTTGTAGTCAAATGTGTCTAAAGAAATGGAAGTTGGGTATAAGACTAAGCAATGTTGCGTTGCTAATCTGGATTTTGTATGACCGGATGCTGTACCTATTATTGAATCAAAATAATAAAGCTCCCAAAAAGTTTTTCTCATTGTTTCAATCAAAATATCATGGGGAATTGCCAAAATTCTTTCCGAACAGAATAACGGACCTGGTGATACTTTTGAGTCCGAGTCCGAAGGTGTATTCATGATATTCTTATTACCTAGGTTTTCGTCCCTTTCAGTTAGAAATCCATTGACGTCTAAGAAAATTGAAGAGACATTCGATCGATCTATAAAGTTCAATTTCAGCTCTAGTGCCAAAGAAACAACAGCTTCTCTTATTATGGTGGATAGGTCATGTAAGGATGAAATATGTGAGATCATTGCTAATAATAAAAGCGATTGAAGCGATATGAAATCCTTGCCAATTTGTCTTATGTAAGGGACTAATGAACTCACTAAATAATTGATTGTCTCTATATCTCGTGAATATTTACTTGTAGTTTGACCGTCTCCCATTATTTTCATAGCTAATAAAAGATCATAATTACGTGGAATTGCGTCAAGATAAACCATAATCAAGTCCTTCGGTGGTAGGAACGGATGTGCCGAATAAAATGAGTTATAGAAAGAGGATACAATGGATTCTACACTTAAATTGTTTATTAGTGCTGGTGAAATATAACACTTATCCAATGAACTAGCTAGTTGACTGTCATCAAAAATCATGTTGAGAGGATCGTCATCTTTTGAACCATTGAAAATAGGGTGAAAGTGTATTCTGCTACTTCGCCTATTGGGCTCGCTGAATCCATTTCGTTTCATGCATGGAGGTATCTTGTTGTAGTTATGACTATTTAAGCATTCTTGGTTACAATTTGGACGATCGGCCAGGTAATCCAGATCGTTTTTGACGCAGGGTAATATATCAGACTTCTGATATCTTGTATTCGTTTGCGACTTATCACTAAATGTTTCACTTATTGGGTCTGAATTTAAAAGAGATACATGTGCACCTAGACCTTCGTTTAATTGTAAACTATTTTGATGCACTGTATTGTTGTCATTTGCCAAATCCAATTTGCTGTTTTCATGCACATCACAAATCCCTATGTCATTTGCCTGACCAAATCCCAGTTTGTTTTTGAAAGATATCCCTTTTTTTCTGGACCCTCCTCTATGACTCTTCACGTACGTGCATGTTCTTTTGTGTTTTCTGCAACGTTCGCATATTGGTTCTTGACCGCCGCATTTCAAATGTCTTGATCTGCACTCCAAACAGGCCCTGGAAACATGCTTCGGCAAGTTTTTATTATTTTTTATACCAGACATTTCTCGCAATGGGCCTTCGGAAGTGACGGTTCACTTGCGAAACTTTTGCACAATAAGTAGTTGTATTATTTAAAAGTAATCATGCAAGGCTAGTTGGATTAAATTCAAACCCCGTCTTCTAGGCATAAAACATTAAATCTACTATAAAAAAGTATTGTTTATGTCAGCGTCGCTCGACCCAACTTTTTGCTAAACAAACTTTTAAATTTTTTTTTGCGAATATCTGCCTTGACATGATTCTGGCATTTTGAAGTTTAAACTTTTGCTGCTACAGACACACAGATAAAGGGTTTGCATACAGGTGTACGTGATGGAAAAAAGCGTCATCATTGATAATGGGCAGTATTCTCTGAGATTCGGAACAACAGACCTGGATACTCCTTATGTGGTACCCAATTGCATTATCAGGACACAAGACAAACATGTGCATCTAGGATCAACCTTAAACTCACAGCAATCGATAAAAGATCTAGCATCAATTTCAGGGGGGTTGTCAAACATTGTCTTTCAACGACCTATAAGAAATGGACAATGTTTCCAATGGAATCTAGAGCAACAAATTTGGGATAATGCATTCATTAACTCAAAACTAGACTCGGGAAGTGGTGATTTGCTCGAAAATTCCAGCTTACTTTATGTCGAATCACCCATAACACTACCAAAATTTCAAAACATGACTGATCAGGTACTTTTCGAAGAATTCGGTATATCCAACTTAGTGCGATACTCTGCTCCAGCTCTTGCACCATGGCTAGATTCAAGCGACAGCCCCAATTCTCAGCTGGGCGAATTGAATTATAAGAACTTTCAATTAGTGATAGATTCAGGTTTTGATTCAACATGGATTGTCCCGGTTATTAACGGATTACCATATTATAGAGCAATTAGAAAGTTGCCTATAGCAGGTAGATTTTTAAATGGATACTTACGTGAAATTGTTTCCTTCAGACATTATAATATAGTTGAAGAGCCATTACTTGTGAATGCGATTAAACATCAAACGTGTTACATTGCATTAGATTATAATGATATGTTAAATAAACTTACACGGCTAAAGAAAAACCCCCTGCAGATGATTAAATCGGATTTATCGTTAACCTATATGTTGCCTAACAATAAAACAGATTTTGTCGGGCATCCCTTGCATGATAAATCCAAGCTTTCTAAAGCGGAATTGCTAACTCTGCAAAAATCTCTTGAGTCAACTAATGCAAACCAGGACGATATTGATGATGAAGATGACAATGAATACACTTCGAATCAATCATTACTACTCACAGACGAACGATTTTTGATTCCCGAACTTTTGTTTCGTCCTCAGTTATCAGGCATATATAAGGCAGGATTGATTCAAACTATAAAGTCTTCCCTAAATGCAGTTCCTGAACTTTTACAACCTCTGCTAGTGAACAACATTGTATGTATGGGGGGCACGGCAAATATACCAGGATTCGCAGAAAGAATAGTAAAAGACTTAGATCCCGAAGTACCCGTGGAAGCACATACTAATGTTTTGGATTATTCACATGTAAGCAAAGACGCTGGATTGTTGGCTTGGTATGCAGGAAAATCTTTTTTTGCCAAAGGTGGGTTCCAAAAAATTATGGTGACAAAGGATGAGTATTTGGAGTTTGGCGCTGAATATGTTCAAGAGAAGTTTGGGTTCAAATTATAGCTGTTTGATGTCTTTTGAGCGATTTCAGTTTTCAGGGGAGGGATGAAAATTATATAGCATGTATCATATATAGGCACTGTACATTTTAATAGAGATGAAAATTACTTGTTGTTTAGTTATGAAAATTGAAAGTGAAAGCAGCAAGGAAAAAGAGAAGTAAAGAAGGGTAAACGCAAGTGTAAGTTTGTTTATAGATATAAAGATAAATATAAATATAAATATTTGTGTATATGTGTATGTAATATGATATTCAAAAACATACAATCATTCCGTAAAAGAAAAGAACTGTAGTCAAAATAGAAGAACTCAAAATGGTACCAAAATGCCATGTTGGTATTGGTGTATACCGACACAATGACAAACAAATGCTAAACCCTGTTAACATGATACTCAAAAACAAACACAAGACTGCAAATATTACCAAAATTATAAGTCCGGCTGTTAATTCTGGCATGCCAAATTTCCTAGGCTTAAAGATTGTTGATAAAATGAGCGATCCAATTGATGAAGTAATTAATGAAATGGTAATCATAATCATGTATAAAAATGACAAGCACTTATCATGATTAATTTTACTCAATCTTGCAAAAGAAATACTTTCTTTCCTGTTTGGTAGTCTTAGTATTGCCTCTGAATCGCTATCGGTTTCATCATCTTCATCTTCGTCATTTTCGTCGGTTTCGACATCTATATTATAGCTACCAATTGAATTGAGGGAGAGGTGTCTATTATTTTTGAATAATAATGGGCTATTTTCTGTAATTGTTAAATTTCCACATCTGTAACTGTTTTCATGATCGGTACCCCAAATTTTATGGTTTAACCAAATACCAATATTTTTAGTTTTATCAGCCCATTGTAAGATTTGATCAGTTCTATTAGGTGATAGCCAATTCAATCCTGATCTATACCTTAAGTCTAAATCATTCCCATTAAGGGTTTCACTATCCTCAAAATCTGTACTTTGCTTAAAAGAAAATAGGTTTGAAATCCAACCAAAAAACCCTGCATTATCATCAGAATTATTATCAAAATAAACATAAAAGCCAGCATCATCACTACCAAAATCGGATCCATTATCAAATTCATTCCAATAACCTGGTTTTTTCGGAATAATATCATTTTTATTCAACAAGATTCCTTCATTACCGTTACTTGAATCATTATTTAAAATTGGGTTTTTATTTGAATTTGCATATGATACTTTTTGAAAATCAATTGTTGATTTTGTTCTGATTTTAGGTAATGTTCTAATATCTTTTTTAACTAATAATGTGTGCCAGGGTGCAATATATAATAACATCTCATCATCTGTAATTTCAAATTTGTTATCTTTGTCATTGATATAAAGATAAATCAAATAATTATTCAAAGAAAAATTCAAATTATCAACACGATATACCAAGTAGCTGTTAATCAATGACTGAACATTTTGAGGGAACTCAGTTTCAGGTAAATCAAAATTAATTTCAAGAATTGCATGAGGAAAATCTTCAACGGTCGATATTTCAGTACCATCTTCAATATTTGTTTTATGGATTTTAATGTCCCATTCTAATGAAATGTAAAAATCTATTTTATTGGATGAATTTAAATTGATATAACGAATTTTTTTAGATTCAACACTGGCCAATGGTTTAACATCGTTATCAACTACCCAATCAAATGACAGTTGTGTCATTTGTTTATTACCTTTTAGATTTGATTTTATCCATTCTTTATAAAGTAAATCCTTCTTTTGATCATTTGTCACATTTGAGAATTTTTGAATGCCTGAGTTGTTAAATAAAAGGTCTATCAGTTTTTTATCCAATGTAGCAATTGAAAATTGACGTAATCCCCCTATAGGAGTTACCAAAATAGGATTGGTTGCACTATCAAATGAGTTTTTATAAAGTTGATTATGTCGATAGTTTTTCAGGGAATTTGAAACTAAAATTTGAGAAAAAGGTGTTGCCTTGAAAACGTTTAAACCATCCAAAGATTTGATATCGTAATCAATACTTTTTATTGGAGTAGTTTCAACAAAAAAAGGTTTTTTAGCATTGTTTAACCATATTGATAAAGTTTCAGTTTCTGGTTTGAAATCATCCTCATTTTCCTCTTCATGTACATTTGGATTATTAGGTTGGACTTCAATTGAATTGTTATTATTGTTATCATCATCAACAGAGCCGTTAATGTTATTTTCAACAATTCCATTTTCATTATTAGCAGAAGTATCATTTAGATTTAGAAAAGATTTTGTACTTTTCAATTTTGTATCTTTGGTAAATAGTGAATCATCAGTGACTAGCTTAAATTCGGATGACAATAAGAATTTGATTTCATCTAAATTATCATGATGAATCCAAAATGATAAAGATCTCGGACCTTTTTTTTTGGATACTAGGTCAAAAGTCGTTGATCTTGAAAAAATACTGCTATTCTTAGAATCGTTATTATCGTTATAACTTGAAATATTCATTGTTTGGTCGAAATTATAACTTTGAGTGGTTAGTTGTAATGAATCGATAGTATGAATTGAAGCTTGACGTTCACGATTTGAATTGGTACCATTTGCATCTTTAATATAACTATTTTTCAAAAAGGTATCTAGGAAATCGTATAATAAAGTTATTTCTAAAGCCAAATCGTTCAACCTCAAATGAGCAAAAGATTTTGGATTTTCAACGAGAAAATTATCTGTGATTTTATTTACAAATGACTGTTTTTGAGTATAATTTGAATATTTTAAAAACTTTTTCAATAATTTTTTGATTGCGATTTTTTGTAAAAGGATGAAACGTGAAAGCTCTTGTAATTCTTCGGTAATCAAACCCAAGTCATTATGAAATAGTAATAATTTCCTTTTACGGAGGCGTAAAGCGATTTGAGCGGTTGGAGAAGTGTTTTTATTATCAGATTCACTCTCTGATTTTATAAATAAATTGCATTGTCTTTTCAAAGTGGACAACCGTCTTGCTATTTCCCCAACTTTCGAAAATACAAACAAAGAAACAAAATCTATTTGATCCCTGAAGTTTTTGTATAATTTTTTTAGTAATTTCTTTTGGTGGTCGTCAAGAGCGGATCCGGAATACTCACTTGAGGAGGTGTTATTGTCAAACTCGGAAGTTGCCTCTTTGATCAAAAATTTAAGCAAGTTGTAGTCAATGTTATAGTTTTTCCATCGTGAAACTGAACGAGAATCGAATTCTACGCCAAACTTCATGTCAAACAGTGCTGGCTATGGAGACCGACGACACAAAGATGAAGTGCAAGAGGAGAAGCTAAGATGGAGCGGGCAAAAGCAGTCTGCACGAGTGTTAACACCAACCGCAACAAGGCCTAATAGTACCTGCTACTTACTACAGCTGCAAGGCAACAAAAAGAAAACACAACACAGACAAAGCACCTGCTGGCTAACAATGCAAAACGTGCACCGAGACGCCTTTCTCGCCTTGTATTGTCTGCAGACCTCTTCCTTAATTGATGATACTGCTGACTCCATCTGCCGCTGCATCTGCCACCGCTCCATGCCCGTCACTACTGACTCCTACTGCTGCACCGGGGCGCTGTGCAGCTATCAGGGCGTCTTGACCGTGTTGCTGGCAACAGCACTGTCTGCCATTACCACACGGTGCGTCGGTTGTGTGCACCTTCGTTCCCACACTATGCTCGTGTGAGGGCAGACGCCAGTTCCTTATCGGGGAGGGTGGGGACCAACTCTACGCTGTACGCTATTTTTTGTGTTTTGCCCGAGCCATGCACTGCCCGAAAAGAAAACGAGAAAAACTTTACATACATGCCATGGCATAGCATAGCAAAAGCCTTGTGCCATGCTATGGTGCTGGGCCACTAAGTAAATTGTACAGAATCCAATACTACGGCCTACAGGCAAGCTCTGGCCGTTCCTCTTCTATTGCAGCTCTCATCTTCGCCATTTTCTTACGTTTAAGGTAAAATACACTGTTGCTACCCTCCCACAAGACACACACCAACGTCATAGCAATCAAGGAAAAATTACTCAAACTGATTTTGGAAAATTATCACCGCCAATATGAACATTACTACCTGGATATAATTTTGTGAAGAATACAACAAGTAAAATAAGCACGGTCAAAATCAACCTCCTATCAAGCTCCTGAAAAAAACTTCCGATCTACGTGAACACTGAATCTTTTATATCTCTTTTTAATGTTTCCAACCGTGTCTAAATCTAACGTAAACTAAACGAACTGAGAACCACATGAACGCAGTTGGTTATCCACCTAGTGATATTAACCATGAAAATGCTTTGCTTTGCCGTTTGGATGTTGCTAAAAGTCCAATTAGTCCAAATCCTAACGCAGTCAAAATTCCAACTAGCGGCCTCCGATTTCGGTTAACATATTAAAAAAGTATAGACGGCACAAATCCTTGCTTTGCTAGCGTTACAAATGATCTAAATGCTGCAAAAGCGGCCAAACTGGCAACCGATAAAACCAATACTGGAATAACTACGTTCATGATAATGGCAAAATTTTCAAATCCAGCATTTTCAAACGCAATAACAAATGGTGATATATTAACTCCTTTGACATTGCCACCTAATTTTTCAGCACTAAATGGAACCAATGATCCAATAATCTAATAATTGTTGTTAGAGCCATATAGAGTGATGCAATTCTCCAAATTACTTGCTTAGTAGCCGATTTCTGGGTCTCCTTTTAGTATTCAGTTTCTGAAGATGTCAATCCAGCTAACTCGGTCCGTGATAATGCAAATGCGCCATAAACAAAAAGTGAATAAAATTCATTATCAAAAGCACCAAGTTTATGCCAACATTCCTCCCTCCAACCCTCAACGGACCCATTTCTAGATCCACCTCCACTTAAATTGCCATTTATTCCCAACATACCAAACTCAACAATTGCAATGCTCTTAACGATTGAAGATCAGAACTTTACCCCAACAAGGCCTTCAACGCCAAATAAATTAACGAGTCATTATATTACAAACAGCAACCCAAACAGCTGGATTCACTGAATCATTCCAGTACTTCAATGACATTGCACAAGCAACTAATTTCAAACGCGATCCAAGTGACCACTACAAAAGATAAATCCATGACATACAACATATTCGTGCAGGTGAACAGAAACTTCTGTTTAATGATGGAAATGCACCTCCAACCAGGAAGGTAGCTGCTAGATTGCCGAATACCTTAATAATAGCAAAAATATTAGTACCAATTGAAAAATAACAAATAAGTAACGACAACAGTTTATCACTACTTAGTGTAACACCATATCCGACAAACAATCCAACTCCAATTGAGCCTACAGTAGCTATCATTTGAATGTGTTTATTCTTAGCGTTCTTTCTAATGGAGTTTGGGCATTCAAGATATTTGCTTTTTCTGCATTGGATAAATCAGGCTAAGTTCACTTCCTGACGTTAGCAAACCCGTTCCCAACTCAAACCTTTGGTTTTGAGGTTAATATAAAAAGTTGCTTTTCGAGTCACATTAAATTCTCTTGTGGAACTTTTTTATAATAAAAATCAATATTCGAATTCATTACTGAATGTTTTGTGAGCAATCTTGTGCTTTTTTTAAACAAC
Source organism: Pichia nanzhaoensis (assembly GCA_030573035.1). Lineage (NCBI taxonomy): Eukaryota > Fungi > Ascomycota > Pichiomycetes > Pichiales > Pichiaceae > Pichia > Pichia nanzhaoensis. The sequence continues at coordinate 401,607 of JAJMCN010000006.1, forward strand.
GAAGCATTTGAGTAGTACGAAGTCCATGTAACGAAAAAAAAAAAATGGAAAAATAAAACGTAATCAAACATAACAAAATATGATAAAATATAATAAAATATTGTAAAATATAGTAAAATAAAGGTAACAAAGTATAATGAAAAATAAAAAGTTATGCGTCTGTACTTAAAACGAAATATCTTCCAATACATATATATTTCAGAGCGATACATAACGTCAAACTTCCCAAATCAAGACATCTTCATGATTACAACAAAGAACTCTGGATTTACCTAATTGGGAATATCACTTTTCGCATCCGCCAACTTCCAATTCAAAAATTGTTTATTCGGTCCTTCATATTTTGCTTCAATTGTTTTGAGTACAACGAACACACAGTAAACCAATTTGGCATCCGCTATACCGAGCTGTTTGTACTTTTTTTGATCTGAAACTTGATGAGCTCCTCATGATCCGACTTTGTCGGAGAATTTCTTGGTTGGCAACAAACTAGTGAAGAATACAAAAGTTTAAATTATGCACCATTACATGTGGAGTGAAAAACACTTGATTGATTTGTTTATTACTCTTTTGTATTGTACGAATTTATTGTTCATAATAAATGAATGAGCTGTAAGTGAAAATGTGTTTTTGAAATTAACTTAAAATTGTGATCTGTCAGTAAATCACTTTTAGGTAAACACCTCATTAAAGCGTTGTTACCATTTTTATCATTGTACCCTGTGTGCACCTCAAGTATTCATTTAGATCAAGACAACGTATTATGAGTCTGAAATCACGATCAGGGTCCATAAAGAAGAATGATCTGGCGTATCTTGATTTGTTACACTCCAAGAGTTTGGAAAATTTAAAAAAAGTAGAAAAACCGAAAATTTACCATGATGGAATACTAAAGTATTTTATGAATATCACAACTACGCAAGTGCCAACTATATCAAATTTCTTAAATGCAAATAAGGACATCGAAAATGTTGACGATGAAAGCATATACGAGGATGAAAATTCGGCAACTAAAACAATATTTCGCTCCAGCTCGTTTGATGTTTTGGATGAGAGTCTAAAACCAAATGATGAAGAGGAGTTACATAATGATACTGTGTCATTAGGACATGGGTTTCATTTGGATGACTTTAGTGATACCTTTAACTTTGAAGAAGAAGAAGAGGAAGACCACATCGAAAGTGCCGATTCTCAATTAAAAGAGCCTTCAAGTCAGACAAATGATACCTCAGCGTATTCCTCGGTGGGTAGTGGAGGAACAATGGGTTTTAACGATATTTTAACGGGAGATATATTAGGTGAACTTGAAAACGTTCAAGAAGAAATAAATGATGCTTCAAGTGAAAAAAGCATTAGCAACGAGGAAGCGAAAATTGTTAGTGCAGTTGTGAATGAGCTCAGAAAGCAGCTAGAGCCAACGTTAGAGAGAATTTCAAAGGAATCTGAAAAATATGAATTGATGAAGGCTTTGTATAAGCTTCCAAGCGTGTCCAATCTGAACACAGAAATAAAGCTTAAATATTCTAAAAAGGCAAAGAAGTTTAATTTGGAGTTTGACACAGGTATTATAAAAGGTTTGGTCGATGAAGAGATGGCAAAAAGTGAGAGGAGAAAAAAACTGACGAATAAATCAGGTTTTATCAGTGCAGCTGATCAATTACGTCTAAATTTCAATAAATTCAGACAGCTAAATACAATCACTGAAGAGAGTGAATCTGATAAAAGCTTTGAAGTTGCAAAGGATAAAAGTTTTCCTTGTACGCGTTTGAATTACTCGAGGTCTAAGGACACGAGAAAATTACAAAGCCTTGAAACGGAAGAATTGGCATGTTTAGTTCGATTGATTAAAGATGGTAAACTCAAGGACTTATCCCGAGTGGAACGTTTAGTTACAATGTTTGAACTTGATGAAGAGTGGGATATAATCAACAAGCTAAACAATCAACAGCTGAAAAATTCACTATTATTGGAATTGAATAGAAGGAAAGTAATTTAAGAGTTAAATCACTTTTTTGATTTGTTAGCTTAATTGTATAGTTTACATAAAAAAGGTGTACACGTTAGGTTTCTCTTTTGGTTAATCCTAGGATTTTTGTTTTTTCTGCTCTGGCTCGTTTTCAGCATCAGCATCGCTTTTAGCATCCGAATCATATTCTTCATCGACATCTGACTCTGAAACTACATCGAAATCCTCATCGGGAGATTCATCTTCATCTGCAGAACCCAAATCTACATCACCATCAGAATCAACCATTGCATTGGCTAGCATTTCTTGAGCTATCTTTTCGTCATTTCTCACTTTTAAGTTCTTTGTTCTGAAAAATGATTCAAGCAATGGTTGTTCAGCTCTATCGATGTTACCAAAATAATGAGTTGGACCACCATTATTTGTTGAAATCTCCATATCAAAAGTTTTTTGCGCAGATCCCTGACCAACTCTTGAGAATGCAATTATGCCAACATCAGAATAAGGAATAAGAACTGTTGGTTTTGTTAAAAACAGCGCACACTTTTCTAATGCATACAAATGACCTTCGTTTGCCTTTAATGAGCAGGAAATACCTGGCAAGCCATCCTTCGATTGATAAGAACCTGGTACAACAGCTCTACGCTCAGTGAATCCTTTGAATAAATTAGATAAAACCAAATATGTACTTGAATTATACATTTTGTTAATTTTACCCTTATATTTTTCATCGAATTCTTCATCATCAATGTTTAGTTCAACTTCAATTTCTTCTTGCTCGTCAAATTGTAATGTCAAAAATGAATACTTGGTCTGACCTTGTCTTAATGGAGGATTTACCTGTAAAACAATTAGATGATGCATTCCATCCAATTTTGGTAACGAGAAAATTCTCTGAATTTGTGTGTACAACAATTTATAGTCATAAGTTTTTCCTCTTAAACGCAAGAAACCATCATACATATCAATATCATAACGACCTCTTGGAGTAAGGAATAAGACTTCACCAAAAGATACAATGACTTTGCCAACAACTTGAGTTATGTCGGCCTTTGATTTTAATTCATCAACAAATAATGCAGCTTTTGTCTTTGTACTTTCCTTTGATTTTTCTTTTCCTTTGTCTTCTTCTCCTTCTTCTCCTTCTTCTTTTTCTTTTTCTTCATCTTGGCCTTGATCTTTTCCTTCTCCTTCTCCTTCTCCGTCTCCTTCTCCTTCTCCTTCTTTTTTTACTGTTTTCTTTTTTCCATCGTCAGTGTCAGTGTTATCTATATCCATGCTATTGTTTTCTACGTTTCCAGGAATGTAAAACTTAATCTCAACTAGCTCGTCACCCGTTCTTTCAACTGTGTCATTTTCAGCCATTAGGTCCATTTCAACCGATACTTCATTACGACCACTTAAATTGGTATTTGAAATCTCCGTATAAGGAATTTCATATGCAGGTTTGTTAGCGACATTAAAAATCAATTCGTTTCTAGCCATCTGAACCTTACCCCAATTCCAACCTCTAAGTGAATGTTCCCTGACATCGAGCTGAATATTGAAATTTTTGGACAATTCGTGTTTTAAACCGGTTGAATCACGTTCATCGAATCCGTCTAAAATCACAACACCTTTATTTTTGGTGTCAATCCTCAGTTCATAGCCTCTAGAACCTCTTGACCAATAGCAACTGGAAATTTCGTCGCTTGGCAGAAGAAAAGGAGTCGTTTTTGTTGTTGATCCAGGAACAGATTGTGCCTTCCAACCGAGACCAGAATCTGCAATTCTCATTCTGCCCGGCAGTTTGGACTGGTTGAGATAAATTCTTTCGTACTCTGATGACATGACTGCTTGTTGTGCTTGTTATGCTGATTGTGCAGGATGGTGGCAAACCCAGACCCGCCATTCAAGTCGCCAAATCAGAAACCAACGCCAAAAAACATGCACACAGGCAGGCCCAACGTCGAACGACGGCGTGCTTGTTTAGATGGCTCTTTCTCGACTTCCGTCTGCCACATGGAGAGCGGCCAGCTGCAAATTACAAAGTGCAAATTGTCGCCGTTTTTGATGGCGTTGTCAACAGTACTAGATGTTCTACTACCTGCACGTTGCAACAAGGCAAAGAACTTGGAACTTTACATAATATGTCTGCAGAGGGCGAAGAAGAATTACTCGATTACTCCGATTCCGAGGAAGTCAACACTCAACAACAGGCCGACAACGCTGAGATTGAGGCCAAGACTGAAGAAACTGATAAAAAGGGTTCCTATGTTGGTATTCACACCACCGGATTTAGAGACTTTTTGCTAAAACCAGAATTGATGAGAGCTATTGCAGATTGTGGTTTTGAACACCCTTCTGAAGGTGAGTATTTTAATTCTTTTTGTTGCCACTATTTGCTTGGATTTCTTCTCTTTCTTACTCAATAAGCTACTATTTTTCTCTACTGTTCTTTGCATTGAAAGATTTTACTGAATTTTAGCAAGTCGGTGAAATTGTATTTTATTTCCTTTTGTTTCCTAAAGAAAATAATTTTATTATTAGAGTGCTTTTTTCTGAGTTTTAAAGGATGAAATTTTCAACCGTTTTGTTAAACAAACAACTAACTCATTTTTTATCAAAAAAATATTTTGTTTTTATTCAGTCCAACAATCATGTATTCCTCAATCTATTTTAGGTAATGATGTGTTATGTCAAGCGAAATCTGGTTTAGGTAAAACTGCAGTTTTCGTCTTATCAACATTACAGCAATTAGACCCTTCACCAGGTGAAATCTCAACTGTTGTCATTTGTCACACCAGAGAATTAGCGTATCAAATCAAAAATGAATATACTAGGTTCTCCAAATACATGCCTGATGTCAAGACTGAAGTTTTCTACGGTGGTGTTCCAATTCAAAAAGATATTGAAATCTTGAAAAACAAAGAAACTTGTCCACATATTGTTGTTGGAACACCAGGTAGATTAAATGCATTGGTTAGAGACAATTTAATTAACTTGAAGCATATCAAAAATTTTGTTGTTGATGAATGTGATAATGTTTTGGAAAGTATCAACATGAGAAGAGATGTCCAAGACATTTTTAGAGCAACACCATTTCAAAAGCAAGTTATGATGTTCTCTGCAACACTATCTAATGATATGAGACCAATTTGTAAAAAATTCATGAAAAATCCGTTGGAAATTTATGTCGATGATGAAAAAAAATTGACATTACATGGATTACAACAATATTTCATTAAATTAGGTGAAGAAAAGAAAAATGTTAAATTGGCAGAACTATTAGATTCATTAGAATTTAATCAAGTTATTATTTTTGTTAAATCCACAAAGAGAGCAACTGCATTGAACCAGTTGTTGGTTGAATCAAATTTCCCATCAATTGTTGTTCATTCAGCTATTCCACAAGAGGAAAGAATACAAAGATACAAGTTATTCAAAGAATACAATAAACGTATCTGTGTTTCAACTGACGTTTTTGGAAGAGGTATTGATATTGAAAGAATCAATTTGGCTATTAATTACGATATGCCAAGTGAAGCTGATCAATATTTACATAGAGTTGGTAGAGCTGGTAGATTTGGTACTAAAGGTTTGGCGGTCTCTTTTATTTCTAGTGATAAGGATCAAGAAGTTTTAGACAACATTCAAGATAGGTTTGATGTTAAAATACAAGAGTTTCCTGAAGAAGGTGTTGATCCATCAACCTATATGAACACTTGATTTGTCAAAATTTAAAAATTTCATCGGATTTTATGTTCTGATTGTACAACTACGTTTATAATATTTTATACAAAATTTTAATAATATTTATCGTTGTTTATCGGTAGCAGGAAAGAGTTAATAGAACCCCCGCTCCCTCCAAGCAGAAGATATCGGGGAGAAGCAACAATACGAAAGTAAACAAAAACAAATAAAACACAGAAACTCACCATATTGTAACAAAACGCGTAACAGAGGAAAGGCACGCGTATCGAGCGCTGCGCAGGTTCGCCCTTAGGGGTATTTAAAGACGTGTGTCTGTCTTCTTCACTTTCTTCTTCCTGTGCCATCTCTTGTTTTCGTGCCCGTTCTACTCTGTTTTACATCTTTCCACAATTATAAACACATCAGATCAAATTATAATGTCTGTTCAAGAAACCCCTTCCAAAGTCACCGCCAACGCCCTCTCTTCCCTCGATATAAATAACGTTTCCAAAAAAGATTTGACTGATTCTTTGGTTAAAGCTGCCAATGCTAAAGCCGTTGCTGCCGGTATCGTTACCATCGATGTTAAGTCTAAGGATGTAATTGAACACGAAACGTTTTTGAATAAACATAAGGTTCATAGACATGAATTGAAAGAAATGGAAAAGGATGAACCTTTATTAATTGAAAACAAAAAAAGATTTGTTCTCTTCCCAATCAAATATCATGAAATATGGCAAATGTATAAAAAGGCAGAAGCTTCATTTTGGACAGCTGAAGAAATCGATTTATCGAAAGATTTACATGACTGGAATAACAGATTGAATGAAAATGAAAGATATTTTGTTTCGAGAGTGTTAGCTTTCTTTGCTGCATCCGATGGTATAGTTAATGAAAACTTGGTTGAAAATTTTTCAGCTGAAGTTCAAATACCTGAAGCTAAATGCTTTTATGGTTTCCAAATCATGATGGAAAATATTCATTCTGAAACTTACTCGCTATTAATTGACACTTACGTTAAAGATCCAAAAGAAGCAGACTTTTTATTCAATGCAATTGATAATATTCCATGTATCAAAGAAAAGGCAGAATGGGCATTGAGATGGATTAGTGATAAAGACGCGTTATTTGGTGAAAGACTAGTTGCATTTGCAGCAGTTGAAGGTATTTTCTTTTCTGGTTCTTTTGCGTCTATCTTCTGGTTGAAGAAGAGGGGTTTGATGCCAGGTTTGACATTCTCCAACGAGTTGATTTGTAGGGATGAAGGATTACATACGGATTTTGCATGTTTATTGTTTTCACACTTGAACAATACGCCAAAGGAAGAAATTGTCATCAAGATTATTGAAGAGGCAGTTGAAATCGAAAAGAGATATTTCACTGATGCATTACCAGTTAATTTATTGGGTATGAATAAAGATTTAATGTGTCAATACGTCGAATTCGTCGCAGACAGACTGCTACTGTCACTAGGCTGCGAGAAAAAGTTTAACGTTACAAACCCATTTGATTTCATGGAGAATATTTCCCTAGCTGGTAAGACCAACTTTTTTGAAAAGAGAGTGTCGGACTACCAGAAAGCGGGTGTCATGGCGAACAGTAAGAAGGACAACAAGACTGCAGAATCCGGATTCTCATTCGACGAAGACTTCTAGACAAGTCAGCCCTTTCCGATATCCTCCTTTGTTTGGTTTTAGTGTTTAAAGTTAATTTATAATTGTTTATGTATAGTAGAGTTCCATTTTACCCGTGCGTGCTGTAGTGTGTGTGTGTGTGTGTGTGTACACGAGTCTTGTGCTCAGAAAGGGAAACACACACAAAAGAGAAAAAAAGAGAAAAAGAGAAAAGAGAAAAAAAGAAAAAAAAATTGGGCGCTTCCTTACTTTCATGAATGAATAACTAGACTCCAGTGAACTAATTAGATTGGCCCTTTCCTGGTCTGCTGATCCAGCGTTTTCACCAACTGTTGCTGACCCCACAAGCCAGTCACCTTTTTTCCAACTGCAATTGATAAGCGGTCTGCGTGCTTATGTGCTTGGATCGGTCTCTCAACCCTTATTTCTTAGTTTTCTGCTACAGTAGTTCTCCAAATATCTAGATCCATAGCTCCATCAGTTTTCCGGCTTTTCATTCTATTCTAATTTAACTAATTCACTTAATTGGTCATTTATTCTTTCATTTATTCATTTTATCATTCATTCCTCGTTCCTCATTTTTTCTGCTATTATCTTCACTTAAATGAATACTCAAGATAAAGCTGATATCTTGAATAATACCGCCTCAACGCCCACTGCTAATTCACCGACCATCTCTGCAACTCAAAATATCAATAAACAAATGATGCGTCATACTTATAAAGAGGCCATCAACGCATTAAACACGTTACAATCAAACTTTGCGACTATCGATGCAGTCAGAAAATCAGGCGTCACTCGTAACTCCATGCTTATGCCTGAAATGATTGAATGGGTTCGAAGAATCGGTTACAAGCCAAGTGATTTTAATAGATTAAACGTCATCCATGTAACAGGTACAAAGGGCAAAGGTTCCACATGTGCATTTGTTCAGAGTATTATAAATCAATATAAAGTACCCATTTTAGTTTCTAATCCTGCGTCTCCTTCATTATCTGCATCACATCAAAACACAAATACAATCGATAATCAGTTAAATATTGATAGCATAAATACTAATAATAACGCTCGATCGTTTTCAAATTTTTCACTTTTAGGCGACTCTTTTTCTAATGCTTCCATTGATATTTCCAAAATTACTAAAATTGGATTATATTCTTCTCCGCATCTAAAAACCGTACGTGAAAGGATCATGATAAATGGTAAACCAATTAGTGAAGAATTATTCACTAAGTATTTTTTCGAAATTTGGAATCGTTTGGAAAATTCGACATCAGACACAAAAGTCTTCTCTAATATGGGTCACGGTATAAAGCCTGCATATTTTCGTTACTTAACACTATTATCATTTCATGCGTTCATGAGTGAAGGGGTTGATACTGCAATTTATGAAGTTGGTGTTGGAGGTGAGTACGATTCAACAAATGTTTTCGAATCTCCAACTGCTTGTGGTATTAGCGCTTTGGGTATTGATCATACAGTCATGTTGGGTAATACAATTGAGGAAATTGCATGGAATAAAAGCGGTATTTTCAAGAAAAATGCTAATTGTTTTACCGTTGATCAACCTGAAAGTGCCTTGAAGGTAATTGAAGGTCGTGCAATTGAAAAGCAAGCTGCAACTTTTGAAATAGTTAACGAAAGGTCAGATTTACATGACATTAAACTAGGTATTAATGGTGATTTTCAAAGACAAAACGCTTCATTGGCGGTTTCATTATGTCATGCTCACTTAACAAAGCTAGGCTATCAGATTGATATTGATACCTTACCTGATGAATTTGTTAATGGCTTGGAAAATGCTAAATGGCCAGGCAGATGTCAGATTATCAAAGACAAGAAACGTAAAGACGATTTAACATGGTTTATTGATGGTGCTCATACAGAGGATAGTATTAGAAATGGATCGCATTGGTTTACCCAAGTCACAAATAAAGCTAATAAACATGTATTGTTGTTCAATCAACAAACTCGTGAACCTGAAGTTTTGCTCAAAACATTGTTTGATCAAATGGAAAATGCAAATTTGAAATTCGATCATGTTATTTTTACAACAAATGTTACCTGGTCAAGTGGTGATTATTCTGATGACTTGGTTTCAATTAACACCGACAATAACGCTGTTGCCTCACTAAACGTCCAAACCCAAATGGCAGAAATCTACAATAAGTTGGATAGAAAGGCACGTAAACATTTGTTCCATGATATTGAAACCAGTGTTAATTTTATTACCACTCTGGAAGGTCCTCTGGATGTCTTTATTTGTGGTTCATTGCATCTAGTTGGTGGATTCTTAGTCGTACTTGACGAAAAACCACAATAGCTTTATAGATTATTTTCTGTAAAAATTTTTCTCAAACATTCTTAACTAGTAGTCTGTTGGTACAACGCATTAATTCTTTTATGACGCACATGCATAAAATGGCTTCGGGTTAAACAAACTTGCCGCGCATGTACGTTCATACCAAGAAACATGAATCTATTCTAGGCAGATCTCAGGAGACAATATATCTGATTCTTTTAGTAACCAATTGAAAATCCCTCCCGTTCCCATGAATAATAGAGCCATTATTGAAGAGCGAGCTGCTTACACAAAAGTATGTTTCTAGCTGTTCGAATCATGCATGAATGTCATATACTAACATAGTTTCTGCAGAGAACACAAGATTACACTGATTTGATTAAAAGATTCACAGCTCAGGACTTAACTGATGTAGGAAACTACAGGATTCTCTCTGAAATCGGTTCAGGTGCATTTGGTAAAGTGTATCTTGGCTATCACAAACTAATTAGATGCAAAGTGTGCCTTAAGAAAGGAAGCCGAAATATCACAATTTCAAATTGTTCCGTTTCTTCGGTGGACAATTTCTCTGAATCTAACATGAGCACGACTGCAAACAAAAATGCCAATAATAATAATTTGATGAGGGAATTTTACTATCTTCGAGAGTTCAAAGAGCATCCACATATAACAAAACTTTATGAAATTATATTCACTGAAACGTCAGTTTATATGATTCTTGAATACTATCCTTCAGGGGATTTATTTGAATATGTTACCAGAAATAGGCGTTTATCTGTTGCTGAGTCATTAAGAATTTTTACACAATTATTAGGTGCTGTGTATTACTTACATAAAAGCGGCTGTTGTCATCGTGATCTAAAATTAGAAAATGTTTTACTAGATAAAAAGATGAATGTTAAGCTATCGGATTTTGGATTCACTCGTGAATTACCATTTGCACAACATGGATCACGATCTTTATTATCAGAATATTGTGGTACCGGTGCATACATGGCGCCAGAAATTGTTCAAAGGAAACCATATTCAGGCATTAAAATCGATATATGGGCGTTGGGTGTTATGTTTTATACAATGTTGACAGGAGAAATGCCGTTTGATGATTCTTTGGACCCTGAATCTCTAGAATATACCATAATACATAACAGGCCGAGATTTTTGGAAAATCTTGAAAACTTAGATTCTAATTCAGTTGAAACATTAAAACAAATAAAAGAAGTTTTGAATAAAATGTTATTGAAGGATCCTGAAGATAGAATTTCATCTTTAGCGGATATTTTAATGTTACCATTGTTTGAGCCCTACGATGGTGAAGCCCAATTAAAAATTGTCAATAAGTTACATTTTGATGGTTCTGGCTCTAAAGACCATTGGTCTGATCTAACCACATCGGAAAAGGCATTGTTCAAAAGTTTGGTTAATGCGGGTATTGACCGTGATAGCTTGAAGAAATCAATAAGAGAAGAAACTTTGGACTCGGTTTATGGGTTATGGTCATTGCTGAAAGACCATAAGGAAAGGAAAGAAAAAAAATTAAAAAAACTAAGAAGTAAAAGCAAAAGTGTATTAGGATTGTCATCATCCCGTTCATTAATGGGTAATGCAAGACAAGCTTTCAGCCCCTCACCTGTATTATCATTGAGCATGACTGGAAATAGTATTTCTAATCCTCCTGGTTCAGTTTCTAACTCTGCAATCGGCAACAATAATGGGACTTGCACCACGCCAAAAAATAATAGCTCAATTATGCTATCAAGACACGCTTCCAATGTGACTAATGATAATTTATCGTCTAGTATGAACGTTACGAGAAATGAAACAGAGAAGAAAGAAAGTGATCTTGTAAGTGCCAATGAAGAAAGTAAAGATTTAGCGGAAAACTCAAATCATGAAAGTAGCATATACAGTGAAAATTCTGTTTCAAATATATTTCCTAATAACAAGAAAAAGAAAAAACATCATTTTTCGTTTTTGACTATTTTTAAACCAAAAAAGCGTTTGAACAGTAAAAATGTCTTTGATAGAAAAACTTCAGATAGTGATTCATTGCTATACAAAACAAGATCAAACAGTTCTATAAACACCGGATCGAGGGAAGTCAAAAATATCAGTAATAACTACGACTTGCCATTAAAATCGGCAAGTAGCCCAGTGGATCCCAATCCTATTAAAATTGAATCTCCTAATACTACACAAGATGACCTTTTACTAACACCAAATCAGTCGAAGCTAAGGCGGACTGAACCAACAAGACCGGGCTCCCTTATTTCAGCATATTCTACACATACATCCGTGTCTGAAACATCTAATGGATCGGGTTATATCACGGGATATTCAGCGGAGAACAATATTCTAGGTAATTTTAGCGAAAATACTGGATATAATAACAACTCTGGCAGTAATAACCATCATAATAACGAACAATCGCAAATAATTTACTCACCACAAAGTTCGGTGAAACCAAAATTTTCAAGGAATATCAGTGAATGGTCTGCCAACGTATCATCACAAGCTGAATCGCCAAATTCATCTTTTGTTGCACTTTCAAGATCAAATTCTATTGATTCCTTGTCAAGGTCAATTTCAAGTAGAAAAAAGGATAAAAATAAGAATAGTGTAAATCTTTTAAGAAGGGGTAGATCACCACTCAACTCCAAAATAAATACCAAGTGGGCATTTAATAATGTCAGTATGATTAAAAGGCAAAACTCCTTTCAAAAGAATAATAGTAACAGGGAGAGCCAAATAATTGAGGAAGAATCGAGTGATGTAGAAGATGATGATGATGACGATATTCTAGAAGTAGAAGAAGAAGATGATGATGATGATAATCATAATTGTTTGGATGTTAAAAAAAAGTTTGATACGCTAAGAACAAATAACAACAAATCTTTGCGATCTTCGAATATTAATAAAAGAGCATATATGCATAAAAAGCCGATGTTGTTTCCAATTCCCTCGGTGAGAGAAGAAGATGATGACCAATATAATGATGATGAAGATGGTGCGGACGTCGAAGATGATGATAATGACTTTGATGATGTTGTAACTGAGGTTTCAGACTTAGATTACAAAAATCATAAAGATGGAACAATAACTCCAAACTGCAATAAAAGTGTTATTAGCCCATCTACAAAAGGCATCAAGAGAACTGTCAGCGTGTTTAGTGATTGCAGTAGTACTGCCGATATAAGCAACCGTGTGATGAAGCTTTCCGTTCATGGCAATGTTTACAATCACAGCAGTGTTCCCCTCGTGCACACACCCGTTCCCATATCAGGTTCTCGTGCTGATGATCGGAATGTGATTAGTGAGCTGGAAAAAACGGTTGAAAAAAGCTAGTTTGATGCTTGCTTGACACTGGGGTTGTAAGGCTGTTTGGCAACCGGCACATGGAGACAGGTATGAATTGTGCTATCATTATCGAAATAGGGATATAAATGGGACAAAATTTGTTTCCCTATTTTTGAACAATTCCTTTAAAATTATAGCTATACAAAAACAAGAAAATCGTGCCATAAAAATAATAACCATCAATTACTAGCAGAAGTTATGATGCGATACCTGCCTTCACGAACAAAACTGAAATTAATTGATGTTCTGCCGTGTTTGTCAACTTGTTGTAAGCTCTTTATATTTGGTGTCTTAGGCCATTTTACCTTGTAATTTTTAGCTTATTGACGGTATCGGGCATCTAAACTATATTGGTTGTGACGAGCTAATTGTTGCTTAGACTGCAGATGCTTATCACAGGGCTTCTTGAAAAGCCGGTATACTACTAAATGTTATAAACCGGGCTGCTGGTTTTTGTACACTGAAATACAAAATTTTATCACTGTTACCTTTTGTTGACACGAGCGCATTGAAGGTTAACATAAACTCAAGTGGATTAAATGTATACTGTCTTGCCGGTTATGAAAAATATGGAAAAAATGGTCATTACTTACATCAAAAAATTGCCCATCAATTTAGCAACTATTCTGCGGCTATCGAAGCTGATCTTGTTGCTGCTTGTGAAGTATTTAGTAGGAATACATATGTATGTAAAAATAATAAACCTAATAATAAATTTTTATTGTATGGTGTGGCTGTAATGTTGGCTGATATCAGGGGATTGCAAACTTCATTTCAATTAAGCTATTGATCTAATAATTCAAAAATAACTGAAACAAATGTTGATAATATATTAACAGTGGTGTACATTGCAAAAAAAAATATTAATACTCGCAGATGGTTTTATTATCAGATTCAGAATGCAGGAAGGATTTGCTTCACCACCAGAAAAATTTAATAGTAAAGTGAACATATTCTCCACAATGTTTTCAAATCATCACTTGATAAAACTCACTCAAAATTTGTTGATACTCATTTCAACAGGTTAGAAACACCAGTTTCAAAATACAGTGAACAATATACCTTGATTTAATCCTCTGAAAAATAAATACTAAACTTAATAATGGAAGCTTTTCCTTCAATTAATTATTGCTAAAACTTTTGTTTAAACGCCCATATATTTATAACTGGCCACGATTTCTAACACTTCAGTTACACTGATAAACAAATTGATGACATCTGTTGAAAAATTAAATCCACAAAAATGTCAAACACAATTGAGTAAGAAAAATTCCTAAAACTTTTGAAACTTTAAGTCTTTGCAAAACATTTCCGATCAACAGAAAAAGATTTGATTCAAATTCCGGATCAAAATATTGGACGGAGTGGTGGTCTAGTCATTGAAACGTGTTCCTTATTGTTTGCAGTTTTGAGACTAAACCTAAACTGTTAAACTTATCTTTTAAGGGCATTGGGCATCAGTTGGGCACGCACTTCCTGTAACCCTTGGTGCAGCGCTTGAGTAGGTAAAATCATAAACCCTGAAGATAACGAATCTGTTCAAATAAAATTAAACAAATTAATGATACTGTTACACTAAAATGACGGTACACTTATGCTGGTTTCTAAAACTTTCTATTATAAGATTGGCAGATTCATTGTTGATTCTGACAGCTTCTATATCGAAATTAATACACAGGCTGCATGTCAGCTACTACAGTTTTTTGGTGTTGGGGTTGAGAAATTTGAAAGTCACCAAATCAAAAGTGCTCTGCAATTGAACAAAATGTTAAGCTCTCATATCTAGTGCGATAAGAAATTTGAGTTATGAAGTTACAGCTTCCAATGCTCGATGTACCAAGCAGCTTTCCAAACTCATTTCTGAATATCGATCAGTTTCTATATACTAATCTCAGTATATCATGTATTAGTACAGTATTGTGGGCTTACCGTTGGTACAATACTAATAAAGAAATGCATTTCAGCAGAGTATACAACGTTACAAAGAAAATGTAAAAACTTGTAGGAGTCTTCCCAGATGCCCACGCAAACATCATCATCCAAGTTTTTTTGACACATACTAGATTTTCCTTGTTTGCAAGAATAATAATTGCTTGGTATTTTAGAAACGAAATGTTGTTCAAGGAATAATGATGTATATTGTCTTTTTGACTAATTGTAGAGTACGAGGGCAATAAGAGATTGAAAGTGTGAACAACCGTTGCTAGCTTCACAAGCTTATGAGCGCACACCTCAAATACTATTATCTAATAATGATTGTGTTTTGGAGGGATATGAATAGAGATAAATCAGTTTTGTCTCAAATGTAATACATATTTATTAACATTCAATTCCCAAACAAGTATTTAAAATTTGAGCGAAATTCATGCTGTGAGAAGATGAGATGCATCATGTTTGCCTCAATAGTTTGACTTTCTTTAACCAGTAGCTAACAAAAACAATGTCCGAACAATTCTTACAGGAAGGAAAGATATTAAAGGGTTTTGTTAAGGCAGTGAAACCGTTTGGAGCATTCATCTCCATTCCTGGCCATTCCAAGGAAGGTCTATGTCATACTTCTGAAATTGATAAAACATTCAAACTTGAACGAGGAGATGATGTTTTTGTGAAAATTATTAGACTCTCGAATGATGGGAAGCTTTCTTTGGGGATGAAAGATGTTGATCAAAAATCGGGTCTTTTAAAGGAAGCCAGTAACTATCACGATTATCGTCAATTTACAAATAATAATAAAAATATAACTCTAGGTAACCAATCCGGATTCAAGCGACGCAATGATATGGATGCATGGGAACAAACCCAAATAAATTCTGCATTTGGATCAAAAAAACAACGTGTCATAAGAGAGGATAGTGAGGATCCATACGCTGAAATTGATTCAGATCATGACAGTCTGGAAGAAGGTGAGGAAGATGTTGAGGTACAATTAAACACACACATTCCTAAATTCTTGGATCCTTATAAGGATAAACTTCTTAAACGTCGAGGTAATAAAAGAGCTAGCTTACAAAAGGGAGGATATATTAATAATTCTAATTCAAACAGTATTAATAGCAAAGGCAACAACCATAATAATAATAACAAAAAGATAAATCCTAAAAATGCCACTCTTGAAACTATTGCAAGTTCTGGAAGTCAAACTATAAAAGATTCTAAAGCAAAGAAAGTTGAAAAACGAATAAATGAAGAAAAAAGACAACGTGAGTTGCAGAAAAGTAGGTATCTGGATGATCCGTTGATGAATAAAAAACTCCAAGAGCAGCGCAAAGAAGAAGAGATTGAAGAGGTTGAGAAAAATGCAGTTTTTAACTGGAAACAACAAGCAAGACTTGAATCATATGGTATAAAGTCCAGGCTTAGTATACAGGAACAAAGAGAGTCTTTACCCGTATACCAATCGAGAAATGAATTACTCCAAACAATTGAAGCAAATGATTTTACTGTGATTGTTGGTGAAACTGGTTCTGGTAAGACTACACAAATAACACAATACCTTGCTGAAGATGGTTATATCAACGATGGAATTATTGCGTGCACACAGCCTAGACGAGTTGCAGCTATTAGCGTTGCCAAGAGGGTTGCTGAGGAAGTTAACTGTAAAGTAGGAGAAGAGGTTGGTTATACTATAAGGTTTGAAGACTGCACAGGGCCAAATACAAAAATAAAGTATATGACTGATGGTATGCTTGAAAGGGAGGCATTAGTTGATCCTCTTATGAACAGATACTCTGTTATTATGCTTGATGAGGCCCACGAAAGAACAATTGCAACTGATGTCTTGTTTGCATTACTTAGAGATGCTGTTCAAAAGAGAAAAGGGACTTTAAAGCTAATAGTAACTTCAGCTACATTGGATTCTTCTAAATTCTCGCAATATTTCAATAGCTGTCCAGTATTTCACATTGAGGGTCGTACATTTCCAGTTAAAATCTATTATACAAAAACTCCAGAACTAGACTATATTGAAGCGACAATTGATACTATTATTGATGTGCATATTAATAATCCAGCAGGAGATATTTTAGTTTTTTTAACAGGTCGTGAAGAAATTGAAACCTGTTGTGAGACAATAGTCCAAAAGATGAGCGTTTTATATAAATCTGACCCATCAATGAGTGAACTTGTCGTGTTGCCAATTTACTCTGCAATGCCATCGGAAATGCAAAGTAGAATTTTTGAACATACACCCAAGGGTAAAAGAAAAGTTGTCATTGCCACTAATATAGCAGAAACTTCTATTACTATTGATGGTATATATTATGTTGTTGATCCAGGGTTTGTTAAGGTTAATGCGTATGACCCGAAACGTAGTATGGATTCGCTTATTGTGCAACCTATTTCAAGAGCACAAGCAGACCAACGGTCGGGTAGAGCTGGAAGAACCGGACCTGGTATATGTTACAGATTATACACGAAGAACGCATATTTGAAAGAGATGTCCGCAAACACGAAACCCGAAATATTGAGACAGAATTTGTCACATACAATTTTAATGTTGAAAGCTATGGGCATAGAGGATATTTTGAAGTTTGGGTTTATGGATAGACCAGCGGAAGACTCAATTTTGAAAGCACTAGAAGAATTGTATATTTTAGAGGCACTCGATGAAAACGGCAAGCTAACTGAAACGGGTAGATATATGGCATATTTTCCCATGGAACCAATGTTGTCAAAAACATTAATAAAGTCTTTTGAATTTGGATGTAGCTATGAAGTTATTGAAGTGATTTCAATGTTGAGTGTGCCTGATATCTTTTACAGACCTAGAGAAAAGAGAGAACTTGCAGATAGAATGAAACAAAGATTTGATGACTTTAATGGTGATCATTTGACACTCTTAAATGTGTACAGGAAATGGGAAGCTAGTGATTTTTCTAAAACATGGTGTACTGATAATTTTATTCATGAAAAATCAATGAAAAAGGCAAGAGATGTTAAAAAACAACTTATTAGATTAATGGAGTATGTTGACAAAAAGGAAAATGGTATCCAGTTGTCACTGGTTAGCTGTAAGAACAAATTGGAACAAGTGAGAAAAGCCTTTGTTTCTGGATTTTTCAGAAACTGCGCAAAACGATCTTCAAATCACGGTCATATTGATGAACAAGGGGTTTTTCGGACATTGGCCGATAATTTAGCAGTTTACGTTCATCCTAGTTCATCATTATTCAAAATTCCTGGTGTCGATTATGTTATTTACCATACATTAGTGTTGACAAATAAAGAATACATGCATTGCGCTACGAAAATAGACCCATTATGGCTCGTTCAATATGCTTCCAAAGTCTTTAGGAAGGCTAATGAGGGTGAATTAAGTATTGACAAAAAAAGAGAACGTATTCAACCTCTATATAATAAATTTGACCAAAATGAGAGTTGGCGTTTGAGTAAAGGGCGCAGATAAATCATAAACTATTGTTTTATTTATTATTTAGAAAAGCTTTATGTATGGCAAATCTCACTCTGTTACTTCATTATTTTTAGTCAATGTTTGAATTATATTTGAATCATTTTTCGCAAACGTTACATGTAACGGTTGATCAAATATTTCAAAACCGTTTAACTTTTCCAAACATTCTTTTGCTTCATCTGCTGAAGTTACAACCACCCATCCTTGTCCACGTAGATTCTTACGAGGATAATCTAGCTTTAAAACATCCGCAAATGACGAAAACAAAACGTGCAGATTTTCCCTCATTTTCTTTGACTTTATATGAGTGTTTAAGTTTGATATGTACAATGTATATGTTGACTCAATATGCTGACGTTTGGCGTTTTTTGAACTTCTCTTGGAGACAGCTATCTCCTTGTGCGATCTTTTCTTTGGAGGCATTGCTTTTTACTTTGCTCAGAAAGAACCTGGTAAGTGCCAAAACATTATAAAAGAATGTGCTTATAGGCCAGAACCTTACGTAATTATATTTCGATTGCCAGGAATTTTATTATACTTGATCATTACTAAATTTCTATTTTATATCTGTCTATATAAATAAAAGCAAAAAAATTATATCCATAGGCTGTAAAGTTGAATCTTTTTTCTTGAATATATCTGATTGACTTATTCGCCAATATCTTCATTCCAGATTTCAGGATGTTCCTTGATGAACTTTTGCAGTAAAATCTTACATCGGCCATCCTTAAGATTAACCAGCTCAACATGATGTCTTGATAGCCAATCTTCACCACCCAAAAAGGTTTCGTTTTCCCCAATAACGATACGAGGAACTTTGAATAATAATGCACTGCCAGTACACATAGTGCAGGGACTCAACGTAGAATAGAGAGTGCACTTTCTTGTTAAGCTTGCTGGTAATCTGCCTGAATTTTCAAAGCAGGATATCTCAGCATGTAAAGTCATGGAACCCTTCTGAACACGCATGTTATGACCACGACCAATAACACGGCCATCTTCGTGAATCAAACATGCGCCGATCGGAATACCTCCCTCTTCATAACCCTTAGAGGCCTCTTCATATGCAATTTGCATACCTTTCTGATCATCAAACGGCATGATAATGTGCTTCACAAAGTTTGCAGATTAACGGGTGAATAGAACCGACGTACGTCAACATGTATAGGAGCATTATTTAATTTTTCACCGCTCCGGAATCCCACCCACGATAAGATTTTAAAGAAAACCAAATAGCGTTAAGCTTAATTGCAACGATTTTGAGGCTGGCCCGAAAATTTATCATACACACCAGAATAAACAACTCTGCTAGTGGTAGAGTCACTTTATATTTGACATTGCTTAGTGCAAGAAAAAAACGAATTCTTTGTAACGTACTTTTTTTTTTTGGGCTAAAACTGAAGTTGCAGTACATCCAGTGTGCTCAACTCTGGATATGTCTATGGTACGGTATCAAAAGGAATATGACTCGTTTAAAATTTCTATTGCACTGGTATTGGAACTTCAATTAAACTATGAACGATCCTTGTCAATTTTTTGACAGAAAAATTCAATGTAGGTCACATTATGTTGCAAACCATCGTAGGGTATTTCAAGTTCGATAGAACTGTTTAATATGGCAATGCAATATGATCGACTCCTCTAATCAAAAAATGATTATTCGTGTGATAGAATGGTAAATTTGTTTTTTCGACATGGAGAAATCACATTGCAACTCATTTTATGTTTATACTAGACTTGCTTATTAGAAGAGCTGCAATATATATAATCAAAGTACGAGGACTAAACTTGCTGAACAAAGGAATAGTAAATTAGTTCATGCCCTTATTTTTCACAATTTGATATGTCTATGTTGTATTTTTATTAGTGAAACAGAGACTGAAAAATAGTGGTTTGTTGTTTACGGCTGTTTCATACCATTAAGGATATGTCTAATATTTCTCTTTTATTAATATACAATAATGAGATACTATAAAAAGCGTCAAAGGGCCAGCCTGTGAATTTAAATTCCCATATTTAACCAATCCCAATTGTTATCGGTCGCTTCACTACCCGTGCCAGTGCCTTCATTAACGTTGATAGTAGAATCTGTGTTTGGTTTACGCTGTCCTATTTCATTAGATCTATGCTGGGCTATGCCACTGTGAGCATGTGGCGGAACTGGTTCGATTGAATCGTTTGCTCCCAGTATGTTTACATTGACATCAAATGCTTCATCAAAAAAAGACAAATAGTTTTCTGTTTTCAAAGTATCATTTATTTCTTCTAATTCTTTTGTCTTTTTCGTCTTCCTGTTTCCGCCACTCCTTTGCCTTACACTTGATGGAGTAGTGACTGTATTTGTATCTGGAGTGACTATTTCTTCATTTTCGTTATCTAGAGCGTAGTTTTGTTCAGTCTCATCATTAGGTGCATCACCAATTTTATCTAAAATAATAGGAGTAGGGTTGGAATCATCACCATCATTCTTACTTCTTCTTTTCTTAGTTGACCCTGTTCCCCTTATTCTTTTCTTTATAACATCAGTTTTTAAACTCAATGGGCGAACAACGCCGTGCAACTTGAGAAATAGTCCACATGCATTACATAAGGGTTGTCCTTCAGGATTGCGCCTCCAAAGTGGTGTTGTTTTCGTATGACAATTTGTACATGATATTTCACCTTCTAACCCATTTGGTGTCACTACGGAATTTGTGTTTGCTTTTGACGATTTCTGCTGCTGTTGTTGCTGCTGAAAAGTTGGTGGAGTCGCTGAAGATGGAGTATTGGGTGTTGAAGCTTCCGATTTTTTCCTCAATGATATGCTTTTCCGTTTATTTGTGTTTGATGATGGTAATTTTTTAACAATTTTACTTTGTTGCAAAGCAGGAGAGGAAGCAGTGGAGGAAATGTTCAAATTTGATTTTGGTTTTATGTTTGCTTTTGAATTGATCATTTTATCGTCAGCTGTGTTTGCCAATGAAGAAAGTGCACCTTTGCTAGTTGTGGAGCCAAATAAATCAGCAGAATCTATTGAATTTATACTGTCAAACATGTTTAAATCACCATCAAAATCGAAATTTAAGTTTGCATAATTATTATGTTCAATAGATAAAGAACGGTCTTCGTTAGGATCAAAACCATATTGTCCTAATTTGGATGAATTACTTCGTTTTGATGGTGAATCAATTGAGGCATTAAAGTAGTCAATATTATTTTTATTAGACGCTGATAATGAAGGTGTCGTTAAGTCAGTGGAAAGCGTATTTAAAAACGATCCAGATCTAGTGGGGAAATTCGGACGTGGTGGGGGGTTTGTATAAGATGAATGTATTGATTCACTATACCCATTCAAAGGGACGGAACCTATACCCAAGCTATGGAATAGTTCATTTGAAAAGTTTGTTGTCGGGGAAGCAGTTTGAAGTGAAGAGGAAAGCAACATATCTTGAGGTATTGGAGTGTCGCTATCCACTTCTGAGTTAAGGTCTGTATTATTGAATAACATAAGCGATGATGCAGATGTGGGTATGGAAGATGAAGATTTTATATCACGAGCAGTTTTTATTACATTTTGATGTAAAAACGATTGTGATAACTTGGAAGTTTGAGATTTATGAACTGGTGATATTTTTTTCCTTAAAAATCCAGAAGATATGTCGTGTGTGTGAGATTGAGATTGAGGTTGGGGTTGAGTAAGATACGAATCGTCGTTGGATAAGGATTTTATGTGATCTAAATAATTAAACTCTGCTTTTTTAGAGGTATTCACACTGCTCAGTTGCTTTTTTGCAGTGGGGGCAGAACTGTTCTGCAATTTTGCTTCCTGATTGATGAATTGCAGACCAGAAAATTGGGGAGACATGGATACATTTTCCACGTTAGTGTTATTATTGGCGGAAGTTATGGTGGTAGTATTAATGTGATTGATATTATTAGTCTTGATCCTTTGTTTCCTTTCCTTTTGATGGTTGATGTACATCAATCTCCATGTTAGATTCTCCATCCTCGAACGGTACGGTAGCCCAGCTTTCGCCTTTGAGTACATTTTCCACAGAGCAGTGGTAGAGCCGTCATTAGAATCATTATTTTTTGAATGATTGTCAGAGAGTGAATTTAGGTTGTGGTGATTCAGGTGCATGTTGTCCATGTCCATGTTCATGTCCATGTTCATGTTCATGTCCAGATCCATGCCCATATTCATATTCATGTTCATGTTGACGTCCATGTTCATGTTCATGTGCGTGTCCACGTCCACAGCTGCACAGAAACTCAAAATAAATATGTCCTAAACTGCTTGTACAAACTAACGGTACTTTATTGCCAGATGCAGCTCTCGTTCAGTTACTTTCCTCGAACAGATAGACGTTGCTCCCAACACCGTCGCCGCAAAGATCTGCTGCGCTCTGATTGGTCCGATAAGATTGTCCATACAACTACAATTTTGTGTCGCGCCGCAATATATTCCCGCTTTCCTCCCGCGCACTCGCCACGCTGCGTCTGCCGCCCGGTTTCCGGCCCAGCTGCACCGCCACGCTTTCCAGTATGCCGATACCAATACCCATGTTTATTCTCTGCAACACCTCTCCAGTGGCTACATGACGGACGTTGTTTGCCATCAGGGCCACCAGCTGGCCTTTCATGTTGACAATGGCTCCTCCACTGCATCCTGACCAGCAGGAGCTACTTGTAAACACTCTTTGCTGGTCAGTATCAACCTTGGTTATGTTTCCAACACTCTGTAGTGGTTTCGATTCAATCTCATTGGAGTGACCGGCGTTGTAGAAAAGCCCGTACCCTATCGAGATTGTTCGTTCGCCTGTTTTAACATTACCCCCACCCGGTTGTTTTGGATCCAACAATGAACCACCTCCAACAACTTCAATACCCGATTTGCTTTCATAAAATTTGTAGTCGTAGCATTTGATAAAACACACATCATGATCGTTTTCATTTATCGACATGAATACATTATGGTTTATAACTGGCCTGTTGATAACTAAAAGTCTTGGTTCCTCATTATTATCATGATACGTGATTTCAATCCTTTCGGGTAACTCATGTTTGTTACAATGCCCGCTGACAACATGTTTATTAGTTACTATCAAGCCCCTATCGACAATAACTCCTGTACCCCATGAAAAAACGCCATGTTTATCACACATTCTCAGGCCAACAACATCTTGAGAAACTTTATTCACAGTTATTTGTTCATCTTCATCATCATCAATACTTTCTGCAAATAGATTCATGTTTTGAACTAACATATCCCAGCTAATAATAACCATTAGTTCTCCATGCCCTTTCCATTTGATATCCCCCCAAATAAGTCCAATACTTTTGGCCCCTTTGTCTCCGGATAAATTAACAACACCACCATTCATATTATCCATATATTTACAATCACTAAACCAAAACTCATTGTGTTTACTCTCATAATTAATATATCCGATATTGGTATACCCGTTGAATAAACCTGCATTTGTCAATCCAAATGGCGTGCTCTCAATCATAATTTTTCTTGGAAGCATAGTCTTCATTTTCACAGAACGACAAATTTTGAAATCTTCAAGTTGATTACGAATCCGACTGTATGAAGGTATTTGGCAGACAACAACATATTTTGTTGATACTTCCCCAAATGTAGCTAAAAATGCATACAAATCATGGGAATTGATCTCACGAATACTTATGTTTTCATTAGGTACACTGACAAACTTTATTTTATCCCCACTAATTAGCTCTTCGTAGGTATAAGTCACCTTTAACCTACTACGATCATACCGCTTATTCACAATACTAAAAATATAATTTTTGTCAGGAGTATCGGCTATATAAACCCCAGATGATCCTTCGGTATCTTCTGCTCCTGCCGCCTGTATCAATACTGTAACCGGTTTATATTTTAGTATACGGGCTCCACTATTGTTTTCATTTTGCTCGACATTCATATTAAAATCACACCACTATGAAAATCTTATTGTTCACCACTAAAAAAATGTTACCTATTACTTGTTTGCTTATCGTCGCTGTCTAGTTTTATTCTCTCGGGATATATATATATATATCTCAACTATTTTCTCCAGTCTCTCAACAATCACAGCTTTTTTTTTCTTTTCTTAGTTTGTTACCCTGTTACAAAGGATCAGTAGTCTCGAATGAAGACCTTTAACACCGTAGACATATTAATGAATTTTATTATCCGCGTAGGTGCACTTTCTGAATCAGGAAGGATATCCTTTTTGAATTTTCATTCCTTTCTATAAAGACTACATACTATACATTAAATGTTGTCAATGAATACACCAGGTACTCTTGCAGACGCACTTACCATCTTTACACATGTTCGTTTTCAAGACATGCTTTTAACTCTTTCTTGAAGTCTAAAAACGCCTTATCATTAATTTCACATAATTTTTCCTTCTCCATTCTTTTTTCTTCACAACCATTAAATTTAAAATCACTTTTTTGTTTTGTTGAACATAATTTTTCCAATGTCTTTTTAAACTGTAGTTTATCTTCATCCTTTCCGAGAACTGTATTGTCCAATAGCACATCCGTATCGTTTTCTTCATCTTTAACCACAGAGAATAATTTGATATTAATGCCACTACTTCTTCTATTCTTAGTCCCTTCCATATCGCTTTCAAATCCTTCATATAGAACTTCGCTCATTCTTAACCTTTTTAACTCAATACTTCCAGGATTATGCTCGAGATTTTTGGATTTGTTTGCGCCCTTTTCTAGTTCTATGGATGCATTCTCCGAGGTAGCTTCTTTGTAAAAGTTGACTAACTTGTTAATATCATTCTTCAAAGATGATAGCCCATTACTGTTATCAACACCGAGTTCCAATAAATCTAATTTATAGGCCACTTGTTCAACAATCTCACTTAACACTTTAATCCTTTCATCTTCATTCCTTTCATTTAAAATCTCTAATGTATCTTCATCATGTTTCTCACAATTATTAGTAGCTTCTTTATAATTCTCAACAACTATTTCTTTCATTAAATTTTGAATGAAAACATTTACTTCATCCAGACATGTACTTATACCTAATATCCTGCTTGCAAACATTAACCTATTATTGTCCCATTTAATATCAGCAAAGCCAAATTTGGACCAAAATTGTTTCATAAATAAGATAGCATTACCCTTGTCAACATTAGAACTATTGTTCAAATCCAAACTACTCATTATGACAAGAAGGATTATTTTTTTTACATAGCTTAACGTTCTGATTAATCGACTTGGTTCATTCATCCATGTACATGAACAACTTGATGGATTTCTGATTATATTTCGAACTATTTTAAGTTCATCTATATTTTTGTCCAATCCGTAAACAACGATATATTGCCACAGACTTCCGATATCACAAACATAGCCAATCAACTTACCTATTCGTTTAACTAGGATAGAAATTAGAAGATGAGCTGAACTTGAAATCAAATTTAGCCTTGAACTACTCCGACGCACTTTTATAGGGCTCTTATTGTTAATATATTTGAAAAAGTACTTTTCTAACTGTGATAAATATTTAATGAAATTTTTGGTCCTATGTATTAGCATTTTAGAATATAATTTAATACCAATACTTGCATTATTTGACATGTTTAATATTGATATTGACAACGTTAATAATGATATAATTGTTCTCTTGCTTAAAGAATTAGTTTTCCTTCGTAGAAAACAAAGAAGTGAAAATGTTATTAGTTTTGGTCTGATAGAGTGTATCAACAGGTAATAGGGTGTTTCTGATAATTTAATGGACACTGTTTCTTCATTCTCTATACTTCCAGTAGAATCGTCAGATTTATTGTATAGTGGATCGGATAGAATTGATAAATGATCTGTTATTATATCGAATTTAAACTCCTCAAACATTAAATGGATCTCATTTTTTAGCTCCATATTAGATCCAACTGAATTATGAACATAATTATCAACAATCTTTTCGAACGAGATACTGCTGCGAAATTCTTGTGAAATCTTTGTTGTACTGTCATCATAAGAAAGAACAAAATTTTCATCTTCGTATGTTTTTTGAGGAAAGCACTTGCTTCTTTTCGAATAAAAAATAACCGTATCATCGGTCTCATTTTTCTCATCCTCTCCAGTATAATCATATTTGTTATCGTATGTGTAATCCAGCATTTTAGAAGTTGAAATTAGTTGGGGTGTAGTAGAAGTAGATGTGTTCAATGATGATACTGAAGAGTCCAGTGGTGATTCTGATGCGTTCGTGAGTATTCTAGAATTAGTAAAATCAATTGAAGGTATTTGTTGCCCCGTATTTTTCAGATCTATGTTGTTACTTTTTCCTGTGGATAGCATCTGATCATGTTTCCTTATGGATCCAGCCATTACAGAAACAATAAAATGAACTCAACTAGCAGAGGTGAAAAGATCAAGAGCAAAGAACTTACAAATAGTGTATACGGAAACTGATCTGACTTGTCTTGTCAGAAAACGGTTTGTTTACATTTCTTCCCTCACCACAAAAAAAATTCAGCTTCTGTATTCATTTTACCTGCACTCTATACAACTAACTAATAAAATTGTTCAAAGAATATCTGTGGAATTGCGGAAAGAAAACCCCCCCATACTCTAGCTCCTTGACATACATAATAACAGGCCATGCCTGAACTGTCAACATCCATAAAATAGCACAAATCCGACAAAATATTTTCATTTTCGGATTATTTAAGAGTGAAATCCTTGATATAACCAAGGCACCAATCACTGATTCAAAAATAACAACGTGAGCACAGTAAAAAAACAAAAAGACGGAATAAAAGGCTCTGTTGGGACACAAAGTTGTTGAAAGCCAAGAACGTTCGATTTTTTTCGGAATCCAGCTCGGCACATGGGGATTGAATCGATTATCCTCCCAACTTAGTGACAATGAAGCCGTTGCATGTAAATAGCCACCAATTAAAAAAGTTATTACTACGAGCATGTATCTCCTCAGCACACTTTTTGCTTTCAATCCTAATAAAGAAGTAATCCATTTAGATATTTTGTATGCATCTTTAGTGATATATTGATGCCACCAATAAGACCAAAAACTGGCCATACTGAAACCACCAACACCGAGTTGAAACATATCAGGCCATTCGTCAACACTGGATAGTCCAAATGTCATAGAAACCGCTGCAATTTGCCAATATGGCAAATTTAATCCATAGTAAATGACTACTACTGCAGATAACGATGTAATGACCGTTTTCATAATTGAAAATCTTGTAAGCAGAAAATAAAATTCTTTTACATATGGATTCAGCAATTCAACTTCAGAGGTTTTCAGTTGAATTAAGTTATAGGTGAATAGTGAAAAATCATAAACAAAAAATTTAAACCCCATTTCGATAAGAAAACATTTGACGAAAATAAAATACCACTTATTGGTGTTCTTATTTGGTTTTCTGACATACTTGTCATATTGAAAATTCCATCCTATACCTCTCATATTTATAAAGCACCTTTGAAATGCCCAAATCAGCTTATTGTATGTAAAAGGTTGGAACCTTGCATTATCGCCTGTACTAATATATTTGATTCTATAGTCTGTTTCTTCCGGGTATGTTAATAACAATGTGAGTGTCATATTTAAACATTGATGTAATAGTAAAGCATGTAATAATTTTGTCAATTCATCAGCATCATTATCAAGATAAGCTAGAGGTGAGAAAAATAAGTGTATAGTTAATAATGGTAACCAAAATAGTTTTCTTGAGATATGAGGGGGCAATACGTGAATCAACGACAGTAATGTGAAATGGATCAAGTAATGATCACAGGGTAAAAAAAAGAGTGGGGAGTCTAAGATCGTTTCATTAAATGCATACTTGAGATAGTGATTGTAAATGTATGTACGAAATACCTTGGGAATTATCATTTTGGGGCAGTCTTGCTGTCCGTGGAAGATAAAGGAGCAGAGGGATGATACAGGATGAAGTGAGGGTGGAAAAACAACACTCCTTCAGATGGAACCTCGTTTGAAGCCAAGTAAAGCAATCACAGGCTCAACTAGATATCATTCGGCCTTCTTTTGCTTTTGTTAATCGAGACCAATATTAATTTCAGTTGAGTGATTGCTATTTATCGGAAGCCGAAACTTGTGTTGTCTTACCACAGGTATTCGATAACGTATAGGTGCACCTCGACTTTTACAGTAGCCACATGTTATCCCAATCGGGTAATTGGTTTAGGCAACACTGGTTGTATGGGAACAACCTCAAGTCGTAAAACTCAAAGCTTTTGTTGGGTATTAAAATGTAAGCAGAAATGTTCCTGCCACAAGGCTTAATAGAAGCTGCATTTGACTTGTTTCTAGTATTACAGTCTCTTTTCCATCTGGTTTCAGCTCTAGGTCAAAACTTTTTGAACGTTTTGGACAAATCGTTTTTTTGAGCTGTCGCCCCACTACGATACCAAAATAATGACAAGATTCGCAACAACAGTGGCTGGGGTGGGTTTTGACTGGTGCGATGATGTACTGTACCGTTCAAGCTTTAGGTGAACTA